>CM061065.1:52652953-53193192 GCA_030762895.1 Sophora flavescens
AAATGTTTTCCAATTCTGATTTGATTGTGTTGATCATATGTGTTGCGTGATTGACTTGTTAACGTTGATGAGGCTTAGTCAGCGATTCGCGTTTAGAACTTGAATTGGGATCACTAATCGAATATTACACGAGAGTGAGTAGGAGATTAGTGCAACCTTATAGGGAACAAGAATTAATCAAATTCGAGATTAGGATTATGAGACCTAGCAAGTAATTAATCCAATCGTCGAATACGTCCTAATGAGCACGAGAGTGGATTTAGGAGAATTTGGGGGTCCCAGTTGACATTGTAGTTGAACTTAGGGAGAATTCATCATCACTTGGGAATACATATTGGGTAGGTGGATTTGTGACCTTGGACATTTTAATTTCTGATTTTTAGTTAATTATTTTATTAGATTCGTTAATTGAATTTTTGATATTAATCTCTATCTCTCAACCACCTTCTGTAACTTGACCAACGTATCTGATTTCCCGCGGATTAGTCGAATTGGTAGCCCAATCCCTGAGTTCGACCTCGGTAATTACTTACCGTGTTTATTTTATTACTTGCGATGACCCGGTACACTTGCCGGCGTCACCAACAAGTTTTTGGCGCCGTTGCCGGGGATTGGCACAACCAATTTTCCTAATTTTAGGGAAGTTTGATTATTTGGTTAAGTTATTTTTATTTTTATTTTTATTTTTAATTTCTATTATTATCTCTCTACTTCTTTGATTCCACTTGGTCTTGCCTTGTTTTTGTATGCGAGGTACACTCCCACAAGAGGACTTGCTATTTGATACGGAGATCACCAAGACCGAGAAGCGCTTAAGGAAAGAAGCAGAGAGCGAAAGAGGCTTGAATGGATGGATGGGCATCATTGGAGGAGATGTCGTACAATGATTACAACCGTGGTTGGGAAACCTCAAATGGATTCAATTCTGCAACAATGGAAGCCATTCTAGAGCAAGTCAAATCATTGAAGATGCAAGTTGCGGCTTTGTCAGAGAACAAGAAGGCTAATGCGATACACGAGGGGATGCCTCCGGGTTGTGACAATTGTAATGGAGACCATGACACTTGGAACTGTCCTTTCTACTACTCTCAAGAATATGTGGACTCATGCCATAATTTTTATGACAACGTGCCCCAGGACAACTATCAGAGTCAGAATCAGTATTGGGGTTATATGAGTAGAGACCATCCGGATTTCGCTTGGAGTAATGATGGCGGTGGTCTAGCTTGGCAACCACAACCTCAACAGATTTGGCAACAACAACCTCAACAGGATGGTGGAAAACAACCTTGGGAGTTGGCTCTTGAGAGGACAAATGCGTTAATTGATAAGATGGCCACATCATTTGAGAAGACGAATGCGGCAGTAGAGAAGTTGGGTCAGTTCGTAGAACAACAATTTGAGCGTCTCACAGGCACTTTCCCAGGTGATACCAAGAACAACCCTAAGGACCAATGCGAAGCCATAACAACTAGAAGCGATAGGGTGTGGGAATCTGACTGGGATGCAACTAGTTCTCAGGAAGTTGAGGAAGAACTACCACATGTTGAGGAAGAACAACCGGAGGAAAAGGAATTGGCAAGCGAAAAGACCCCGGAACAGCCACATGTTGAGTAAGAGCAACCTAAGGAAGAGGAGTTGGCAAAGGACAAGGCACTGGAGCAAGGGGGTAGAGATCAAAATGCGGATAAAGTGGTAGAGGATTTCATCATGCTTGCCAAGCAACCTGAAATTACTGCATTGGATAACTATGTTGGCTTACATGCATGTGTGACCATTGGTAAGTTAGACCCGCCCACTTGTCTGGCACACTTCCTCGTGAAAACACAATTTGACCTGAGAGGAAGTGAGTTCATCATTGCGGAGATCAAAGAAGTTTTCACACTCAGACTTGGTGGAAGTATGGATAGAGTCGTATTGCTCCTGCGAGGGCCACTTCATAAACCATGGGATCCGGGTGGAGGATCTCACATGATGAGCGTCTCTTGGCCCTTGTTTCACAGGCTATGGGATCCAGGTGGATGCTTCTTAATAAGTCAGGCTCGGGACGTTAAACAAGCGCTACTTGGGAGGCAACCCAAGCTAGGTATCCCTCTTTTCTCCTAACTTTTGTTTTGTGTTTGATTTTTGTTTTGTTTTTGTTTGTCACTCTTGAATAATTTGAGAAGATCGAGAGTTGTTGTATTAATGTCGTGTCGGCAAGCTTGTTGGATTTTAATTGAGCATGGATTGATTGCATGAATTATTTTGACCATCGATGATTTCCCCCTAGGTTCTGATAATAGAAAAGTTTATCCCCACTTAAAAATTGAAAACTGAACTTTGAGAATTTTGTTGTGATTACTTGATTTATGATAAGTTTGGGGTGAGGGGGGTGCACACACTAGGAATCGTATCTCAGTCAAACAATTTGCAAACTGTCCAGGTGAGGATTTGAGCCTCCAACTCTGTTTTTGAATGTGTGAATCACTGTTAAGTTGCACTTTCCCGAATTTGCTTGAATCTCTATATGGTTTGCATGTTTATATGTTGCATCAAATGATTTAGGCAATTTTCTTTGAATAACTACTTGGCCTAAAAAAGACCATCCCTAATGCATGTTCCCTAGTTAGCCACATTGAGCCTAATTGACCTATTGTTTCTTGATGACCCTATATTACAAGCCAAAATCTGAAAAACCATGTTAACCCAATTTTCTTAGGATTAGGAGAGCATGGAAGCGTAGCAAGAGAAGGGTTGTGGGAAACTAAGTTTGGGGTGGCTACAAGGAGATGTCATTTTGGTTGAGAAAAAGAAAAATAAAGGTTGATTAAAAAAAAAACTTTGCCAAAAAGAAAAGGGGCAAAACAGAAAAATAGCAAGGAAAAGGTTGTAGTCACCCGAGGCAAAAAGAAAAATGGAAAAAGGAATTTGAGTGGAAAATGTGTTTAATTCTCATGCTCTCTTAGTTCCTAGGGACTTAAGCCTAATATCCTTGAATATCCTACCTTGAGCCAGGCCCCGTTACAACCTTTATAAGACCTTCTGATGTTGCATGCATGTTTTCGTGGGAACCATTTTTGAGATGAAAATCAAATTCATGGGAAGTGCTCTTGATACGTGAAATTGAGTGAAAAGTTGATAGCCTTGACGAATTTGAGCGAATGAGTGAAATTTTACATACCCTTGTGAGGAAGGCAATTGTTTGAAATTGGTGATCTTCCTTTTGTGTGTGACCCTGATCCTCAACTTAGACTATTGATTGCATGAATGATGAAGTTCTCAATTGTTTAAAAGTAAATGAATGTGGGGATTACATTGATGTAAGGGGGGAAGATCATTTGAGAAAAACTGTTTTGATTGCATGAAATTTGTGCGAAATCGGTTGATTCCTTTAGGCTTGCCAAGTCTTGAGTCGTTTTTGAGTGTTAGCTTGCTTGGGGACAAGCAAGGTTTAAGTTTGGGGTGTTTTGATAAGCCTCTAGCTTATCTATTTTTATGACTAGATGAACTAGGGTTTATGTGCCAATCAGTCGAGTTCACTCTCGTTTTCGCCCAAATTTGCCTTGTTTTGTTCCTAAGTTGGACTTTGACTCGTTTTGCATCTTTTGTGTAGTTTTTAGCTTATTTTGGATAGAATTATGCTTTTGGTTGCTTTTGGTGTTTTCAGGTCAATAAGTGAAGCTCCGGGAGTCAAGGAAAGTCAAGAAGCAGTGGAAAAAGCACTTCTGGAGATACTCGCCTCGCGAGCATGAACATCAGATAAAGCAGCAACAGTCATCACTCTGGCTCGCCCCGCGAAAAGAATCTCGCCTCGCGAATCATGAAGACCTGGAAGTCAGAGACCATCACGGCCTAGTCGTGATGAAGGTCACAGCCTAGAATTGAATTTTGCCCCGCGAAAGCATCTCGCCCCGCGAGAGTTTGAAGACACTGGAAGACAGAGACAATCACGGCCTAGCCGTAATGAAGGTCACGGCTGTGACAGAGGAAGGTTTGAAGATTCGCCTCGCGAACATACTTTCGCCTCGCGAGAGTTCAAATTGAATGTGCGCCAATTTTAATTCTCGCCTCGCGAGAGGCTTCTCGCCTCGCGAGCAAGCGCAGATCAGGAATCCTATATATTGCTGTTTCAGATCAGAATTGAGGGAGGCTGGAGAGCTTTTGGAGATCCGAATCCTAGTAGGGTTTTTCCACTAGTTTAGATCAGTAGTTACGAATCCTTTTCTCTTTGGAGCTGCGTCTCCCCTTTTCTTTTTCTTTTTCGATGGTGATTATGTCCGATTGTTTGTCTATGAGCATGAGGAACTAATCCCCTCGTCTGAGGGAACAATGAAGCCACCCATGGCAGTGTAGATTCGATGTGATGTATGTCTTTCTCCCTTTTTCTCAATAAATGTTTTCCAATTCTGATTTGATTGTGTTGATCATATGTGTTGCGTGATTGACTTGTTAACGTTGATGAGGCTTAGTCAGCGATTCGCGTTTAGAACTTGAATTGGGATCACTAATCGAATATTACACGAGAGTGAGTAGGAGATTAGTGCAACCTTATAGGGAATAAGAATTAATCAAATTCGAGATTAGGATTATGAGACCTAGCAAGTAATTAATCCAATCGTCGAATACGTCCTAATGAGCACGAGAGTGGATTTAGGAGAATTTGGGGGTCCCGGTTGACATTGTAGTTGAACTTAGGGGAATTCATCATCACTTGGGAATACATATTGGGTAGGTGGATTTGTGACCTTGGACATTTTAATTTCTGATTTTTAGTTAAATAGTTTATTAGATTCGTTAATTGAATTTTTGATATTAATCTCTATCTCTCAACCACCTTCTGTAACTTGACCAACGTATCTGATTTCCCGCGGATTAGTCGAATTGGTAGCCCAATCCCTGAGTTCGACCTCGGTAATTACTTACCGTGTTTATTTTATTACTTGCGACGACCCGGTACACTTGCCGGCGTCACCAACAGCACTCACCACACTGGGGCAATTTTATCCGACTGAGTATACTGGGGGAAAATTGTTAAGGAATGATCGAAGAAGGTGTGTTTGAGGAATCAGAAACAGAAGCCAAGATCTGTGTCATCAAAAGGCTGAGGGGAATCGATTAAATGAAAATCAAAGGACCAATACTGGGGCAAATTTTATGTGATTCTCGTAATTTTCTTTTCTTATCTTTGTTTTTAATCTTCATGATCCCTTTTGTAATTTTGTTCTCTTTGTTATTGTCTCTTAACAAACTAAATTCTCGTATTAAGGCAAGAGGCTTTTCTTTCACACTCCCTTGTCGTGTTCACTCTCATGTTCAATCACTATGGTCATGTCTCAATAAAAGTAAATATAAGTTTAATAGTATGATTTGATAATTCTGATGGTAGCACCAATGAATGGTTCAAACAAATTCAAGAGGACTCAATACTTCAAATTCGATGGAAAAGGTGGCATGCACTGAACGACAAAAGAATGATGCAAATAAGCTTGGGAGGACAAACATAACATCCGAGTTCATCGATTTCTTGAGTGACCAATGTTGTTAAAGGAATAAGTGATGCCTCGTCTCCGAGTGGCCGATGAACAAGGGTTTGGTTGGTGGAAGTTTTGCCATGGAGCATTTGGTTCATTGTCTTCAAAAGGAAAGGATTCCCTTTAGTTTCAAGTTCTTGATTGAATTTTGTCGAGCTCGAGGCTCACTTGCATTTTTACTTTCGAGTTCGAGGCTCGCTGCATTTTTATTTTCGAGCTCTGAGGCTCACTGCAATTTTATTTTCGAGCTCTAAGGCTCGCTGCATATTTAATTTTCTGTTGGACGAAGAGGTTCCGTCCATTGCATGTTTACTTTTCTGTTGGACGAGGAGGTTCCATCCATTGCATTTAATTTTCCGTTGGACGAAGAGGTTCCGTCCATGGCATATTTACTTTTTTGTTGGACGAGGAGGTTCTGTCCATTGCATTTAATTTTCTGTTGGACGAAGAGGTTCCGTCCATTGCATGTTTACTTTCTGTTGGACGAGGAGGTTCCGTCCATTGCATGTTTACTTTCTGTTGGACGAAGAGGTTCCATCCATTGCATTTAATTTTTTTTTTGGACGAAGAGGTTCCGTCCATTGCATGTTTACTTTCTGTTGGACGAGGAGGTTCCGTCCATTGCGTTTAATTTTCTATTGGACAAGGAGGTTCTGTCCACTGCAATTTTATTTTCGAGCTCTGAGGCTCATTGCAATTTTATTTCGAGCTCTGAGGCTCACTGCATCTTTATTCTTTTGAGCTCTGAGGCTCACTGCATTTTATCTTCGAGCTCTAAGGCTCACTGTAATTTTATTTTCGAGCTCTGAGGCTCACTGCATTTTTATTTTCGAGCTCTGAGGCTCACTGCAATTTTATTTTCGAGCTCTGAGGCTCATTGCATCTTTATTTCTTCGAGCTCTGAGGCTCATTGCATCTGAGCTCTGAGGCTCACATCAATTTTATTTTCAAACTGTAATGTTTTCTTCTGAGCTCAACATGTGTTCATTTTTCTTTACTTGTTCATTACTACAATACATGAAAAGTCACGACTAATCATGTCTTCTAGTAAGCAACAAGTAAAGAGGGGCAACTGTGAACACCCATTTTTGTCCACATTTTATTTTAATTTTCATGATATTGTGCTTCAAGGAGACTATTAATAATAGTGAAGAGAGAGAGAAGAAAAAGAGAATAATAAAGAAAGGGAGGGGGCCCATAATTAATTTGCTGCTGGACGCAGCCCAGTCCGGTCCAATGCTGGACGAGCCCCAGTTCATTACACTTGTTGTTGGACGTGGTCCCGACCAGTCCATCACATTTGCACTTGTTGTGGACGGGGAAGTCCTGTCCATCTTGTTGTTGAACGGGGAGACCTCGTCCATCACATTGGCACTTGCTGCGGATGGGGAAGTCCCATCCATCTTGCTGTTGGATGGGATGGTCCCGTCCAGTCCATCACATTTGCACTTGCTGTGGACGGGGAAGTCCCGTCCATCTTGCTGTTGGACGGGGAGACCCCGTCCATCATATTGGCATTTGCTGTGGATGGGGAAGTCCCGTCCATCTTGCTGTTGGACGGGGTGGCCCCGTCCAGTCCATCACACCTACTATTGGACGGGGTGGTCCCGTCCAATCATTGCACTTGCTATTGGACGGGGTGGTCCGTCCATCCCTTGGACTTGCCAATGGACGGGGTAGTCCCGTCCCGTCCAGTCCCTAGCCCTTGCCAATGGACGGGGTGGTCCCGTCCAATTACTGCACTTGCCAATGGACGGGGTGGCCCCGTCCAGTCCCTAGCCTTTACCAATGGACGGGGTGGTCCCGTCCAATTACTGCACTTGCCAATGGACGGGGTGGCCCCGTCCAGTCCCTTGCACTTGCCAATGGACGGGGTAGTCCCGTCCATTGCTTTGCACTTGCTGATGGACGGGGCGGTCCCGTCCACTGCTTTGTACTTGCTGATGGACGGAGTGGTCCCGTCCATTACTTTGCACTTGTAGATGGACGGGGTGGTCCCGGCCATTGCTTTGCACTTGCTAATGGACGGGGCGGTCCCGTCCATTGCTTTGCACTTGCTTTGGATGCGATCCAGTCCATTGCTTTGCACTTGCCGTTGGACGGGGTGGTCTCGTCCTTTGTCTTGCACTTGCTGTTGGACAGAATGGTCCCGTCCATTCCAATGCATTTGCCTTTGAGCACGTCCAGCCCATTACATTTAAATTTCTGTTGGACGAGGAGATCCCGTCCGTTGCATGTTTAGATTTCTGCCGGATGAGGACGTCCGTCCCGTGTATATCTACTTTTGCATATCTAAGTTTCTGTTGGACGAAGAGACTCCGTCCACTGCAATTTTGTTTTCAGGCTGGAGACTGAAGAATAAAGAAAGAAGAAGGAGAAGATAATGCAGAAGGGACGAAGAAAACAAGGAGAAAAAGACAATCAACAAAAAGGAAAGGAAATTGAGTTATGTCCACTACCTACTTTACATATCAGACAAGACCTATTTTCCTCCTCTACCCTTTGGTCCTTCTTCCTCATCTCCTCCCTCATCTTAACCTAGCAACCCTACTCCTAATACTAAAAAGCCATCATACACATCGGGCAAAAGCCCCCATCTCCTTCCTTTTTTTCAAACACGCAACCTTCACGATAAATCATCTCCTTCCCTTTTTCAAACACGCAACCTTCAAGATAAATCACCTCCTCCCTGCTACTCACGCCGCCCCATCTGGACACGCGCTGTTTTTTTTTTGCTCAAAACCCTGTTAAGACGAAATCTAGGCAAGTATACCCAGTCGTACAAGTAATAAAGAGGTAAGAGGGATATCGTTCCCATGAGAACTGAGACAAGTACTAGCACGTGTCAAATCAACTACTATCTAAGCGAATATTTGGATGGAAGGGAGCTCAATACTAAATACCAAGCCAAACAAGGATTAAAATAAACAAAATAAATGGAATAAATTCTTTTTTGGATTTTTGTCAAACACTTGGAATGCAACGAGAAGATTCTTAAATATGACGAAAGATGTTGGGATTAAATTTCACTAAACCTTTGTCTCATGCAATACCAAGACCACCAATCCAGTTTATGCTTCAAATATTAAAATCAACCCACAAGATTACTCAAGTCCTAATTCCTTAGATGACAAGAGCCTAAATCCCCTAATTAAACCCTAATTCCTTAGGTGGCTCAATTAACGAATTTGCATTAAGAGTAGGGATTACACGATTACTAATAAACCAAAATCCATTCCTAGATGCAAGGTTTACTAGGTGATTAATTCCATATCAAGACATGATAAGAACGTCCCCATTGCAAATCAAATCTCGGGAGCAATTCAAGGATGATCAAACCACAAAATGCATTAAGCATAGGAATCAAACACTAATAGAGAAGGCATAAACATAGATTAATCAATCAAGGCAAATACATGAGATTCGGTTTAGCTACATCTAATCCCAACAAAAAGGGATTTAGCTACTCATAGTGATAGAGAAAGCCAAAACCAAAACAATAGAGCAAGGGACCACAGCCCCTAGTCTCAGAGAACACGTCCTTTTAGGGTTCCAAGTCTCTAGGATAAAGGGTTTGGTCTCAGGGTAAAAGTCCCTCCTCTTCTGTTCTGCCCAGATGCCTATTTATAGATTAGGCGCGCGTCACGGCCGTGATGGCTATCACGGCCAGGCCGTGACAGGTTCTGCCATGGGTGCGCTTTCAAATTTTGGTTTGTCACGGTCGTGACACTCATCACGGCTAGGTCGTGATCAGTTCTGCCTGTTGTAGGTCTGGTTCAGCTGACCTATCACGGCCGTGATGGGCATCACGGCTACTTTTGCCTTCTTTCTTTCCAGCTCTGCTTGATCATGGCCGTGATGGCCATCACGGCTAGGCCCTGATGGGCTCTATTTGGCTCATTTTCTTAACTTTTCAGGCTCTATCTTCATCCAAGCTCCATCATGGCTCATCTTGGGCATTTAATCCTTAATTTCTGCAAAACAACACCACGAAACCACCTTACCCGTTCCAAGGTAAAAACTAACTAAAAGTCAAATTAAATATGCCTAAACTATATGAAAATGCATGCAAAATGACAGTGAAATATGAGGTGGAATCACACTCATCAAACTACCCCAAGCTTAAGATTTTGCTTGTCCTCAAGCAATTACTAAGGCCAGAAGATATAATTAATCAGAGCATGGATAGTGAACCTAGAACCCGAGTAACTAATCCAAGTAACAGGCATTTTCAAATAATTCACCAAGAGACAATCAGTTCAAGTCGAATTAGAAGCTTAGGTTTCTTAGACTCATATTCTCCCTGATTCGGGTACTCTTTCTCACCTCACTCAAGTGTTTAAGGATATATGACAATTCGCTCAATTTCCTCAAGGAATGAATTCTACCATAAGCTTGACTATTAACCAAATCTCTACTTTCTTAATGAAAACAATTAAGAATCAAAAGGTCTTTTACTTTGGTTGTAACGGGGCCATGGGATTAATCGTTAGGTGGGGAAATCAAGAAAAGGAAATTTCAAGAAGGCTAAACAAAATATCAAGCATTGCAAAGCATGACACCTTCTAAAATACCTTTTGGGTTTTGATTCATTTTTCCACCTTTCTTTCTTTCTTTTTATTTTATTTCTCACTTCCTTTTGTCATCCCCTTCTCTATATTTTTTTTTAATAGAGAAGGGGAGATTTTCAATTCAAGAGAAATATTTTCTGACTTTCTCATCCCATACTTTTTCAAACTACCTTTTTACCCTTTTTGTAATACTTTAAAAGGTGCCATACCAAGCATATTCATCAAAGTAATTCAAGGTACCAAGAAAAGTATTTTATTCTTTCAGGCTCAAAATTGGGTAACTAAGGGGTAGCATTTAGTCAATCAAAGCTCAGACGGCCGGAAAAATACCTAGTGCCTCAATCATTTTCAAAAATTTTTAAGCTTCAAAACGGTTTCAAGTCAAGTTCTAGAGAATACAATCCAAGAGGAATAAAACACTCTATCACAAAGAATGGGGTATATTTAGTGAGTACCCCTTTTTGGCTCAAAAATCACACATTTAGTAGTTCAAAAATCAATGAGAAACACAAATCTACGGAACCACATGCTAATTATCAACTATCAAAGATCATCTCAAGAATTTTTATTTGTAGCCTTATCACAAGAATAAAAAATTGGGTTCAAAAATTCACTATCTCAAGTTAATTGGCACTCAGTTCTCAAAATTGGATGCATAATCTAAGCAAGGGGCAATCCAATCATGTGATCATGCAAAACTATGCCTATATGAATGCAACATGAAAAATGCAAAAATTCAAAAATTTGCAAAAATACCCCTACCCAAAGCTTAAAAACTTACATTGTCCCCAATGTAAATAATCAAGTCGGAGAGAGGAGAAAAATGGAACAACTCACCGAGGCGGTAGCGGGTGCTAACTCACATGCCTAGTCAAAGGTAGGCTGGAAAATGTGTCACGGCCGTGATGCTCATCACGGGCAGGCCGTGATCAATTCTGGTCCATAGGACTGGCCTGTCACGGCCGTGACCTCCATCACGGCTAGGCCGTGATGCTCTCTGATCTTCAGGGTCCTCTCATCACGCCCGTGATGGGTATCACGGCTGGGCCGTGATCCTTTCTGATCTTCATGGCTGGCTCATCACGGCTGTGACCAATGTCACGGCCTGGGCGTGATGGTTGCTAACTTTGCTTGTCCTTGCCCTTTTTGCTTCTCCTTCCTTTTTACCCTGAAAACACTTAACAAACCTATTAATTTATGATCTTTTTCCTCTTGATCTACTCAAATTATTCAAGATTTAAATTCAAAAACGAATGGAAAAGGGAAAGAAAACTTGGGTTGCCTCCCAATAAGCTCTTCTTTAACATCACTAGCTTGACGTGCCGGTGATCTCAAGGATCACGAAGGTGCACAGTTGTGGTCAATCTCTCGATGTCACCACCCAAGTAGGCCTTGAGCCTTTGGCCATTGACTTTGAAGGTCCTTTTTGAAGTAGGATCCTCCACTTCTATAGCTCCATGAGATGAGACTTCTTTGACAATGAACGGTCCCGACCACTTAGACTTCAACTTGCCCGGAAACAATCTCAGCCGGGAATTGAATAATAAAACTTGTTGTCCCGGCTGAAATTCTTTCATCACGATCTTCTTGTCATGATAAGTCTTGACTCGCTGCTTGTAAATGGCTGCATTCTCATATGCATTAAGGCGCATCTCCTCTAATTCATGCAGCTGATGGACTCGTTTCTCACCCGCCAAAGTGGCATCAAAATTCAAGAACTTCAATGCCCAAAAGGCTCGATGCTCCAACTCTACGGGTAGATGACATGCCTTCCCATAGACCATCTGAAACGGAGATAACCCCAAAGAAGTTTTTAATGCAGTCCGGTAAGCCCACAAGGCATCGTTAAGCTTCTTTGCCCAATCTTTTCTTGAAGTGGCCATAGTTTTTTCCAGAATTCGCTTAATCTCCCGATTAGAGACCTCCGCTTGACCATTTGTTTGCGGATGATATGGAGATGCCACCTTATGCCTTACAACATACTTGGTCAACACATTTCTCAGTTGTGAGTTGCAGAAGTGAGATCCCCCATCACTTATAAGGACCCTTGGGACACCGAACCAGGCAAAAATGTTCTTCTTGATGAACTTAATCACTGTTTATGCATCATTCTTCGGTGTTGCAATGGCCTCCACCCATTTAGAAACATAGTCCACCGCCACCAAGATATATTGATTAGAGAATGAAGGTGGAAGTGGACCCTTAAAATCTATGCCCCAACAATCAAATACTTCAACCTCCAATATGTTTTGCAGTGGCATCTCATCCGTTTTAGATATGTTCCCGGTCTTTTGGCACTTGTCACAACTCTTCACATGATTGTAAGAGTCCTTGAAGATTGAGGGCCAAAAGAGCCCAGATTGGAGGACCTTTGCAATTGTCCTATCCCCAATGTGATGTCCACCATATGGAGAGTTATGGCAATGCCACAAAATACTCCTAGCTTCCTCTTGACTAACACACCTCCTCCATAAGCCATCTGGTCCAACCTTGAACAAAAATGGGTCATCCCCAATGAAATGGTTGGCATCCCGGAAGAATTTTTTCTTTTGTTTCCAAGTGAGGTGCTCTGGAACAATGTTGGCTGCCTTGAAATTTGCCATGTCGGCAAACCATGGTCTTTCATGCACCAGAAATAAAGCCTCATCCGGGAACTCATCCCGAATGTCTTTTTCTTTTGCAGTAACCTCTTCATTCACCAACCAAGATAAGTGGTCAGCCAACATATTTTCGCTGCCCTTTTTGTCATTAATGACTAAGTCAAATTCCCGCAACAATAAAATCCACCTTATGAGTCTTGGTTTTGAATCTAACTTAGTCAACAAATATTTAATTGCAGCATGATCAGTAAAAACAGTGACTTGTGACCCAATCAAGTATGAACGAAATTTTTCCAATGCAAACACTATGGCTAGCAACTCTTTTTCAGTTGTTGCATAATTTATTTGGTTCTCATTGAGAACCTTGCTAGCATAGTGAATGGCATGGGAAAACGTTTCCCTCCGCTGTCCCAAAACTGCCCCAACTGCGTAGTCACTGGCATCACACATTAATTCAAAAGGTGACTCCCAGTTGGGTGCAACGAGAATGGGAGCGGTGATCAACTTTTCTTTCAAAATCTGAAAAGAAGTAAGACAAGCAGTATCAAACACAAATGGTGTGTCCTTGTTCAAAAGGCTACACAACGGCTTGGCTATCTTGGAGAAGTCTTTGATGAACCGCCGGTAAAAGCCCGCATGCCCAAGAAAACTCCTCACACCCTTGACATTCACTGGTGGAGGTAGTTTCTCAATTACATCAACCTTGGATTTATCCACTTCGATCCCCTTAGCTGAAATCTTGTGCCCAAGCACAATGCCCTCCCCGCACCATAAAATGACACTTCTCCCAATTTAAGACTAAATTGGTGTCCATGCACCTCTTTAACACAACAGCAAGGTTAGACAAGCAATTATCATAAGAGGAACCGAAAACAGAAAAATCATCCATAAAAACTTCAATGTATTTTTCTACCATATCAGAGAAAATGGAAAGAATGCACCTTTGAAATGTTGCAGGCACATTACAAAGACCGAAAGGCATCTTCCGATAGGCAAAAACTCCAAAAGGACACGTGAAGGCAGTTTTCTCTTGGTCTTCTGGGTTAACCGCAATTTGGTTATAACCCGAATAACCATCCAAGAAACAATAATAAGCTTGCCCGGCCAACCTCTCCAACATTTGGTCCATGAATGGAAGTGGAAAGTGATCTTTCCTAGTAGCTTGATTTAGCTTCCGGTAATCTATACACATTCTCCAACCGGTGACCGTTCTAGTTGGGATCAACTCATTCTTCTCGTTGTTCACGACGGTCATGCCACCTTTCTTGGGAACCACTTGTACCGGACTCACCCAAGCACTATCGGAAATCGGAAAGATCATTCCGGCTTCAAGGAGTTTCATCACCTCCTTCCTTACCACTTCTTTCATTGTAGGATTGAGCCTCCTTTGCGGTTGGACCACCGGTTTAAATTCAGCCTCCATCATGATCTTGTGTATACAAACTGTGGGGCTAATACCTTTCAAATCTAGGATGGACCATCCAATTGATGTTTTATGCTCTCTAAGTATCCTTACAAGTTTCTCCTCTTCCAATTTGGACAATATATTGCTCACTATGACAGGATTTTCATCATTCTCACCAAGAAACACATATTTCAAGTGGGGAGGTAGGGGTTTAAGCTCTAATTTGAGCTTCTCTTGGACTTCATCCTTTTTGAGCTCTTCTTTCTTAGCATTGACGGGAAGTTGAGAGAGTTGAGCTTCCAAATCATACAAACACTCCTCTATTTCCTTCTCCTCTTTCTCATCAAGATTTTCAATAGAGTTCACAATTACCTTCTCAAGAGTAGAGGAATGGTGCTGATGTGCAAAGACTTCTTTAGCCACTACTTCCACAAGGTCCATGCGAAAACAATTCTCTTCATCACTCAGGCGATGCATAGCTTCAAATACATTGAAAGTAACCTCTTCATCTTGCACTATGAGTCGAAGTTGGCCTTTTTGTACATCTATCAAAGCACGACCAGTTGCTAGAAAGGGTCTCCCTAATATAAGTGGAACTTATGCATCCACCTCCATGTCTAATATCACAAAATCCGCTGGGAAGATAAACTTATCCACTTTAACCAAAACATCTTCCATAATACCAAGAGGACGCTTGATTGATCTATAGGCTAGTTGCAATGCCATCCTTGTTGGTTTCACTTCACCACCTCCAAGCTTGTTCAGGATTGAAAGCGGCATCAAATTGATACTCGCCCCCAAGTCACACAAGGCCTTCCCAATAGTAACACTCCCAATTGTGCAAGGGATTGTAAAACTACCAGGATCTTTAAGCTTTGGAGGTAGCTTCCTTTGAAGTATCGCACTACATTCTTCCGTCAAGGCAACAGTCTCACCTTCTTTAAACCTTCTTTTCTTCGTCAGTAACTCCTTCATGAACTTGGCATAAGTGGGTATTTGCTCTAGTGCTTCAAACAAAGGGTATGTTGATTTGTAACCTCTTAAAGATGTCAAGAAATTTGGTAAATTGCTCTTCCTTCTCTTTATTCTTGCTTAAGTGAGGATATGGCAACTTTACATAAGAGGGGATCTCTTGAGGCTTGTCTCCATCTTTCAAAATTTGACTTTTACTCTTCCTCAAAATTGAATCTTCATCCACTAACTTTTCTCTCTTGTCTTTTTCTTCTTCCTCTATTACAACCTCTTTGCCTTTTTCCTCATTCAACTCAGTTTTTTCAGTAACTCACTGATTTTTCAACAAAGGCTCACCGCTCACTTTCTCAAGACTTTTACCACTCCTCAAAACAACAGCCTTACAATGCTCTTTAGGATTTATTTGAGTATTACCTAAAAAACTGCCGCTAGATTGTTCCGCTAGTTGCTTTGCAATTTGTCCAACTAGAACCTCCAAGTTTTTTATGGAAGCATCGGTGTTTTTCTGGTTTGACATGGACATTTGCATGAATTGATTGAGGGTGTTCTCCAAGATAGAAGTCCGGTCTTGAGGCGGTTGTGTGGGATGAGGCTTATTGCTTGTCCGGCATCTTGTTTCCATCCAAAACTTGTTTGATTCCTCCACCCTTGGTTGTAATTGTTGGAATATTGGTTGTTACCTTGCCGCCCATAGTTCCCCATATAATTAGCTTCCTCATGGGAACTAGGTGTGGCCTCACAATTTCCATTATCATGATCTCCTCCACAAAAATCACAGATCATTACATGTTGAGGTGGCATGGTTGTCCCTTGAATGGTTTGGAGTTGTTGTGGGAGTTGAGCTAGTTGCTTGGTAATGGACTCAAGTTGTTGTGTCATAAGCTTGTTTTGAGCCAAAAGTGCAGTTTGTGAGTCTAACTCCAACACTCCCTTTCTTGATGTGGCACCTCGATCATGATGCATCTGATAGTCATTAGATGCCATAGCTTCTATCAAAGTCAATGCTTCCTCCAGTGTCTTTGTGTTCATGGAACCTCCTGCTGAGGCATCCAACATAAGCTTGGTTGACGGCCTTAATCCACTGCAAAATGTTTGCATTTGGACAAGATCATCAAACCCATGATTTGGACATCTTCGGAGCAAGTCTTTGAACCTTTCCCATGTGTCATGAAGACTCTCACCCTCTTGTTGAGCAAAGCTTGTGATATCACCCCGTGTTTTCACAAATCTTGAGGCGGGAAAGAACCTTGCAAGAAATTTAGCCTCTAAGTCATCCCATGTAGTGATACTCCCCCTTGGTTGAGATTGGAGCCAAGCCTTGGCTCTATCTCTTAGAGAGAAAGGGAACAACCTTAGGCGAATTGCATCATTGCTAGCACCATTTAGCTTCACCGTATCACATAACTCGATGAAGTTGGAGACATGATTATTAGGATCCTCCTTCTCCATCCCGACAAATTGATTTTGTGCAGTCATATTCAAGAGAGCCGGCTTGATCTCAAAATTATTGGAATTCACTGGAGGCCTCACTATGCTAGTGACATGCCGGTTGACATTTTTATTGGCATAGTCCCCGAGTGTCCTCCGTGGAGCACCCTCACCATTGCCTGCCATCTCAAGTGGTTCTTGATGAACTTGTGAAATGGAGGTCTCTTGTTCTCTTTCTTGTTGTGCTAATAGCTTATGCTGTCTTGCTTGACTCCGATTCTTCCTAGCTGCTCTTTCTATTTCAGGATCGTAAAGAAGTTGGTCAACTGGGATAGTACCTCGCATGTGCAAAAGCTTAGAGACCAAGAATGTTAGCACTAAATGACAGCAAAGAGAAACAGATAATAAAACAAAAAATACAATAGTGCTTAAATTAGTAGTCGAAATGGGTATGCTAATATTGAAACTCAAATCCCCGGCAACGGCGCCAAAAACTTGTTGAGACGAAATCTAGGCAAGTATACCCAGTCGTACAAGTAATAAAGAGGTAAGAGGGATATCGTTCCCACGAGGACTGAGACAAGTACTAGCACATGTCAAATCAACTACTATCTACGCGAATATTTGGATGGAAGGGAGCTCAATACTAAATACCAAGCCAAACAAGGATTAAAATAAACAAAATAAAAGGAATAATTTATTTTTGGATTTTTGTCAAACACTTGGAATACAAAGAGAAGATTCTTAAATATGACGAAAGATGTTGGGATTAAATTTCACTAAACCTGTGTCTCATGCAATACCAAGACCACCAATCCAGTTTATGCTTCAAATATTAAAATCAACCCACAAGATTACTCAAGTCCTAATTCCTTAGATGACAAGAGCCCAAATCCCCTAATTAAACCCTAATTCCTTAGGTGGCTCAATTAACGAATTTGCATTAAGAGTAGGGATTACACGATTACTAATAAACCAAAATCCATTCCTAGATGCAAGGTTTACTAGGTGATTAATTCCATATCAAGACATGATAAGAACGTCCCCATTGCAAATCAAATCTCAGAGCAATTCATGGTTGATCAAACCACAAAAGGCATTAGGCATAGGAATCAAACACTAATAGAGAAGGCATAAACATAGATTAATCAATCAAGGCAAATACATGAGATTCGGTTTAGCTACATCTAATCCCAACAAAAAGGGATTTAGCTACTCATAATGATAGAGAAAGCCAAAACCAAAACAATAGAGACAAGGGAGAGAAGAAACTCCATGGAAGCTTTCCACAGCCGTCACCACAACCCCTTGGCTCAGAGAACACATCCTTTTATGGTTCCAAGTCTCTAGGATAAAGGGTCTTGTCTCAGGGTAAAAGTCCCTCCTCTTCTGTTATGCCCAGATGCCTATTTATAGATTAGGCGCGCGTCACGGCCGTGATGTCTATCACGGCCAGACCATGACGGGTTCTGCCATGGGTGCGCTTTCAAATTTTGGTTTGTCACGGCCATGACACTCATCACAACTAGGCCGTGATCAGTTCTTCCTGTTGAGGGTCTGGTTCAGCTGACCTATCACGGCCGTGATGGGCATCACGGCATGACTTTTGCCTTCTTTCTTTCCAGCTCTGCTTGATCATGGCCGTGATGGCCATCACGGCTAGGCCATGATGGGCTCTGTTTGGCTCATTTTCTTAACTTTTTAGGCTCTATCTTCATCCAAGCTCCATCATGGCTCATCTTGGGCATTTAATCCTTAATTTCTGCAAAACAACACCACGAAACCACCTTACCCATTCCAAGGTAAAAACTAACTAAAAATCAAATTAAATATGCCTAAACTATATGAAAATGCATGCAAAATGACAATGAAATATGAGGTGGAATCACACTCATCAAACCCCCTTGCACTTCCTCTACCCATTGGTCCTTCTCCTCCCTCATCTTAACCTAGCACCCCTACTCCTAACCCTAAAAAGCCATCATACACCTTAGACAAAACCCCCAATCTCCTTCTCTTTTTAAGCATGCAACCCTCACATCAAATCACCTCCTTTCCACTGCTCACGCCGCTCCCATCTGAACACACGCTACTTCTGCTCAGAACCACCCAAGCCCCGGACTTCGTGCAGCCCAACTTCGAAGCCAATGGAGAAGAAGCAAGAAGCCCTCTCCTCTGTCTATAAAAGGAGAGGAGAAAGAGTGAAATTTGGGGGGGGGGGGGGGGGAGAAAAAAACATTTTTGTTTGAGGGAGGGAAGAACATCTTTTAGAGGGACTTATGATCTGATGTTTTCTTGGTGAGAAAAGAGAAAAAAATAGAGATGTTTTCATTGTGAGGAAGAGAGATTAGAGATATGTGTTTCCTCTTCTCTTCCCTATTATTAAAGTGGTTAAGAAGGAAGAGTTGAAGGGGCCAATGAGATTGAATGTAAGGACTGCGATCTTGAGATCTTACTACTGGGAATAAACGAAATCATTCTTATTCTGCTCTCATTTGGTAACCCTTATTCTTTTCATTGATATTATTTATAAATTCCTCTTGACATTCTTGTTTTTCTGCGTCTCTGTTCACTGAATAAGTCAGTAAAACGTTTCACTTCTACTTTCATTTCTCTCCTATTTTCAAGAGGCAAAATTATTTATTTAACATAAAAATAGAAGATGATCACTTGATTAAAACAATCTTATTTTTGGGGTTGCCCTGTGACAAGTGTCGTGTTCAACCCTTTAGATTTTGAGGTTGCCCTGTGGACTCATGTGCCATGTTCAACCTCATTTAGGGAGAAAAAAACATTTTTTTTAGGGAGGGAAGAACATCTTTTAGAGGGACTTATGATCTGATGTTTTCTTGGTGAGAAAAGAGAAAAAAGAGAGAGATTTTCATTGTGAGGAAGAGAGATTAGAGATCTGAGTTTCCTCTTCTCTTCCCTATTATTAAAGTGGTTAAGAAGGAAGAGCTGAAGGAGCCAATGAGATTGAATGTAAGGACTGTGATCTTGAGATCTTACTACTGGGAATAAATGAAATCATTCTTATTCTGCTCTCATTTGGTAACCCTTATTCTTTTCATTGATATTATTTATAAATTCCTCTTGACATTCTTGTTTTTATGCGTCTCTGTTCACTGAATAAGTCAGTAAAACGTTTCACTTCTACGTTTCATTTCTCTCCTATTTTCAAGAGGCAAAATTATTTATTTAACATAAAAATAGAAGATGATCACTTGATTAAAACAATCTTATTTTTGGGGTTGCCCTGTGACAAGTGTCATGTTCAACCCTTTAGATTTTGAGGTTGCCCTGTGGACTCATGTACCATGTTCAACCTCATTTAGTTTTAATAAAAAGATTCACAACGGGTAAAACAAATATTTTCAAAGTTATTAATAATTTATACAACTAATTTTGGGTAACCATTTTATGGATGTTCTAGGGTGCCGTGGGGTTAAGTCTCCATGCCTTCCCTAGATATAATCAACTCCCTAACCCAAAGCTTTTTCTTAAAGGGTTTTCCAACTTCCCTGAAATAAAATAAAGTTGGTGGCGACTCCATGTTTTCGCTCTAAAAGGAGAAAAGCAAGTCTTTTTCTATGGCCGCGACAGGTGATTATCCCTTTTTGGCTCAAATATCTCATATTTAGTAGTTCAAAATCAATGAGAAATACAAATCCAAGGAACCACCTGCTAATTATCAACTACCAAAAGATCATCTCAAGCATTTTTTATCTTTAGCCTATCACAAGAATGCGTGAAAAAATTGGTTTAAAAAATTCACAATTCACTGTCTCAATTTATTTGGCACAAAGTTTTTCACAATTGGATGCATACTCCAAGCAATGGGCAATATAATCATGTGATCATACAAAACATATGATTATGCAAAACTATCCCTATATGAATGCAACATGCAAGAATGCAAAAATAATACCCTTACCCCAAGCTTAAAAACTTACATTGTCCCCAATGTAAATAATTAAGTTCGAGGGAGGATAAAAATAAAAATAAAAACAACTCACTGAGGTGGTGGGTGCTGGCTCAGATGCCAGTCATAAAGCTGTTGGATCATGGCTCTCTGCTCGCGCTGCTCCTCCATGATGTGCTCCTGGTTCGCTAGGATAGTGTCAAAGGTGGATGAGAACCACGCATAAGGATCATCAGATGATGTACCTGCAGAGGAAGAAGATGGGCGCCCAGATAGCCTAGCCGGCGGTGGCGGGCGTAACGACCTTTGTATCCCAATAGGCTCAGGCTCCTCTCCCACTGGCACTTTCCAATTTACCGGATTTTTTATATCCAAGAGTGCGGGGTTTGGAAAAGGAATTGGGTGCCTGTGCCTTGGGTGTTTCAGGGAGTATGTGTCATCCTCCGGGGAGATCATCCCCATGGCCTCACAGACCTGCAAGGTGATTCGTGTCCATCTTGGGACGAGCTCAAAACCATCAAAATCAAAGTTAAAATGATGGCATATGGTGGTGATTAAGCCACTGATGACAATAGTACCACTCGAGCTCCTGGCAACCTTTAAGAGGTGCCTAGACAAAAACGACCCCGTGTCCACATTGCTCTCAGGGTGGAGCATGGCCCAAAGTATAAAGACCTCGTCCTGGCGGATGGATCTGTCACTCTTTCCACGGCCAAACAAGGTGTTGGCTATGACCCTATGCATATAC
Organism: Sophora flavescens; assembly: GCA_030762895.1. Lineage (NCBI taxonomy): Eukaryota > Viridiplantae > Streptophyta > Magnoliopsida > Fabales > Fabaceae > Sophora > Sophora flavescens. The sequence continues at coordinate 52,674,113 of CM061065.1, forward strand.
CTTAAGCTCGGGTTAATGAGGGCTGTGGACTTGGATGTCCTAGGATCAAAACTCCTACCTTCATAATCAATTATTGACCAGAAATTATGTGCACTAATCCCTAAGGGGTATCTCCTATCACCCTCTACAGGTAAATTTAGCTAGGGATAGCACAAAATCCTGGTTAAAGAGCTGGAATGTAATCCGTCCCTCAAGGCAATGCGGCCCTTGGAGAATTTCCGCATTTAGAGAGCTCAAGAACTCCAGAGTAGGGCCAGTAAATGCAGGGTATCTGGTGCGAGCAAACTCGCTCCACCCAATTTTTTCCAACATCCAGTTGATATCAACAGTCAAGCCTAGAGTGTCTATGTAGGCATCATCAAGATATTTTGTTTGGACAATTTTCCTATTTTTCAAAATATTAAATCTAACTTGTGGAGCATTATCTTTGAAAACAATCCCATATCCATGCTCATCAGTCTCAAAATCAGAAGAGTCAGAGTCAGAGTCAGAATAGTTACCTAGGTTACTGCTTCCTCTGGTACGAGGGCGTGAGGCTTCGGTCCCCCTTTGACGCTTGCTTGCCATGATTTTCTTCAATGAGTCTCAAAGCACCAAAATACACAAGTCCGTGACCCTCATCACGGGCAGGCCGTGACCAGTTCTGGTGTCAAGCAAGTCCCCATCACGGGCGTGATGTACATCGCGGATGGGTTGTGATCAATTCGGGACTTTAGGTGCTCGCCTGTCACCTCCGTGACTTCCATCATGGCTAGGTCGTGATACATTTTGATCTTCTGGGTCCTTCTCATCACGCCCGTGAGGGCTATCACGGTTGGGCCGTGATCCTTTCTGCCTTTCAGCTGTTGGCTCATCACGGTCGTGACCCCTGTCACGTCCTGGGCGTGATCAATTCTGGTCCCACATCATGGCCATGATGGACATCAGGGTAGGCCATGATCTCCTCTGACTTTATTTTCCATGCCCTTTTCAATCTTCATGCCTTCCTGACCTGAAAACACTTGGCAAATCCATCAATTGTGATCTTTCTTCTTTTAATCTTCTCAATTATTCAAAAAAAAAAATTCAAAAACAAACTAAGAAGGTAAAGAAAGCTTGGGTTGCCTCCCAAGAAGCGCTTATTTACGATCCTAAGCTTGACCATAGTACTTTCAATCTCTTGTGTTGGATCGAGGAGGGAAATTGCAACCTCCTGTTCAAGTGGATGTTCTCCAAGGTAGTGCTTCAGCCTCTGTCCATTGACCTTGAATGTTCCACGTTCCTGGTTCCAAACCTCGACGGCACCATACGAAGATACTTTTGTGACTTAATATGGCCCGGACCATCTAGACTTGAGCTTTCCTGGTAATAACCGCAACCTCGAGTTGTAGAGTAGAACTAGTTCTCCTTCATGGAATTCTCTATGAAGGATATGCTTATCATGCCACCTCTTTGTTCTCTCCTTATAAGATCTTGCGGACTCATAAGCATCCAATCTTAGCTCATCAAGTTCATGAAGTTGAAGGATTCTTTTTTCCCCGGCGGCTTTTATATCAAAGTTTAGCATCTTAATAGCCCACAAGGCCTTATGCTCAAGCTCGACTGGTAAGTGACATGGCTTCTCGTAAATAAGTCTAAAGGGTGTCATCCCAATAGGAGTCTTGTAAGCCGTACGGTAAGCCCAAAGAGCATCATCAAGCTTTAAGGACCAATCTTTTCTCGAACTTGAAACAGTTTTCTCTAAAATTCTCTTTATCTCTCGATTGGAAACTTCGACTTGGCCACTTGTCTGAGGATGGTAAGGTGTAGCAACCTTATGAGTGACTCCATATTTGAGTAGGAGTTTTTCAAATTGTTTTTAATGAAGTGCGATCCTCCATCACTAATAACTACCCTTGGAATTCCAAACCTTGGAAAAATCACCTTCTTGAATAGTTTGATTACGGTTTTGGCATCACTTGTTGGGGATGGAATGGCTTCCACCCATTTAGAGACGTAATCAACGGCTACAAGAATGAACTTATTTTTGCAAGATGAAGGAAAGGGTCCCATGTAGTCAACTCCCCAAACATCAAATATCTCTACTTCTAGCATCGTGTTGAGTGGCATTTCATGCCTCTTAGAGATGTTCCCCGTTCTTTGACATGGATCACAAGCAAGCACGAACATTAGGGCATCTCTGAAAATATGAGGTCAATAGAAACCGGCTTGAAGCACCTTGGCCGCCGTCTTTGAGGCACTAGCATGTCCCCCGTAAGATGAGGAATGACAACAACTAAAGATTCTTGGAACCTCGACTTCTGGAATGCACCTTCTGTAAATGTTATCCGCACACCTGCGGAAAATGTAAGGATCATCCCACACGTAGTTCTTGAGATCGGAAAAGAACTTCTTCTTCTGTTGATAATTGAACTCCGGTGGTAGAATCCCACATACAAAATAATTCACAAAATCTGCATACCATGGAGTATTCTCTCCCAAGATGGCGAACAGTTGCTCATCGGGGAAAGAATCATCTATAGGCAAGTTGTCCTTCTCATGTTCCAATGGTTCAAGTCTAGATAAGTGGTTCGCAACCAAGTTCTCTGTCCCTTTCTGATCCCGAATCTCCAAGTCAAATTCTTGCAAGAGAAGGATCCATCGGATGAGCCTTGGCTTTGCTTCCTTCTAGTCATGAGGTACTTTAGTGCGGAGTGGTCCGTGTACACTATGACTTTAGACCCCACAAGATATTATCTGAATTTCTCAAATACAAAGACAACCGCAAGCAACTCTTTCTCAGTTGTGGCATAAGTGGCTTGAGCTCCATCTAGAGTTTTGCTTGCATAGTATATTGCATGAACCTTCTTGTATATCCTTTGTCCCAACACCGCTCCCATGGCGTAGTCACTAGCATCACACATTATTTCAAACGGCTCATTCCAATCTGGTGTTTACAAAATGGGAACGGTGGTCAAGGCCTCCTTCAACCTATAAAATGCATTCAAACACTCCTCATTAAAATCAAATGGAACATCTTTCATCAATAGGTTAGATAAAGGTTTAGAAATTTTTGAAAAATCTTTGATGAAACGCCGGTAAAACCTGGCGTGTCCCAAGAAACTTCTAACTCCTTTCACATTTACCGGTGGGGACAATTTTTCAATAACATCAATTTTGGCCCTATCCACCTTAATACCTCTTCTAGAAATCAAGTGCCCAAGCACTATACCTTCTTTTTACCATAAAATGGCTTTTTTCCCAATTCAATACCAAATTAGTTTCTTCACATCGCTGCAAAATCTTAGACAAATTTGTTAAATAGTCGTCAAAGGTAGTTCCATAAACAGAAAAATCATCCATAAAAACCTCCATGATGTTTTCAATAAATTCAGAAAAAATTGCAGTCATGCTTCTTTGAAAAGTAGTCGGTGCATTACATAGACCAAAAGGCATTCTCCTATAGGCAAAAATGCCATAGAGACAAGTAAACGTGGTCTTTTCTTGATCACTAGGATGTATAGGAATTTGATGAAAACCGGAATAACCATCCAAGTAATGAAAGTATGAATGCCTAGCTAACCTTTCAAGCATTTGATCAATAAATGGGAGAGGGAAGTGATCTTTCCTTGTTGCCTTATTTAACTTCATATAATCAATGCACATTCTCCATCCGGTTACCGTCCTAGTAGGGATTAGTTCATTATTTTTATTTTGAATAACAGTCATCCCCCCTTTCTTAGGAACCACGTGCACTGGACTAACCCATCCACTATCGGAGATTAGATAAATAACCCCCGCATCTAACAACTTAAGCACTTCTTTCTTAACCACCTCTTTCATATTAGGGTTCAACCTACGTTGATGCTCAACGGATGGTTTATGCTCATCTTCCATTAAAATGCGATGCATGCAAAAAGAAGGATTTATGACTTTAATATCATCAATTGTATATCCTATCACCTTTCTATGCATTCTAAGCTCCCTAAGCAATTTCTCAGTTTCCAACTCATTCAAGCTAGTGTTCACAATCACCGGATAGGAAGAGTTTGGACCAAGAAATTCATACCTCAATGTGGAAGGAAGAGGTTTTAGTTCTACCTTAGGGGCTTCTTCATCTTTCAAATCCTTATTCTTTGGTTTCAACTCAAGTTTTTTTTCTTTGTTTTGTTCGGAGAAATTTCCGGACTAGCCTCCAGGAAGCGGGCATAATTCCTTACTTCTCCTCCATGAGTATTTAAGTCTCCACCAATCAAACACATTTCCAATGGATCATCAACACAAGCCTGAGTGGGTTCTTCTTTCACTGCTTGGTGCATTAAGTCAACCCTGCAACAAGAATCCTCAAAAGAAGGGTGTTTAATAGATTTATCTAAATCAAATTCAACTTTATCATCACCCACAGTTAAAGTCAATTTTCCATTTTTAACATCAATAATTGCTCCTGCGGTAGCCAAGAAAGGCCTACCAAGAATAATGGGGATTTGGGAATCCTCCTCCATTTCAAGTACCACAAAATCCACAAGAATGAAAAATTTAGCCACTCTAATAGGAACATCCTCCAAGATGCCTATAGGGAATTTGACGGACCGATCCGCCAATTGAAGGGAGATTGTTGTGGGTTTTAGTTCACCCATCTCCAACTTCTTACAAACAGAGAGGGGCATAAGACTAACACTAGCCCCCAAATCACAAATAGCTTTATCAAAACTAGTGTTACCAATCAAGCAAGGAATAGAGAAACTACTTGGATCTTTCAATTTAGGAGGCAATTTATTTTGAATTAAAGCACTGCACTCCTCAGTTAAAGCCACTGTTTCCTTAAGAAATTTAGCATATGTGGGCATTTGTTGTAACGCCTCGGTGAAGGGTACATTAATGTACAATTTCTTAAGGACCTCTAGAAATTTTCCAAATTGCTTATCTAACTTGGCCTTGGCCAACCTTTGAGGGAAAGGTATCGGAGGTTGGTAAGGTGGTGGAGGGACATACTTGGACACTTTTTCACTAGGTTCTTCCTCTTCTAAGGGTTGTGTCTTAGTAGGTTCCTCCTCCTCATCTACACTCTTGTTATCACTCTTCCCTTTAGCCTCAGGATCCTCAAGTTTCTTACCACTCCTTAAACTCACAGCTTTACATTGTTCATTATTTGGGTTCACTTCAGGTTGTCTAGGAAACTTGCCCGGTTGCCTATTTGAATTGTACGCTTGTTGGGCAATTTGAGTTTCTAACATCTTGTTATGGATGTCTAAGTTATCTACCTTAGATGTTAACTCTTTTATTGCCTCATTAACTTCCCTATCTTGTTGCCTAAATTCTTCATTCTGCTTAGTTTTAGTAGCAACAAAACTTTCCATAAGAGACTCAAGTTTAGACTTTTGTACCTGAGGATACCCCTATGCGGGTTTCCTATTACCTTGGCCTTCTAGGAATTCGAGGTTCAACGTGTTTTTGTAGTTCCCGTAGGAGAGATAAGGATTATTCTTCCTTACTTGGTTGTAAGGATTTGGGGGAGCATAATTTGGAAACTTCGGGTTCGTGTCATAGAAATTGTGACAAGAGTTCACTTGTTCCCCCGAAGCACCGGATCCAGGAGCAATACCATGTGGGCACTCCCTTATGTCATGTCCCTGCATTCCACAAATCTCACAAACAACATTAGTAGCACCTATTAAACTCACATTAGCCTTTTCAAGCTTATGAAAGCGTTTATTTAATGAGTCCAATTAAGACATAATTAAATCATTAATATTCATATCAAACTTACCATCCGAAAGCTTTTTCGGGTTATTACCTCTTTCCGAACCCCATTGGTGATAGTTAGTGGCTACTTTTTCAATGATATTGAACGCTTCAGTCAGTGGTCTATTCATAAAGGCTCCACCAGCTACGGAGTCGAGTGATACCTTCGAAGAGTAATCAATCCGTTGTAGAAGGATTGCACTAACAACCACCTTTCGAGCCCATGATGTGGACAAGACTCTAGCAATCCTTTGTAACGATCCTAAACTTCGGATAAGCATTCTCCGTCCTTTTGGAAGAAGCTGGTGATCTGAGTTCGTAGGTAAGCAGTCTTCGATGGAGGGAAGAATTTCTCCAAGAATGCCTGCTCCAGTTGGTCCTAAGTTGACAAAGTATTAGCGGGCACTTGCTTCAACCAAGCTCTTGCCTTTCCAGTCAGAGAGGAGGGGAATAATCTCAAGCGAATAGCATCAATCGGGGCACCTTGAATTCTTATTGCATCAGTGAACTCCAGGAATGTCTCCACATGATCAGTCGGGTCCTCCGAGGGTAATCCTCCAAATTGATGTTGCCTAATCATGCCAATTGACTGAGGCGGTATAGTGTAGTTCTCCGCCTCAATTTCTGGCCTAGCAATCCCAGTTCGCAAACCCCTAGCATTTGGGGCTGCGTAGTCCTTCAGTGGTTTGGTATCCAGTAGATTCGTCATGAGTGGAATGGGAATCAACCTCTCTCTCTTTGTCTTTGTAGTCTCCTACGTATATGAAAGGTCCTTTCGATCTCGGGGTCAAATTCAATAAGATTTCCAAGACTTTTGGATCTTTACATAAAAGAGAAAAATACCTGCAAAAGAGAGATAGATACTTCAGGAAAAAGAAAGAAAGAAAAAGATAAAGATAAAAAAAATGTCCAGAAAAATCAATTTAAAAATTAAATTGAAATTCAAGAAAGCACAGTCCCCGACAACGGCGCCAAAAACTTGATAGCGTGATTCCGCAAGGGTACGACTTCGTCGTCAAGTAATAAAAAGATCAAACCACAGAGACCGTGATCTTAAATAACAATTAATTATTAAATCAATTTAACTAAACTATATAAAAAAAATAGATTTGGATAAGATTTGGTTTCTAAAATAAGAGTTAACTAGCAAATCAAATATTTAAAACGCAATCAATTAAAACCGTAATCAAATCTAATATGGGATTTTTCAATATCAAAAGAGATTTCCAGGAATTGGGCGACCAACAAGACTGCTCATGCTACTAAATTGACCACCCCTCTTAATAATCAAAATTTCTTTGAAGGTGAATTTATCCTAAATAAGTTAATGTTCCCTCTCGGGATACAAGAACCGTGCCCAATTAAACCAACCCCTACTCTCGTGGTAATTGAATTTAAATCGAACCCTTTAAGCTTTGTGACAATTCAGTGAACCCTCGAAGGACCGCTTCTAATTCTCGTGATTTAAGTCCTAAGTTTGATTCCTATAGATCCGATAGCTAAGTTCACCGCTAAGTTCGTCTTTAGAGTATCTACGACAAGCAAATAAGTGGCCACCGAAATTACAAGTAATTCAAGCAATAGGAATAAAATCGAAAGTAAAATTGAAATTAACAAGAAACAAAACGTCAATTCATCACATTAAACGAATCTTGGGCATAGTCCCAATTCCTGGAAATAAAATGACTTCTCAAGCATTGCCATGTTCATAGCAATCTTAATTAACAAAAGCATAAAAAAAACTAAGAGAAGGGGAGAAATTGAGAAGAAGAGAAATCCTAGTTTTTACCTGTGGGTAGAAGTCAAGAGGTTTCTATTTTCGAGCCTTAGAGTCTTATTTATAATGTAGGGTAGCTTGAATTCCAAGCTGCTGCAACATCAAATCAAATCAGCAATTAAATTTTCAGATATTGCGCGTCACAGCCTGGCCGTGACAGGTTCTGACTTGGAGATGACTTCACTGTTTGGTCTGTCACGGCCGTGACCACCATCACGGCCTAGCCGTGTTCAGTTCTGCCTGTGAGGGTCTGGTTCAGTTTGCATGCCGCGGTTGTGATGGCCATCACGGCCTGGCCGCGACCGGTTCTGAGTTTAACCTTCTTTCTTTTCAGCCCTACTCGATCATGGCCGTGATGCCTATCACGGCCAGGCTGTGATGGGCTCTGTTTGGCTCATTTTTCTTGTATTTCAAGCTCCGCCTTCATGCAAACTCCAACATAACTGGTCTTGAGCATTTTAATTTTCAATTCCTGCACATAAACACCACAAAACCACCTTACCCGTTCCAAGGTAAAAACTCATAAAAATCAAATTAAACATGCCTAAACTATATGAAAATGCATGTAAAAATGTCAAGGAAATATGAGGTGAAATCACACTCATCAGGGGGTCATAAGATAGTCAGGTGATTTGGGATGTGAGACAAAGGTGTAAAATGTTATAAGATGCAAGGTTTGAGTCTCACCATCTACTAACATAATAAGCGGCTAACAACTAATATTTGTCTATTGTGTTAAAAAAAAACTAACATTTGTAAACATATATGCCAAGTTATGATCAACAAATAATTGCTTAATACGATTAAATCATTCTTTTTGTAAACATATTTATGCTTATTCTAATTGAACAAATAAATAAAAGTTTACATGATGAGGGGGTGCTTATTGCTAATTGATGTGATATCCGTTCAATTGCCATTATTGAATTAATTAGCAGTATCAAAGGGTCAATACAATAATATATTGTTGGCCTTTTTTCGTAGGCAGTCTAAGAATTTCTCGTATATGAAAACATTCCAGGTCATAACCATCAATTGTAAAACTCTGCGCGTGAGGCAGAATATGGAGCTTTCCAAGTTGTATTTCATGTGAAAGGAGGCTATAATGTAGTACCCCATGTACAAAGACCAATTTAAATTTTCCTTCAGACACTATATAAAGCTCCTTCCTAGATTGAATATGAGGCATAACATGCATCCTAATGTTCCATCCTAGATATAGAACAAAAAAATTATGGCCGATATATATCTGTTTGAGAAATGTCAAGTATATCAGCCACTTAATGCATGTTCCATTTAGTAAAGAAAAGACGTCAAATATGATTTCTCATCAAGTTTAGAAAGAAAAGAAAAAAAAGATAGATCTCCTTAATTTAGATCTTGATAATGGATTATCACACATTAATATTTCCTTGATGTTGCTGTAATCAGCCACTTATCAAGTTTAGAAGCGAAAAAAAGATAGTATCTCCCTGATTCAAATCTTGATAATGGATTATCACACATTAATATTTCCTTGATGTAGCTGTAAATTAACCAGTTTAGTAAAGGGTATATACTCTTTTTGTTTCTTTTTTTTTCTTCCCATCTTTTGCTATACTTGATACTGATGCATGTCCTGAAGCCTCCCTATGAACTATAAGCCCCCCTACATCAAATATAGCCATTACTCTCAACCTTCAACCACCTGGCCACTATTTTTGACATTTCATTTCTAGCATTCCCATTACATTTCAGTATTTCTAGCTTACTTACAGTTGCATCTAAGTCCTCTAGAATTGCTATAAATAGGGCCAAACATTCCTTGTATTATCATCTTGAAGTTTATGAACATTTGTGAGTTTTTCTTTGTGAGAATTAGAGAGTGGATTCTCTCTGTATCTGTGCCATTTTGGCATCAGAGCAGGTTCCTAGATCCCGGAGTTGAGTTTTAGTGAGAGAATCAACGGAAAGTTTGAGTTTTCTGGTTATGTTCTAAGTTCAAGAGAACTTCGAACCCCGAAACTCTACTCTACGGTCATTTTCTCGCAAAACTAACACCCCCATTAAACTAAGGAGGCCGAAAAACTTTGAACAGCCACCACGCGATGCCACCATCACCGGAAAACCAAAGGTTGAAGACGACCACGTCAGCAGTCACGTTAGCTGCGATACGTTCTGTCTTTGCCACACCATCCAATCAGCTTCTGCCATGTGTCATCCTTGCCACGTCAGCGACACAGTCACCAGATATTTTCAGAAATTGCCATCAGTCCCTTAACTTCTCATAATTTCAAATTGGCCCCTTATCTTTGGAAAATTGTGCTAGACCCCTAAACCTTTGAAAATTGTAAAATTGCCCTTGAACTTTCTGAAATTTTGTTTTGGACCCTATACTTTTGAAAATTGCATTTTCAGCCCTAAATTTTCCAAAATCACGACTTTACCCCTGAGGCATATAAGTTGCAATTTTGCTACATAAACTTTTTTAAGGTACCAAATTCTTAGAAAAATTCCTAGTATGCTCTGTGGTTGCAGCATTGTCTGATGTTCCATATTAGAAGAGAATAATTCAATAATTCGTTATTGTAAAGAAATTGTGGAATTGTGAAAATTGCATGTCTAGGAAAGCTCTGACTAAGGAAAGACTTGGTATTTAAGTGTGTCTATCACCACCTCTCTTTCCTGGGAACTTATCTGGTGCATTGTTTACAAAACCACAATCTTTATTTCCGCACCTGCGATTTTGACAAATTTCAAACCACATTTTTTTAAAATAAAAAATGCCTCCAAGAAGACAGAACATGAAAACTCTACGTGAAATTCAAATGGAAGAAATGAGGAGACAAATCCAACAGTTACAGGAAACCGTGAATGCACATCAAGCACCGTTGAAACCACAACACATACAGTTAGATGCTGATGAATCCAGCAGTGATTCATCATCATTTAGAAGTCGTCGTCCACAAAGACAATCATTTAGAAACAACGACATCAAGGTAGAAATTCCAGATTTTGAAGGAAAGCTTCAACCAGATGAGTTCGTTGATTGGCTTCAAATTGTAGAATGAGTCTTCAAGTATAAGGAGATTCCAGAAGAAAAGAAAGTCAAGACCATTGTCATGAAGCTAAAGAAGCACGCTTCAATATGGTGGGATAATCTTAAGAAGAAGCGTGAACGTGAAGGGAAATGCAAGATCAAGACATGGGAGAAGATGTGGCGAGAACTAACCCGAAAGTTCTTAGCTTCTCAATATTATTAAGACGATTTTATTCAACTACAGAATCTTTGTCAGAAGAACTTGTATGTAGAAGAATACACCAGAGAATTTGAGAAGTTGGTGATGAAGTGTGACATTCATGAAAAGGAGGAGCAGACAATAGCTCGTTACCTTAGTGTATTAAACAATGATATTTCCCATCCAGTTCAGCTCCAACAATATTGGTCATTAGACGATGTTATCGGTCTGGCCATGTGAGTGGAGAAATAGTTACCCAAAAAGTCTTCTTATAGAAATTTTTCCTCCACTGAAAATTCTTCTTATCCTCGCAAAACAGTCACAGATCAACCCAGGACTTCAGGAAAACCTCCTTCTAAAACCACCAAAGAAAACAAACCTAGAGCCACCAAATGTTTCAAATGTAAAGGTTTTGGTCATATGTCCTCCAATCCTCCAACTGGAGAACCATAACCATTATAAAAGGAGAAGCTTATGAAGTCAATGAAGAAAAAGAAACTCAAGAAGAGAATGAAGAAGGGGAGGAGGTAGAGCCAGTGTATGATGAAGCGCTCACCGCTGCTTATCATGGTGAATCCTTGATGATTAGGTGAAGCTTACCCACACACAACTCTGATTTATAAAGCTTTGTGAAAAAGTTTTAAAAGAGAAATATTTTTTGAAAACTCAATTGCCCCCCCCCCCCCCCCCCCCCTTCCCCTCTTGAGTCGTGTTGACGCCAAAACAACAATTGGCATCAGAGCTAAACTCTGAAGTTTAGCTTAACAACTATAAGAGTATGGCTTCCAATGACTGTCTGGATGAAGGGGCTGCCCTTGCACGCCTGCCTTCAATGGATCTGATTATATCTATTGGAAGGAAAGAATGGTAATCTTCTTGAGGCAGCAGGTGCTGACATATGGGATGCAGTAGAGAATGGACCATTTGTCCCCTCCACTGTAGATGCTAATGGTGCTCCAAGAAATAATCCTAAAACTGAATGGAATGAGGATGAGAAGAAAAGAATTCAATATAATGCACGTTCTAAAAATATTATAACATCTGCTTTAAGCCGTGATGAGTTTTTCAGTGTTTCAAATTGCAAATCAGCAAAGGAGATGTGGGATACATTGCAAGTAACACATGAAGGAACCTCAGATGTCAAAAGAGCAAGAATGAATACCCTCACACATGAGTATGAGCTGTTCAGAATGAATTGAGGAGAACCTATGACTGAAATGTAAAAGAGACTCGCACACATCATAAATCAATTGGCTGGTCTTGGAAAAACAATATCAAATGAGGATCAAGTTAAGAAAGTAATGAGATGCTTGAGCAGAGAATGGCAACCTAAAGTCATTGCAATCTCAGAATCCAGAGATCTCTCATCAATGACCATTGCCACACTGTTTGGAAAATTTCAAGAACATGAATTGGAGTTGAACAGACTAAATGAGAGTGAAGAAACTGATAAAGAAAAGAAGGGATTGGCTTTGAAATCACAAGCCGAGAAGTCAAGACAGTGATGATGATGATTCATCACAAGAAGCACAATCTGAAGAAGATAGTTCAAGAACTTCCTAAAGAAGAAAGGCAACTTCAAAAGAAAGCCATCCACTTTTCCAAAAAGAAACTTCAGCAAAGGTGACAACTCTTCCAACAACATCACATGCTTTGAATGTGGAAAGATTGGCCACATGAAGCTTGACTGTCCAAAGCTGCAAAAGAAGGACAAAACTGAAAAATTTGACTCAAAGGACAAGAAGTGGAGAAAGCCAAGAAAGGCCTACATTGCTTAGGATGATAATGATCTAGATTCCACTGAAGAATCTGAATCCAAGGAGGCAAACTTGTGCTTGATGACCAGAAATGACAGTGATTCAGAAAGTGAAGTGTGTTGGAAAGCCAAGAATGTGAAATGGTATCTTGACAGTGGTTATTCCAAGCACATGACTGGAGACAAAAGCAAGTTCATTTCCTTTACTCCTAAGTCAAGTGGTAGTGTTACCTATGGAGACAATAATAAAGGGAGAATACTTGGCATTGGCAACATTGGAAGTGACTCAACAACAATCATTGAGGATGTATTACATGTTGAGGGATTGAAACATAACCTGTTAAGTATCAGTCAACTATGTGACAAAGGCTTCAAGGTAAAATTCAATTCCAATAGTTGCTTAATAGAAAATCAGCATGATGAAAATTTGAAATCAATTGGACATAGGATAGATAACATCTATATGCTTGATTTAGATAATATCTCTTCAAATACTGCATGCTGTCTTATTCCAAAAGAAGAAAAGAATTGGCTTTGACATAGAAGAATTGCACACATTCACATGAACCACTTGAATAAACTGATTCATAAAGATCTTGTAGTTGGCTTGCCTAAACTAAAATTTGTGAAAGATGGACTATGTGATGCATGTCAAAAAGGAAAGCAAGTTAAGGTCTCTTTTAAACCAAAGAACATTGTTTCAACAAGTTCAGTGAGCAATCAAAGGAGAATATTCAAGGAAGAACTTGGAGGAATCAAAGAGCAAGGACGAAGATCAAGGAATCATCAAGACAACAGCTTAACGAAGAAATTAGTGTTAAGTCTTAGATGATTTGTAAGAGATGAAATCTCTTATTCACAAATAAGCTCAATTTGAAAAGATGCATGAAAGAAAATCATTTTTCATAACCTGCATTAAAAGGAATAAGTTTTCGTAAATGAAAATGATTTTTGAAATAAGATTTCAAAGCACTCGTCCAACACTGGGAATAGTAAAAACTGGCATCCACTAAAGTGATACAAGCGCGCGTCCACTAAAGTGACACAAGCACACGTCCATCGAAGTGATAAAAGTGGTCGTCCACACAAATCTCTGGACTTGTTAAGATTTTAATGAGAAGCTCCGTCCACTGACATGGCATATGGAGCTCGTCTACTTGTTGGAGCACGTCCAATTACTTTGTGTTTGTACTCCCGTCTGCTGACGTGGCAAATGGACGCGACTATTTTTTTCAAGATGGACTCGGCAATTTTTTAAAGATGGACGCGGTTATTTTTTAAGATAGACGCGTGTATTTTCTTCAAATGGACTCGGCAATTTTTTAAGATGGACGCGGTTATTTTTTAAGATGGATGCGGCTATTTTTCCAAATGGACTCGATTATTTTATGTACGCGAATTCTACAAGAACAATCAGAATCTTATTTCAAGAACGAGAATCAAGAAAACAGATTCTGTTAATCAGATCCAAATCTGTTTTGATTGATCCCAATGACTATAACATGTTTTCTATATAAAGAGGGATCCAAGGAACACTTAAATAACATATACGAATATCATAACATATCACAGTTTTACAAAATCGTTTTGAGAAATCAATTGTGAAAATCATTCATCATCTTTATTGCGCTTACTGTGAAAAGAGTGTTTCAATACTCATAGGTGCTTCAATTTGTTTATCTGACTACTGAGAGTTAGGAATCAACTTTTGTTTTTACTTTTGATTGTAAAGAGAGAGGGAGTCTCTCTGAGTGATTAGGGTGAGGTATCCCTAAGGTTGAACATTGAGGCTCTTCACAAGAGTGTGGTATCTCGAGGTGAAGGAATGCTGTGGTGTGAAGGTTTTTCAAACTACCTGGTAAAGCTTGTGTGTTAGTGTGTGAAATCCCACAGGTGGAGTGGGGACTGGATGTCGGTCACAGTGGAGGTGACTGAACCAGGATAAATCTGGTTGTGTGGTATCCCTAAACTCAAACTCCTTTACTTTCTGTTTATGTTCAAGAACCTGCAACTTTGATGTTTAAAGTTCAATATCATTTTTGTTCTTGATCTGTATAAATTGTATTTTGTTATTACCGAGTTATTAAACCGGAACTTATTCTGAATCTTTCTGAATTAATCTTTTTTATCCTCATCACCTTCTATTCAAGATTTTGTAAAATCTCTTCATCGATTTTGTAAAAGATCCTGAGAACACTAATCCGCGACTCTGATTTATAAAGCTTTGTGAAAAAGTTTTAAGAGGGAAATATTTTTTGAAAACTCAATTCACCCCCCTCCCCTCTTGAGTCGTTGAAGCCAAAACAACAATTGGCATCAGAGCTAAACGCTAAAGTTTGGCTTAACAGCTATAAGAGTATGGCTTCCAATGACTATCTGAAAGAAGGGGCTTCCCTTGCACGCCCGCCTGCCTTCAATGGATCTGAGTATATCTATTGGAAGGAAAGAATGGTAATCTTTCTTGCGGCAGCAGGTGTTGACATATGGGATGCAGTAGAGAATGGACCATTTGTCCCCTTCACTTTAGATGCTAATGGTCCTCCAAGAAATAAGCCTAAAACTGAATGGAATGAGGATGATAAGAAAAGAATTCAATATAATGCACGTGCTAAGAATATTATAACATCTGCTTTAAGCCGTGATGAGTTTTTCAGTGTTTCAAATTACAAATCAGCAAAATAGATGTGTGATACATTGCAAGTAACACATGAAGGAACCTCAGATGTCAAAAGAGCAAGAATGAATACCCTCACACTTGAATATGAGCTGTTCAGAATGAATCGAGGAGAACCTATGACTGAAATGCAAAAGAGATTCACACACATCGTAAATCAATTGGTTGGTCTTGGAAAAGCAATATCAAATGAGGATCAAGTTAACAAAATATTGAGATGCTTGAGAAGAGAATGGCAACCGAAAGTCACTGTAATATCATAATCCAGAGATCTCTCATCAATGACCATTGCCACACTGTTTGGAAAATTTTTCTCATCGTACAGATCGTTTTGCAATTCCATTGGTACTATTTGCTTTTTGTATTTCCTTGATAGTACTATGAATTTTCTCAAAGGAAACAAGACATTAATCAGATAAAAACAAATGAGAAGAACAAATATTTATTTGATATAAATATCAATCATTTGAAATAAATTCATCGTGGACCAGATTGCATTAAATCGTAGTCAAGGTAATAAAGATATAGAACATATAGAACCGCGTCTACGGCACTTAGTTTAAGAACGTATCTATACAATATTTTATTCTACTTGTCCACTGGTGTGGTTGAAGCGCTCGTCCACACAAGTCTTTGGACATGCTAAGTTCTTGGAGGAACTCTGTCCAATGATGTGGCACTATGGACTTCTACTGAATTTTAGTTAGGCACTATGGATGTATACTTGAGTTTCAAGGAAAGCACTCGTCTACTGACGTGGCAAGATGGACGCGCTTATTTTTAAGTCTTTGGACTTGTTGTACCTAACAAGTTATTTATGTATTCTTTTATATCCTCATCTACTAAAGAAAACAACAAGGTAAATTTACCATAGTTCTTGAGCAGCCCGTTTATAGGGGTGGTCGCTTATTTTTCAATTGAAACTTATCCTAAGTTTATTTTACTTGTAAAAGCGTTCCTGCATAATTGAAATCACTAGTTAGATCTCAACAAACACTTTGCCAAGCAAATTTAATCCTTTTGTTAACATCAAAATCTAGAGATTAAATAAACCAGAAACACTTTAGTTCCAACAATATCCCCCTTTTTGATGATGACAAAAACTGATTAAATTTAAATATCAAAGTCTAAGAGAGTTTGCAAGGCTCCCCCTAAGACATAGCATTCATCATATCAAAGCAGTTAAGGCATATAAAACTAGTCTTATTTGCAAGATAATATAAGTTATCAGAACAAGATGGAAGCCTATCAAACATATGTGAATAACCAGATTAAACCAATATCAGAGCATAATTTACTTTAGTCAAAATTTAGGTATAAGAAGTCAAGGCAATGTATCAAAATGATGAAAGATGAAACTTATCCAGACAAAATATGTTCCTTTTCAAACAAAAACTATGTATATAAAATTTAATCTCTTTTCTTTCTCCCCCTTTTTTGTCATCAGACAAAAAGGTAAAAGGAGTGTACCATCATTGTCAGCAAAACAAATAAGATAAGAAAAGAATTAGGTAGAAGAAGGTGGTGGAGGGGGTTGGTTTGGATTTTGGCTTTTCTGAAAATCCATTAAGAAGGCCAGCATTTGAGTCACCATAACATTTGTAGGGGCCAAGGTATCTTGAACTTGCTTTTGTACCCTTTCCTCAATCTGTTGTGCCATCAGCTCTGTCTTCTCTTCAACTATCTTACCAACCTTATCATCCACAATTCTTCCAATGATGTCTTCAAGATTCGATGGTAAGGATAATTGTCTTGAGCTCTTAGCAGAGTCTGAGACAGTTTCTTGAGCTTGGGCTGGATGAACCATAGCAAGAGCTAATGGTTGAGAAGATGTCTTAGCAGACTCAGCACCTTGCTTAGAAGTACATATTACTCTGTCAGAGTTGGCTCAACAATAGCAACAGCAACGGCATCAGCTAAGGGAGTTGAAGGTTCAGAAGCAGGTTTTGAGAAGATTTCAACATTCAGATCAGGGCCTTCTACAACTAATTCTTCTGCTGTATGCTCAGAGGATGAGGTTGAAGCTGAGGTAAAGGCATATTGTAAAACTGGCTCAGGGACATCCTTTTCCCAATGAATAAGATGAGGAATTTCCACATCACGGCTGGTTATTGGTAGTCCCTACAGATCCTTGAAGATCAAATGACACGAGAGAGTCCACATCTGCCTCTGAATTTTGGAGTTTTCTTCTTCTCTTCAGCAGTCAGGCCAGAAGTGGAGGCTTCTCTGCATGATGAATTAGGTGGGATTGCTGAACGATCCCCGCATAATTAGCCTCAATGACCATCTCAATTGGCAAAGACTGAATATAATCCATCTCTGAGCGGTCAAAGGGTTCAGAATTGAGATCCAGTATAATGTCTTCAACTACTGGCATCTTTCATTTGTGCCTTGGATGCTTCCTGTTTTTGTCCTTGTTTAGATCGATCATTGATAACCTAGGACAGATCTTGTTGGGCTTGACTCCAACATTTGTAGAAGTGGAGTGTTTTAACCAGGTTGGAGGGACAAACCGTGCAGCACTATCTACTCTGAAGTGTCTGAATTCTCATTTCAGAATCTCATACATGAGTGTGTCCAGTAAACCGGTCAACAAAGCAGCAGCTCCTTATACTCTTGGGTGTTTGAAAGTCATCTGTTTTGTAGTCTTGTCCACGACAAAAGGAATTTGCCTGAAGGATCTGGTTCTTTTCTCGAGAACACTCCCAAGATCCTTCTTGCTGGGATCAGTATGCCAATCAGATATGATAACTCTTTCTACTCCATCAGTGGATGGTTTAAGGGGTGGAAGTTTCACTAGGTTGGGGTAGATTTTTCTGGCAGGGAAACTTTGTTGGGGAAGGTGGATGAGGAGTGGTCAATGTTCATTGAACATTTGGGAAGGGAATGGGCCAGTTGGAGTGTAGGGTTCAGGTTTGACCCAGTATGGATAGATGTTGAAGGGTTCATACTCATACTCAGCCAGAGGATACCACTTAGTGAGAATGAGTTCTGGTTCTTGTGGAATGGTGTGGAATAGTATTTTCCATTCTCTCTATACTTTGGCCCAATTCTCATATTTGCTAGTATAGAGAGTGGAAGAGGGAATTATGGGTGGAAACAAGGTTTTCAAGGGTTTAGGAAAGGGGGCTCCAATGGTAATGCTATTGTCTATATGTGGTAATGGTGAGGGTGGTGATTGTGGCAGGGTAGGGACATAAACATCATTCACATCATGTGGAGCAGAGACATTATCAGCATGAGTCCCCAAATTAGACACTAATTCATCTACTGCTAACCTAACAGGATCATTAGCAGAGATTACTACCTCAAAAGCTAAAGTTGTTCTAGCCCTCTTTGTTGGTTGCCTCTTCTTCTTGGCAATAGGACCAGCAACAGTAGCAGCTTGTTTTTCTAGAATGGCGGCAATAGGTAGTTCATCATCATCTTCTTCTTCAGACATGATTACTTTCCTTGACCTTTTTGGTACAGGTGGAAGAGTAGCACCAGAAGATACAGAGGGGACAGATCCTCTAGTAGTCCTCTTTGGAATGGGCTGCATCACAGCCTCAGTCTTCCTCTTGGTTCATTTCTTTAAACCAAGGATTGCAACTTCGTTGGCCTTAAGTGATTCTTCCTTAATCTTCATTTTCTCCTCAAGCTTGGCCAACTCCATTTGCTTATATGTGCTGAGTTGCATGCCACTGAGATTAACAATGCCAAAATCAACAGCTTGCAATCCTTTCTCACGAATATCGTACACGCCTTGCTGCTTGAGAATTTTTTACAGAAGATGAGTGAAAGTAATGTGAGAAGCAGATTCTCTGTTAGTAATGGGGTCTTTGAAATGATGAAATAGGATCCATGGTAAGTTAATCTTGGTTTCAAAAACCAGATGGCAAAGACAGAACTTGTGAAGAGCTGATAAATTGTCCTTAGAGCCAATCTTATGTAGCACCACCTTGTTTAGGATTTGGTGAAGAATCCTGATGTGATCTTTCATCTCAGAGGATTTCCAAGAATGAGTTCTCACACTGTCTTGCCTCATAAGGGTAACAACAATTGTCTTTGGACCACCTAGGTCTTCTTCTCAGTTCTCTGTGAAAACCAATCCTTCTTGAGCACATGCAATCGCATCAGAGATGGTTTTCTTAGATACTATCACTTTCCTTCCCAGCACAAACCCAACAACTTCTGTTTCAGAGATCTTTGGTCTTCTCCAGAATTCCCTTATCAAATATGGATACACTGAGACCTTTTCCAGAAAGATTCCATCCCATCCAGCAGCGTTAATGAACTTACTCACATCCAAATTGTATTCTTGTAGAATCCCAAAATTGAAGTGATGTTCCATAGATATGGACATAGTGTCAGTTGCAAAAGCAGGCATGGGAGCAAAGGTTGAAGCCATTGTTGAGTAAGATGAGTTTTGGAAGAACAAGGGAGACCGACAGTTCGAAAGATTCAAAGAGAGAGGTTGACAGTGATGAAGAGACGCGAAAATATTTTCAGAGGGAAAGAGGTTACTTTTAAAGATTTTTTAAAAACAACAGTTTCCAAAAAAAATAATGACAAGACATGTCATTAAGTGTTAAACGGTGTTGGTAACTTGGGACCGTAAAAAGTTACGATGGGATTGATGAGGGTAGCTGACTCAGCAAGGAAAGAGAAGCGTTTTATGTAACTGTGTTCAAGGACAAAATAATATAAGCAATAAAGAGTAAATAGCCAAAATGATCCCTGAAACTGTGAGGTCGTGTCAAGTTGGTCCCTGAAATTAACGAAATTTCAAAAAGGTCCCTGAAACTGTCAAACGTTGATCAAGTTAGTCCCTCCGTTAGTCAGGGTTCGTTGACGCCATTAATGGCACTTATGTGGCACGTTAAGTGCCCATTTGGCTGCCAACTCATCCTGCCACGTAAGATAGGCACTATACATGCATATTTGAGGGACCAAATTGATACAGGGACCAAATTGACACTCAATTTTTTTTCAAAAACCCTAAAATATGAAAGTCCCTGAACTTTTATATATGAAATCAACTCAGTCCCTGCAAAAGCCAGCTTACCCTCTGCACTCTTTGCTGTGATGGTGGTGGAGCCTGCATTTGTGGTGGATTGGCCTGAACTTGTGCTGGAGGATCTTGTACTTGTTGCTGCACGTGTGGTGGTACATCTTGAGATTGCACTGGCTCAATAGTAGGAGCAGTTTGTGTTAATGGTATTTCAGACACTAAATCCTCTTGTCCTTGAGTTGATGTCTTAGCTTTAGGTTTTTTAGGAACTCCAGTGTTCATGCATCCTCTACTGTTATGGCCCTCAATGCCACATCTTGAGCAACTGAAGTTAGGATATGACCTCTTCAGCTTATGACCACACATGGGTTCCTCATTTCCATCCTTCCTTCCCTTCGTCTTGAGTATGGTAACGACGAACCACCACCCATCGGCATCCCTTTTGTGTGGTTGCAGTTGGAGAGAGAGAGAGAGAGACAGAAACAGACGAAGGACAGAGAGTGAGAGAGACGAACCAGAGACATTGGGGAAGAAGAAGATGAACGTTAGGATTTTTGAAAAAAAATTGAGTGTCAATTTGGTCCCTGTATCAATTTGGTCCCTCAAATATGCGTGTATCGTGCCCATCTTACATGGCAGGATGAGTTGGAAGCCAAATGGGCACTTAACGTGCCACATAAGCGTCGTTAACGGCGTCAACGAGCCCTGACTAACGGAGGGACTAACTTGATCAACGTTTGACAGTTTCTGGGACCTTTTTGAAATTTCGTTAATTTGAGGGACCAACTTGACACGACCTCACAGTTTCAGGGACCATTTTGGCTATTTACTCAAGCAATAAATGTGTACATAGACGAGTCCACACGAGACTAAGAGTGGACGCGTAAAGATATATGTAGTGGATGTGTAAATTTTACTTGCTCTGGACGTCATGACTAGTGGACGTGTAGAGAGAACATGCATTGGACGACCAAATTAACAATAAATATACTAGCTCAATCCACATACAACATATTCAAATGCTTTCTTATAAAGATAAATCTGTCCTCAGCAAGTGGTTTAGTGAAGATATCTTCCCATTGGTGGTCGGTATCTACAAATTGAACATCAAACACACCTTTTTGCACATAATCCCTAATAAAATGATGTTTGATTTCTATATGCTTAGCTCTAGAATGCAATATTGGATTCTTAGATAAATTGATTGCAGCTGAATTATCACACATAAGTGGAATACTACTTACAAATACATTGTAGTCCTCCAATTGATGTTTGATCCATAGAAGTGGTGAGCAGCAGCTTACAACTGATATGTATTCTGCTTCAACAGTTGATAGAGCAATGATACTTTGCCTTTTGCTTGACCATGATACTAGGTTAGCTCCAATGAAGTGACATCATCCACTGGTGCTTTTTCTTTCAATTCGATCTCCAACATAGTCAGCATCACAAAAACCAACTAATCTGTAATCATCATTTTTCTTAACTCACAAGCCCAGATTAGTAGTACCTTTTAAATATCTAAATATTCTCTTAACTGCTGAGAGATGAGACTCTCTAGGATCAGATTGAAAACGAGCACACAAGCAAACACTGAACATTATATTAGGCCTAGACGCAGCCAAATATAAAAGAGATCCTATCATACCTATATATACCTTTTGTCATATCATCCATCTTAAACCTCTTTAGAAGTTCCT
This sequence comes from Sophora flavescens, assembly GCA_030762895.1. Lineage (NCBI taxonomy): Eukaryota > Viridiplantae > Streptophyta > Magnoliopsida > Fabales > Fabaceae > Sophora > Sophora flavescens. Next base: position 52,695,931 of record CM061065.1, read on the forward strand.
TTGTATACTTAGTCTGATGAATGTACACCTCGTCCATAGACTGTTAAACTTGAAGTCCAAGGAAGAATTTGAGTTCTTCCATCATGCTCTTTTCAAATTATTTTTGCATTAACTTAGAGAATTCCTTGCACAGAGATTCATTAGTTGCACCGAAAATGATATCATCAACATAAATTTGTACTATAATGAAATCTGACTTAATAGACTTTCTAAATAGAGTTGTGTCTACTTTTCCTCTGTTAAAACCATTTTCCATTAGAAACGAACTTAACATATTGTACCAAGCTATAGGAGCTTGTTTAAGTCCATACAATGCTTTCTTAAGCTTATAAACATGTTCAGGGTGATTTGTATTTTCAAAGTCAGGAGGTTGCATGACATATACATCTTCTTTAATAAATCCATTTAAGAAGGCACTTTTAACATCCATTTGAAAAAGCATAAAGCTATAATGTGCAGCAAACGATACTAAAATTCTTATAGCTTCTAGTCTAGCAACCGGTGCAAAAATTTCAGTGTAGTCTATACCTTCTTCTTGTAAATAGCCTTGAGCAACAAGTCTTTTCTTGTTTCTCACAACCTTACCATCTTCAACAAGCTTGTTTCTGTAGACCCACTTTGTTCCAATTACTAACTTGTCTTCAGGTAGGGGTACAAGAGTTTGGACTTCACTTCTCTCAAACTGATTTAGCTCTTCTTGCATAGCAAGAATCCATCCTTCGTCCAGTAGAGCATCGTCCACTGTTTTCGGTTCACATTCAGAGACGAGCAGAATCACTTTGTTCTCTGAAGGTTGACCTAGTTCTTAGCTTGTCATTGAGGTCACCAATGATTTGATCTTGAGGATGGTAGTTTCTGAAATACCAAGATTTCTGAGCATTTTCCTGTTGAGAGATAGACGTTTCTGGTTGTTGTTGAGAAGTGTCGTCTACTTGGATATCAGACTTGATTTCTGGTTTCTCTCCTGAGATATTTAGATCAAGATCTGCAAAAGCTTCATCTAGCTCTGATAGTCTCTTATCAGGCTATTTTTCATCAAATTTTACCTGAATACATTCTTCTACAACTAAAGTTCTAGAATTTTAAACTCTAAAACCTTTTGAAGTTTCAGAAAATCCTAGTAGAATTCCATTATCTATCTTAGCATCAAATTTACCATGTTGATCTTTTGTGTTCAAAATGTAACGTTTACATCCGAAAGGGTGAAAGTATGAAATGTTGGGTTTTCTACCTTTCCACAATTCATAAGGAGTCTTATTCAGAATAGGTCTAATGTATATTCGTGTCGAATGTAATGACATAAGTGTTCACAGCTTCAGCCCAAAAGTGCTTAGGGACAGAATTGTCATTGAGCATAGTCCTGGCCATCTCTTGAAGAGATATGTTCTTTCTCTCTACCACACTATTTTGCTGTGGTGTTCTTTGTATTGAGAAGTTGTGTTGAATACCACCTTCTTCACAAAACTCATGGAATAGCTCATTGACAAATTCTCCCCCACGATCACTTCTAATTGAAGCTATACACATGTCTTTTCATTCTATACATGTTTGCAGAATACAAAAAGACCTTGAATGACTCATCCTTGTGAGAAAGGAACATAACCCATGTTCATCTAGTGTAGTCGTCTACTATGACAAGACCATATTTCTTACCACTGACAGAGGCAGTCCTTGTTGGACCAAAGAGATCAAGGTGTAGCAATTCTAGCGGTCTGTTGGTACTAACAACATTCTTAGATTCAAAAAAATCTTTATGACATGCATCACAGAGAGCATCAGATTTGAAACTAAGGTTTGGTAGACCTCATACAAAGTTATGCTTTTTCAGTTTTGAGATCAATCTCAAACTTCCATGACCCAACCTTTTGTGCCAAATCCATCGTTCATCCTCAATGGACACTAGACATGACACACTTTGATTTGAGAGGTCCTCTAAGTCATTCTTATATAGATTGTTTTGCCTCTGGGCAGTGAATAAAAGTGATCCATCTGCTTTCTTGACATAACACATATTCTTATTAAAAGAAACAGCAAACTCACTATCACATAATTGACTAATGCTAAGCAGATTGTGTTTAAGACTATTTACTAACAGAACATTATCAATGGGGGAAAATGATGTTTACCAATTTTACCTATACCAATGATCTTTCCTTTTTGGTTTCCTCCAAAAGTGGGTCTAAGGTCTTTGAACATACACTTTTCTCCTGTCATGTGTCGTGAGCACCCACTGTCCAAGTACCAGGACTTCTGTTTCTTTCCTGTTGTTAAACAGATATACAACAGGGATTATCTTTGTAACACCCGTATTTTGCTTTGTTTGAAATAACAATAATACATATAAATATGTTTATAAATTTATTTGAGTTTTAGAAAATTATTTTAAGTAAACGGAGTTTACTACTCAATCCTACTTGAATGTAGGAAGCTACGATTAAAATTTAGGTTGGAAGGTCAGCGAAACCCTACTGCGAATTCCATTGACAAGATAATTATACTGCTCAAAAGACCTAATTTTAATTCGTGAACGAGATGAAAAATGTTTTTATCGTATTTGCTACGATCTGGAAGTTTTGAAAATTTTGGTAAAAATTAAAATATTATATTTGTTTGCGGGCGTATACGTCGAGATTATCTCTAGGAAAAACCCGCGCCGGATGAAAACCCTGAGTCGGCAAAGTAGCTGAGATAATGGATTTGACCGACTTGACGAGCATTTATGACGAGCTTATCCGAAGTTATAATGGCCATAATGGCGCATTTATGACAAAGTGAATTTTTGCTATGAAATGACCATTTTACCCTTGTCTTTTATGACAATTACAATTCATGCCATTGGAAAATTTGACCAAATCCAACCCAAAACTCACGGCTCCTTCCTCCATTCCAATCACTTGGACATCACTTTTCCTAAGCCATAAATGACATTTATGTCAACTGGATGAGTTATAAGGCAAAGTCATTCTCTCATCAATCACCCGAAACTGCCACGAAATTATGACCAGTTTATGCTCTGAATATCGAAAAACTTTAAACATGAAAGTTGTTCATCTTTCTCTCTTCTTTCCAACGACATAAAGATCATCCAAAACGGACAAGTATGTTGAGAGATATACCCAAATTACTAAGACTGTTCTAAACCCTCATCATGTTCATCTTCTTCTCTAATGTTCTCAAATCTTCTTCAAGTTTCTTGATTCTTCTTAACCTATCTTTGACTCATAAATTCAGCCAACAAATTCAAGATAAGCTTGCATTAAATGTGGCAAAATCATCATCATGGCACTTTATTGACATTTTGCAAACTAGTCCTTCAATTTTTGGAATCTTTGCAAATTGGTCCTTAGAACTTAATTGCATTTGAATCCTTTAGCAAGACAACTCATCATCATCTAGATCCTTCCTAAGATGGCGCCACTACCTCTATAAATACCATACTCTCACTTTTCTCTTAGTTTCTTTTGCCATTTGTTTCCAAAACCCTAAAGTTCACAAGTCTCTTAGTGCTAAGTTTGTAAAACAAGTTCTTGGATTTCCTTTGTCATTGATCTTCAAGAGGTAAATTCAAATCTTCATTCTTAATCATGCCTATGTTCTTTAGCAAGTTTCTTGATTCAAGGCTTATATCATAGTTGTTCATCACTTTAAAGTTTCTAACCCTAGAACTTTGAAAAGTCATAATAAATTCTAGAAAAATCTAACGATGATGAAACTACTTTCTATCTTCTTGATATCATGCATATTATCTAAATCCAAGAGCATGATGTAATCAAAAATTTCTTTCCTAAAAATCTAGCCTTGGCCGAATCTATCACATTAGGGTTGGTAGAGTTTTGTTCATGTGTTGTCATGTATGATCATGTATTCTATATGGCATGTATGCCTACACACTCTAATCCATGTTAGTCTCTTAAAATGAATATTTTACTCAAAAATCTTTGTGTTGGCCGAAACCCTAGGTGGGTTAGAATTGTTGAGTTTTGTTCAAAGTTTTCGTTAATGATCTTGTTAATCAAGCTATTAGTATGTATGCTTAATAAATCCAAGTTGGTTTATTAAACTAAGAACCCTAGCCCTATGAACCTATTGAGGCAGAATCCTTGTATAAAAGAGATAGGAAGTTTTGAGTTTCAACTTTAGTTGTTTAGTCACTAATCCATGATTTAGGTTAATCAAGGATCATTAATCTATGACTTAATCATGATTAGGAATTTTAAGGATTTTGAACCCTAAAGGTTAGCCCTTGACCGAAACCCTAACCCTAAAGGTTAGAGGATTTTGTTTCAAATTTTAGTTTTGTAATGAGTAATCTATGATAGTTAAGACTCTAGTAATTAGGATCCAAAAGATGACATTAAGAAGATAATCCTAAACCTATTTCTAAGTCTTGGTCGAACCTAGCCCTAAAGTGTCATAGGTGGGTGTTAGTTGATTAATTATAATTATGTTGTTTGGTTGAAGGTGGTTGTGTTAACTCGTGGCGGGATAACAAGGATCGTCGTGTACGTGTTTCTGGTGCAAACTCAGGTGGGAAAAAGAACCATTCCATCATCGGAACCGATAAGTAGTATATAATTTATAATAATGGTGTAGGGCGACCTAAACCCTACTAGTGGTCGAGTAATCGACAATACCAAAATCGTATTGGAAACTTTTCCGTAAAACCAATGACGATTTGGGAATTGTAGGTTTATCGCCTTAGGTTGATTATTCATATTTGAGGATGTTTGAATTATTTACTTTTGACTGTTTGTGATACGCTGGTTGAGGTATTCCATCTGCATGTGACGTATTGTTTCGGTGTTTGAATATTCTGTTGATTAATGTGTTATGCATGATCTGTCTGGGTTTAATTCTATGCTTAGATAATTTTAAGGAAAGATATACATTGCTCGGAGGTATTTTGTTTGGGTGAGAGTTTTGAATATGAATTAGAAGTGCCTCGCTATTATTTTATAGAAATGATGTGATATAAAGTGTAAGTGGAGGTTATGAGGAAACGTTTGAGGTACTAGGTTGTTATTGATAAAAGTCAGTGAGAATCATGTGTTGCATTGTTGTTCATAACCGTGTATTTGAGATACACGAGGTCCGAAGTTTTTATAGACTGTTCCAAATTAGAATTTAAGTTGTGCAACTATAGTGTCATTGCTTTGCATGAGCACCCTTGATAGAGTTGAGAGTGAGAACCAGGGTGTGCACCGCAGTGATCTTGTGCGATTATAGTGTCATTGCTTTGCATGAGCATTCCTACCATGGATGAGAATGTGCACCGGCGTGGGGAACGTGTCACTTGGACGACTGACTGGAATCCCTAACGAGGGATGTGTGACAGGAGTAGTAGTGGCCACGCAGCATAAAGGTCTAGTTGCATGAGTTGAAGGGTAGAGGATGATGTTATAAAGTATGGATGATTGTAACTTGTGAGTGATGCATGTTTGTGACTGTTATTGTATTATATGCTATGAATCTTTTTCACTTATGATGATAGAACTGTTTCTTATCTCCCTATTTCTGTATTTTTGGTGTATGTCTACTTTTTTACGTTAGAAGACCATATGGACGACTATGTTACGGAGGAGATGGATGGAACCCCATACGAGACGGAGATTGTTGAAGAGTTGAACGACGTTCCGTATGAAGTTGACGCTGAAGAACAACCTACTGATACTAATAATGTGGCGTAGTTAGTTTAAGGGCCAGTGTGTCACATAAGATGTTTTGTTTCCGATTAGTTATAAGCAGGTTGTGTAAAATAAAGGATACTCATGTGTGTATTTATGTAAAATAGTTTGGTGTGTTTTATATCTGCATAAGTTATATAATTATTAATTAAGTTTTAAATTTTACGTATTTTCAACGTTAAGCGCGCGATTAAGTAAATAAAAATTTAAGGATTTAATGTAATAATACAATGGGGCACAACGGGGTGTCACATTCTTATCTTTAGGTACCCAAATTGACTTGGGTACTTTCTTGTTAGTGATCATAGGTCGTGAATGCTTTGCATGCTTGTTATGTATGCATTTAGATGACACATGCCCACTTTTTCCACATACTTTGCAGTAAGTATTGGAAGGGCTTGGTTTTGACATACGTGGCACTATGGACTTCTACTGAATTTTAGTTAGGTACTATGGATGTATACTTGAGTTTCAAGGATAGCATTCGTCTGCTGACATGGCAAGATGGACCGGCTTATTTTTAAGTCTTTGGACTTGTTGTACCTAACAAGTTATTTAGGTATTCTTTTATAGCCCTGTCTATTAAAGAAAACAACAAGGTAAATTTACCACGAGTTCTTGAGCAGCCCGTCTACTGAGGGGTGGACGATATTTTTCAATTGGAACTTATCCCAAGTTTATTTTACTTATAAAAGCATTCCGCATAACTGAAAGCACTAGTTAGATCTCAACTAACACTTTGCCAAGCAAATTTAATCCTTTTGTTAACATAAAAACCTAGAGATTAAATAAACCGGAACCACTTTGGTTCCAAAGATGCTTTTTCTTAACCAATTAAGTTACTTTAATGGGTTACATCATCATTGCTGAAGGCATTTGAGTTGATCCCAGCATGGTCGAAGATATCAATAGCTGGCCTATTCCAAAGTCAATCCATGATGTGAGAAGTTCCATGGATTAGCTTCATTTTACAGAAGGTTCATCAAAAAAATTTGCTCTGTCGCTACCTCATTCATAGATTGCATAAAAGGAGACAAGTTCCATTGAACAGAGCAAGCACAAAAAAGTTTTGAAGAACTGAAGGAACATTTGACTGAAGCACCTGTGCTATCCCTTCTGAACTTTGACCAAGTGTTCGAAGTCAGTTGCGACGCTTCCAACACTGGAATTGGTGCTGTTTTAAATCAAGAAGTTCGTCCTATAGCCTTATTTAGTGAAAAGCTCAAAAATGGTAAACTCAAGTACTCTACTTATGACAAGGAGTTCTATGCCATTGTCCGTGCCCTGCAACATTGGAGTCATTACCTGTTGAATAAGGAATTTATTCTCTATTTTAATTATGAAGACCTCAAACACTTGAACTCTCAACAGAAGATCAACCGCAGGCATGCTGCTTGGAGTGAATTTATGCAGCCTAATCCATTCTTAATTAAGCATAAGGCGGGAGTTCAAAATGTTGTTGCAGATGCTCTCAGTAGGCGTCATATCCTACTTTCCACTCTACAGATGAAAGTCGTTGGCTTTGAGACTATCAAGGAATTATACCTGATGAGTGTGATTTCACCTCATATTTTGTTTATCATTTTGCATGTATTTTCATATAGTTAGGCATATTTAATTTGATTTTTAGTTAGTTTTTACCTTGGAATGGGTAAGGTGGTTTTGATGTGTTGTTTTGTAGAAATTAAGAATTAAATGCCCAAGATGAGCCATGATGGAGCTTGGATAAAGTTAGAGCTTGAAAAGTGAAGATATTGGATGACTCCAATTTAATTTGGAATGGAAATATTTAATGACAATTGACAAAAGTCCAGCAGCAATGTAAGAGGCCTAATTGATGGATTTGATGATTTGGATATTAATGACTTACCATAAAAATAGAAGATGAAGATATTGATTGGGCAGTTAATTTAGAAGATTTGAAGTCATTAAAGAATATCAATCACCATATGCAAGGAGATAACGTCAGCAAGAATTAGGGGATCAATTCATGATTTGGTTTTGATTGAAACATATCTAATAGATATTTGATTTGGGATTAAAAAAGAGTCCCACGGCTGCATTAAAAAGGGAGCTTCAGGGGGGCGCAAAAAAGTGGAGAGAAAAATAGGGATTTTTACCCTAGGAGCACTTTTACTCTAGGAGGCACTTGGGATACCAAAAGGGGCGTGATTTCTATGAATCAAGGGGCGGTGGTGACGACTGTGGAAAGCTTCCATGGAGTTTCTTCCTTCCCTTGTTCTTATTTCTTTTCTTTTGGCTTTATCTATCATTATGAGTAGCTAAATCCCTTTTTGTTGGGATTAGATGTAGCTAAACTGAATATCATGTAATTGCCTTGATGTATTAATCTGTGTTTATGTTTCTCTATTAGTGTTTAATTCCTATGCTTAATGCTTTTTGTGGTTTGGCCATCCATGAATTGATTCTGAGATTTGATTTGCAATGGGGACATTCTTATCAATTCTTGATCTGGAATTAATCACCTAGTAAACCTTGCATCTAGGAATGGATTTTGGTTTATTAGTAATCATGTAATCCTTACTCTTAATGCAAATTCCTAATTAGGCCACTTAAGGAATTAGGGTTTAATTAGTGGATTTAGGCTCTTGTCATCTTAGGAATTAGGGCTTGAGTAATCTTGTTGATTGATTTTAATATTTGAAGCATAAACTGGATTGGTGGTCTTGGTATTGCATGAGGCTAAGGTTTGGTGAAGTTTAATCCCAACACCTCTTTCTGCATTCCAAGTGTTTGATAAATTTCCCCAAAAAGACCAAAAATATTTTATTGCTTTTGTTGCTTTATTTTATGTTTTGATCTCTCTTCATAGTTTAGTCTAGATAGTTGTTTGACTTGTGAATTGGTAATTGACAACTGATCCTCGTGGGAACGATATCGGTCTCACCACCGTATTACTTGTACGACTAGGTATACTTGCCTAGATTTCGTCTCAACAATACCCAGATGATCCTGACTTTCAGAAGTTTTGGAATGTCACTGAATTACAATCCTCCCAAGACTACTACAGGCGTGATGGATTTTTATTCAAAGGGAAGGCTTTATGTTTTCCTCTGCTCACTACGAGAAACCATTATTTGGGAAGCCCACAAAGGAGGATTGATGGTCATTTAGGATGAGACAAAATTGTGGCTTTAGTGAAAGAGAATTTCTATTGGCCAAGACTTGAAAGAGATATTAATAGACATATTCAAAGATGCAGAATCTGCCATTTGACCATGACCAAAAGCCAAAAACTGGGTTATATATGCCACTTCCCATTTCGGAAGCACCTTGGGAAGATGTTAGTATGGACTTCATCCTTGGACTACCTCGGACTCAATGTTAAAAGGATTCCATAATGGTAGTAGTAGACTAATTTTCAAGGATGTCCCACTTTATTCCATGCCAGAAGACCAATGATGTTGTACAAGTTGCAAATCTGTATTTCAAAGAAATCGTTCGTCTTTATGGAATTCCTAAAACCACCACTTCTGATTGAGATGTCAAGTTCTTAAGCCACTTTTGGAGAACCTTGTGGAAGAAGATAGGTACCAAGCTTCAATTCAGTAGTGCAAGTCATCCCTAGACAGATGGACAAACCAGAAGCGATTAATGTGCTTAGCTTTGTCGATAAAAATCTGAAATAGTGGGATCTTGTCCTTGCACAGGTTGAATTTGCTTACAACAATTCGACTAATCAAGCCATTGGAAGATGCCCACTTGAAGTGGTATATGGCACTCGCTCAAATAGTCCGCTAGACTAATCCCTTCATATGATAAGTAACAATTTAGTGTAGATGCAGAACGCAGAGCAAAAGAAATCAAGAAGCTGCATGAACAGGTTCGGGAGTGGATTAAGAAGTAGAATTCAAGATATAAGGCTCAATGTGACAAGCACCGAAGGCAACAAGATTTTAAGGTGGGAGATATGGTATGGATACATCTGTGGAAGGAAAGATTTCCAAACCAGCCAAATGCTAAGTTGCCACTCAAGATCGTCCAGAAAATCAACGACAACGCATACAAGGTCGAGCTACTAGGAACTTATGGTGTTTCTGCAACCTTCAACGCCGCTGATCTTTCACCATATTTGGATGATGAAGCAGAACTTAACTCGAGGGGGAGTTCTGTTCAACCCACGGAGGATGATACGGATGCATGTCTTGAAGCCTCCCTATAATCTACAAGAGCCCACCTACATAAACCATAGATGTTACTCTCAACCTTCAACCACCTAGCCACTATTTTTGACATTTCATTTCTTGCATTCCCATTACATTTCAGTATTTCTAGCTTACTTACAGTTACATTTAAGGTATCTAGGATTGCTATAAGTAGGGTCAAGCATTCCTTGTATTATCATATTAAAGTTTATGAACATTGTGAGTTTTTATTTGTGAGAATTAGAGAGTGGATTCTCTCTCTATTTCTATGCCAAAACTACTCTATACTTATAGTTATAGCAACACACATTTTTTCCAAAAAATAATTTACTGCTAATTCTTATGGCTTCATATTTGCTGGCAAAAATAAGAATCAACCACATGGGGAATTAAATTTTGAATCTTTGTACTTGTTTCATAAGCAACAATGGGACCTACATGACTAAAAAAAAGACTCCTATTCCAATCCAGCAATTAGAATTCTTTATGAAAACAGTTAATTAGTAAAACTATTTGGTAAATTAAAATCCTTCAGAATGTTGTAACTTGTGCCTGGTGTTTTCCCCCTCTATTTTGCATATATATTCCTTTTTCTTAACTCTAATATCAGCTTGGCTAATAGGAAAAATTACATAGTTAAATGAAATCTAACTCATCCAGTAATGATAACGATGATGCACTAATAACACATGATACCACCTGCAAAGTGGCAGCAATAGACCAAAACTTTGAGGCACGATACACAGTTTCGAGAGGACCCCCTTAAGATTTGATTTAACTTTTAATTCATTATTTTGGAAATGCTAATGGTCCAAACATATTCAAGAGTTGGTAATTGTCTGGCCTTGGATGATCTTTTTTCTTGACACATTCGACCAGGACCCCACTTCTGCTGATTACGTAGACGTAGGAGTTAGGACTGAACCAATCCTGCTACTTGCTAAGATAGTAAATACAACAAAACGATTAATAATCCTTTTTTTATAAATTTTTTTAAGAAGAGACTCGTAGTAGACCTTATACTCCCTCCGATCCTTTTTATAAGAAACAAATTGGTACTTTTTTTGTCCAAAATATAAGAAACATGCATTAATTTTGATACATATTAAATGATAATTTCTAATTTTACCCTCATTTATTATAGGAATTATATTTACAAGATAATATCAACTTTTCATACAAATGGAACATTAATTAAGATTAGAAAGGGAATTTTGTAAATTTATATGAATATTAATTACAATTAGCTTATTTCAATACATTTCCTTGGTCTGTGTGTTTTAGGGTTTTGTTTCTTATAATAAGGACCGAAAGGAGTATAAGAGAAGGGGAAGAAGAGAATGTGAAAACGGGTGGAGCGTATTGCGAGAGTTTAAACCTATGCTCTCGCAATTCATGTCTTACAGCTTAACCAACTGAGCTAACTCGAGAGGATTTCTACCATGTTTTTCAATCCCCTTTTTTACAATGGGGTAAGGTAAAATATTGACCTTTTCATAATTTAATAGACATAGTTATGCTACTGCTCACCACAAATGTCATTCCCTGACACTAAATGCTTTGTTTGGTTGTCAGAAGAAAAGGAGGGGTGAGAAAGAGTATGAGAAGAGAGAAAAGAGTGAGAAATATAGTAGATTTGAGGTGTTATTTTGTATAAGAGAAATAGAGGAGAAAGAAGTGTGTTGTCTCTCTCCCCTTTGCTTGGTTGGATTGAAAGTGAGAAGAGAGAAATGTAATTGTTTTTAAAAATACGAAAATACCCTTAACTAAAAAATCAAGATACAAATATTTTGATTTTATTAATTAAGTTAATTTTAATCAAATAATTTAATTGATTTAAGTTATTTTAACTAATAAAATTTATTAGTTTAATATAATTATTTTATTAATTTAAATTTAATTTGATTAAATAAATGATCTATTTTATTCAATTTATTTAAATTTATTTAATAATTGAATGAGAACCCAAAAATAAAGGTACAAAAGTCATTTTATGTGAAACATTCTTCCTCTTCCAATTTCTTCTTACTTTAGGAGAGAGAAAAAATTGAGATGTGTCCCATCAATTTTATTATCTCTTTCTTATTTCTCTCATCCACTAAATAAGAGAAAAATACATTTTCTTATCTTTTTCTCTATTCTTATTTTCTCTTTTATTATTTTTTACTCTAACCAACAAATAGGAGGGAAAATGTAACATTCGCGCGTACAAAATATTTCACTATTAAAACAACATAAAGCTCTTTTGCATTTTCTGTGGCAAAGTGAACTAATATCATAACATCTCCATTTTGAGGTCAGGTCCCATGTATGATGTAGGGAGAAAAAGCTGTGAATCCATCAAATGGCATCTTGATGAAAGTGGGATATGTATGGGAATGGCAGAACAAGTGCTTTAGATCCTGCAGGCTTTCACTGTATATCTCTATCTATCCACTTTTCTTCTTCAATTTTCGTTTCTTTTGGTACAAAATCCTCTTCCTCACCTTTTTCTTTTCTTACACAACTCGCTCTCCGACAAACTCCACATGCTCATGGTGTAAGGTCCAAGCCACAGACCCACCCACGTTGTTTTGTCCACATGAAGTGGAAGGAAATGAACATAGAACGGATCCAAGTCATCTCACCCACACATCCATACACACCTATCCCACTTCCTCTTTACTCTTTACCATTCCCTCCCTCTTCTATTTTTATTAACCATAGTTTTAAATTATTGTTGATATTAAGTTGTGTTTATGATAATTGTAAAAAAATGTATACCATAATTATATATATATATATATATATATATATATATATATATATATATATATATATATATTGCTTATCATGATATAGATGCGAACTATCCATTGATTTTGTTGATGACTAATTTCTGTCAGGAAGTATGGTTGATCACCTTTAATAGAGTATTCCCTCTAAACCATGTTTTATCGATCCACAAGGCTCGAACCTACTTAAGGGATCAAACCTAATTTCACTTGGACCAACTTAATATTGGTAATTATGATTATAATATGATTGTATAGACTAATAACACTATAATAATATTATAATTGCTATTGATGGTGTGAATTACAATCTAAAACTTTTTTATCGATTTTTTATTTGTCCAAGATACTTAGTATCTAAAAATTATATTAAACCCCTCAACCTTAATTGCTAATTCAAGTTGAGTCGAGTCGAGAAGATTCATATAAAAGGATAAAACAGTTTCAATACTTACTTTTTCCGTTCACAAAATTCTAACGAGATCTTATTTAAGAGAGGCAAGTTACTTGACCTTTGTACTAATATCAGTTATTTTTTAGGTAGACCCAGATTTCTTATAGTAGCAGAATCATGCAGTTGCATACAGTAAGCGATTTCGATCATTGGATTTAAATAGGACGACTCACATTCAAATATGCATTAAAATACATCACAAAACATTCTATTAAGACGATAATTGCATCATGTAATTACAAAGGGGAATCTGTTGCCCATTTTTTATTGGGTATTTGATTTTTAACAACTCTCTTTCTGGTCGAGACACTCAGGCCTGTTTAGTTTATTTTCAGTTTCCTGTTTTCATTTCCTAATTTTAAAGATAATTATAACTATAATAATTATAAAAGTGTCATACAGATTTCGTTTTGTTTCTAAAAATTTGTACAGGAAACACTGAAAACAACTTTTTATTTGTTTTCACTGTTTTTTGTACAAATCTTTGAAAACAAAAAACGTGATGAAAATAAGACGAAACTTTTGTAATTATTTTAGTTGTAATTATCTTTAAAATTAAGAAATGTAAACATGAAACTGGAAACAAACCCAACGAGCTCATAGATTTTGACACCCGAAATTCCACCCATCTTTCTTTCTCTCTCTCTTACGTAATAATGTAATTAAAAGGTTGTCACTTCATATATATTCTAAGCAACCTGTTTTTCAACATTTGCCTCTCATTAATATAATATAGAATAGGCTACAAGTCATCTCTTTCACAACGGAACACACTCTGGCTCTTCAGCGGCCTCTGCTTGAGAAAACAAAAAATAAAAGTAATCCCAATTGTTTTGTGGGCATACCCATAGAAGAACAAAACATCACTTCTTGGGTGTATCAAATTACTCTTCAGTATATGCACTGCTAGGTCAATAGAAGAGGTGTATGCTGGTGGTAGCACTTTGAAATTTCTTTCTTTCCACTTCTTTTTGTTCCTTCTGCTTCTGCAAGAGATATTCTCCCAACCGCATCTCTTTCTTATCTCTATCATTCAGTCCAAGGACATTCTCTTTTGTTCACATGCATACACATGTAACACACAAAACTAACTCAAGATGAAATTTGCATGTCCAAGTTTACATGCCAATGCACTATTGTTACCTTCTTTAGTCCTTCCTTATGAATTACAATTTCAAATTCTTTTACATCCATTGAATCCCAAAAACAGAAGATTCTTTCTTGTTCTACATTAAATTGATGCTTAAAAGAAGACTTGTGGATTATGCACAATTGAAGATTGAAGGGAAGTAAAAAATGTCCAGGTGTACAAATAACATTTTTTTTCCCACATATTTCATGTATATTGAGGTGGAGAAACATTGTTGTTGGCTTGCTTTCAGAGTTACTGTTTGGTATCTCACCAACAAAATTTCACCACCACGGATCCTCTGCATATTCTAGGGATGTGAGAAAATTTGTATGTGCAACATTTTTTGATTAAAATCGCTTTCTTCCAACATTAATGGACTGACACAATTGTCCTATAGTAATATGCCAGTAACTTGTAAACTCGCATGGTTGTGTTTTATTTTCTCTTCTTCATCAGTTTTTGTTTTAGTTTTTTGTGTGGTGCACTGATAGGGTGATTAAACTTCTCTAACTTCACAGTTACTAAGCAAAACAAAGCCTTTCATTTACTCGTTTTAACTAACTTCATTTGATTGGTTAAGAAACGACGAAAATTATTAGAAAAATTTCTAACCGATGTTCAAATAATGTCCTCCCTTCACATTGGAGAAGAATAAATTTTTTATTTCATATATTTAATTTGGCTGACAAAAGTTCTGAAGGGCACTCCCTTTGTCTAGATTTCTATATAACTCATTTCAAGATATGAACACGACCTTTCTCATTTCAAAGTCAATAGATGTTCAAGTTATGAAACGACGAAAATTATAAGAAAAATTTCTAACCAATGTTCAAATAATGTCCTCCCTTCAGATATTTGAAGAAAAAAAGACTTAATAAAGTTGAACTTTGTAGAGTGACACATCTCGATTTTCAAGAGTTAGAGGTAAAAATAATTTTTTAGAAAGAAAAGTAAGTGCCTTATAATTCGGTTGAGTTATCTGTAGTCACTTTACCGTGTAGTCGATGCACATGGTTGTTGTATAAGTGACTGCAGGGAATTCAAACCCTGAGTTATTTCAGTTTCCACGTTTAGTGCACGATGGATCCTTTCCAATAGATGAAACACGTATTTATAGGTTCTCTGCTCGTAACCCAGCACTGGACGCCCCTGGCCTACGCTGGACGCTGCTGTCTGCGTGAAAACACCGTTCTGTCACCTGCAGGCGCTGGTCCCTTTTCTGCTTCTGGGTGCTGGGCACTCCACAACTGGAATTGGGCGCTGGCTGCCAGGCTTCTGCTTGTGTTGAGCACCAAACTCCTGTGCTGGGTGTTGGGCAGTTTCCTGCACCCGCTGATTTCTTCCGTTTCTGTCCGGGCTGAGCGCCAGGTTCCAAAGCTGAGTGCTAGGCCATCAATCCTACATATTTTCAACATATTTTGAGTATAATTTTCATATAATAAGATCAAAACTCTAATCAAATGAATGTGCACATTTTCTAATCCTTTTCATTCACAAATCCTAAGATTATTTACAAACTTATTCCTATTTACACTTCCAAACTAACATATATTGCACATTCATGACTTAGTGCTCAGGGTTGCGAGCCAACCGGGCTCACCACGGGTTGAACTCGGTCAACCCGGCTCACCACGGGTTGAACTTGGCAAACCCATGGGTTATGTGAGCCGAGAAAAAATAACCCCGAGTCAGAATGAGCCTATTTTTCATCAACCCAACCCACCAGTGAGCCGGGTTGAGTTGGACTGAATCACGAGTTGTAACCCATATTGACAGCTCTATGTTGTCCCTGACTCCTTGATGCATTTTTGTTTTAGGGATTTCAATCCTAGTTGTGCGTTTTTGTTTTAGGGATTTCAATCCCATTTATTACAATTTTATAGTAAGTGGACGTGGGAAAGAATAAAGAGAAGGCAAATATGTGGCCCAACCCGAGTAGTTAATGCTACGATGAGCTCCACTTTTCCTCTGTATTTCTATGACCCGATTGAAGTGATCCAAACCAACCCGTTCTTCATCGGGTTGATTTGGTTTGGGTTTTGTCAAAAAAATTGCTAAAATTGAACCGATTCTTTTTGATTGGTTCAATTTTTATTTTTGTGTGTGCCTAAATCTGAACCAAACCGACCCATCACACCCCTACTTCCACCTCCCTGTTTGCCCCGTCATTTTCTCCTTGCACACACTAACGCAAAATAGTCTGTGAGAACTTTCTTTTAGTCTCACACCCTTTCCCAAATATCATTCCAAAAAGATGTCTCAATTTCATTCCCAACCTTCCTCCTAACACCATCACCCCACCACCAATCTTTCCAAAGCCCATACTCTTCAATTTCCCCTAAACCCTTCCACCATTTTGACCCCACTTTAAAAAATTCCCAGACCTTCCATCTCCCCGCCCGATTGCCATCTTCTATATTTTTCAACAAGGACCCTCTTCCACAAAGCTTCTCCCTCTACCAACAACCTCGCTTCCACTTCTATAGCAAAGCAAGGTTAAAAATCTCCAAATTATTGGCTTTTAATTAATTTGGCCCAACATAACCCAAACCAACTCATAAATATGGCCCATCAAGGGCTGGCCCAACCTAAATTGATAGCTCTGCACACCTTGCCTTGGGCCGGCCATGTGTGGTTTCTAGGGCTTGCAATAAATTGCCTTTACTTTGTCTCCCATCTTTTGTCGCTTGTGAGCTGTTGCCTCTCTGTCTCATCCTCCTCTGTCGTCGTGTGCTCGTGGTCGTTTGCTCTTTAACCAGGCCGTGTTGTCTGTTCTCATTAACCGTTCGCCGTTTGTTTGTGGCTTCCATTCGTGCATCCTCTATTGGCTCATCAACACGATTCAACGATGTATGTATGCTATGTTTATATATATTCATTTGTTGCTATTAAATTCTTTAACCAGGCCGTGTTGTCTGTTCTCATTAATCGTTCGCCGTTTGTTTGTGGCTTCCAGTCGTGCATCCTCTATTGGCTCATCAACATGATTCGACGATGTATGTATGCTATGTTTATATATATTCATTTGTTGCTATTAAATTCTTTAACCAGGTCGTGTTGTTCTGTTCTCATTAACCGCTCGCCATTTGTTTGTGGCTTCCAGTCGTGCATCCTCTATTGGCTCATCAACACGATTCGACGATGTATGTATGCTATGTTTATATATATTCATTTGTTGCTATTAAATTCTTTAACCAGGTCGTGTTGTCTGTTCTCATTAACCGTTCGACGTTTGTTTGTGGCTTCCAGTCGTGCATCCTCTATTGGCTCATCAACACGATTCGACAATGTATGTATGCTATGTTTATATATATTCATTTGTTGCTATTAAATTCTATAGAATTTTCCAATTAAGTCACGCGTTCTTCTTAATTCCCCATGAATTTTTCAGATTGCATCATCAATAAGAAGAAATATTCTAGTGACAAGTTTATATTAAAATAAAGTTGCCCTTGTTGCCTACTATTTGTTTGATGGAAATCTCAAGTCTATCTTTCTGAGTTAGTAATATTAATATATTAGTTACCGATAACATAAATATAAATTATCACTTTCTTAGTCGATGTCATTCAAAATAATAAAAGAAAAACACATAGAATTAACAAATATATTACTAATGAAACAACATTAACAACCAAACAAAATAACAAGGGATGAAGTGGTAAGTCGAACCCACGATATAACACACGCTGCAAGGAATATTTGTGTGACTCTCCCAATTTTGGTATGGATTGCCTGTTTTTGATTGAACTAAGAAGGTGGATTAATTGAGGTTTATGATATAAGATATAGAGTATCATATCTAAAGTTTTAAAAATAAATTCTAATGAGATAATAAGATATTATCCATTAGTTGTTACATGATGATAACCAATTGTATCCAATATATAGTTGTTGTTAGTTGTTACAAACTGATATAACAAATTATGTTATATTCAGATTAGGATAAATCCTTTTAATTTAGAGATTATTTTAGATTAGTTTCTGGGGATATCATTCTTATCCTTGCTTCAGCCTTTGGTTCTATATATTCCAAGGCTTCTGTACGTTTCTGATATAGCAATACAACACACAAAACCTTCAAAGTTTATTCACAAACTCCAAATTCTTTTAGTTCATTATGGCATCAGAGAGGGTTCATGAGGAAGAGGAGAAGAAAGATACCACCCATGATGAAACCAAACCCTTTGTTGTTACCCCTTCTTCACCTTACCATCTTGGCTCGTCTGACAACCCAGGAACACAACTGGTGGCGGTGCCTCTTGTTGGAGATAACTACCGAAATTGGTCAAGATCCATCAGGACTGCACTTTGTGCCAAAACCAAGCTCGGGTTCATGGACGGCACGGTCAAGAAACTAGCGTAAAACAGACACGAGTTTGATGCATGGGACAAAGCCGATTCCATGGTCACTGCTTGGATCATTAATTCAATTAATCCCACACTCCATGGAAGCATCTCGCATGCTGCAACAGCAAGGGACGTTGACTTGGAGGAACGTTTTTCTCAGACAAACGCACCACGTATTCATCAGCTATGGCGCACTCTCAGTCTGTTCCAGCAAGAACCTGACATAATTGTAACTGAATATTACAGCAAATTTAAAGAAATTATGGATGAGCTCAGCGAACAACAACCATTACCGGAGTGCACTTGTGGAGCATCGAAAAAGATTCTGCAGAGGGAAGAAGACAATCACGTTCATCTTTTCCTTGGAGGTCTTGATGCAGATCGGTTTGTGCACATCAAGGGAACCATCCTCAACACTGATCCACTGCCCTCTCTTAGAAAGGTCTTCAACCACATCTTGAGGGAGGAGGTGCGATTGAATGCAGACAAAAATAGAGAAGTCAAGTAGGAAATAGGTTTAGTTTCATGTTATCCCCTAAAGATATGGTTCCAACTTTTGGTAACATTAACAGAATTTCCAGTGGGTAGAGAAATGTGCATAGGTTCATGCAGATCATGAATGTTTTCTAGGATCGAGTATAGTGGAGTCATATGATGGGAAGCTCCACTATCCAAGATCCATTGATTACCAGTATGGCTATTGCCATCATGTTGCTCATCTTTCTTGCCTTGAGTGCCATGAAGAGCATGATTGTTCTGGTTTTGCTTATGTCCCGCGCCTTGCTTTTGATTCCCTTCGTCCCAAGCAAACTTTGCCCCTCCTCCTGAGTTTGATCTTGACTTGTTGTTCTTCCTGTTTGTCTTGCGAGTATCCCAATTGGAAGGATATCCAATGATTTCAAAGCATTTGGATTTTTCATGACCTATCTTTCCACAATGCTCACATCTAGGCCTTGGCTCATCTTTGTTTCTTGGTCTGTAAGAGTGAAAAACTGCACCTAATGAAGGGAGTGTGTTCAAACCGCCACCTATTTAATCAATAGGACTCCTACCACATCTAATGAAGGAGTGACTCCTTATGAGACGATTTATGGGAAAAAGCCTTCATACAAGCACTTGAGAGTTTTTGGTTGTCTTTGTTATGTTAAGATAATCAAACCAGGAGACAAATTTACACCAAGAGCAAATAAGAGTATTTTTGTTGGATATCCTCAAGGCCAGAAAGGTTGGTGTGTGTATGATCTGGAAACTAACGAATTCTCAACATCAAGGGATGTTATTTTTTATGAAAACACCTTTCCTTTTGCTTCACAAAAACAAATTGATGCTGAAAAATTCCTAAGTCCAGATCATGAAAAACCATTTCATGAAGAAGATGATGAATGTTTTAACACACCAACACAGTTTTCTGCGCCTCATATGGAGGAAACACAACATGAGTCTAGTGTCATTATACACGATGCCGAAGAGACTCATGATGAACTAACTCAATGGGAGCACAATCCAGTTGAGCCACGGGTTGAGCAAAATCAAGAGGAGCAAGATTCAGTCGTTGCTTCGGATCAAAATTCAACACGTGAGCAAAGGACGAGAAGACCACCTGAATACTATGTTTGCCATACTGCTACAAACGGACCCCTCGGCATGTCTCATGAACCATCGAACTCTTCAGGTAAGTCCTATCATATCTCTAAGTACATTAATTATGATAAATTTTCCTGCAAACATCGGGCATTCCTTGCAGCCATTATATCTAACTCAGAACCCAAGAATTACATGCAAGATGCCCAATGTCCATAATGGTGCCAAGCCATACAACCAGAGATACAGGCACTTGAAGAAAACAACACATGGTCTCTTGAGCCTTTACCTGCAGGAAAGAAGTTGGTGGGTTGTCGATGGGTCTATAAAATCAAACATAAGGCAAATGGAGAGATAGACAAATATAAAGCCAGACTGGTAGTAAAAGGATTTACACAGGTGGAAGGAGAGGACTTCCGTGAAACCTTTGCCCCAATAGCCAAGATGACAACAGTATGGTGTTCACTAACCGTTGCAGCCGCTAAGGGATGAAATTACATCAAATGGATGTGAGTAATGCCTTCCTCCATGGTGATTTAGAAGAAGAGGTCTATATGGACGTTCCACCAGGGTATGTTGTTCCACAACCCAATCTCGTTTGCCGGCTGAAAAAGTCCTTGTATGGACTACAGCAAGCCTCACAGAACTGCTATGCTAAACTCTCCGAAAGTCTAGTTACTTATGGTTTTCTCCAATCCAGTGCGGATCATAGTTTATTCACCTATTCCTCCGGTCCAGTTTTTCTTGTTGTCCTTGTATATGTAGATGACTTAATTATTGCTGGCAATAACACAGAGGCATGCAATAGTTTTAAAGTTTATCTGCATAATTGCTTTCGTATGAAAGACCTAGGAGGTCTCAAATATTTTCTTGGTCTTGAACTAGCTCGAGGTTCCGAAGGTTTCTTTCTTGGTCAAAGAAAATATACACTTGATATACTTTAAGAATATGGCATGTTTAATTGCAAGCCATGTGGGTTCCCTATGGAACAAAATCATAACTTATCTTCAGATGAAAGTGAGCATTATAAAGATCCATCACAATATAGGCGTCTCGTTGGTCGTTTAATTTACTTAACAATTACAAGGCCAAAGATTTCTTATTCAGTTCATGTCTTAAGTCAACACATGCAGACTCCTCACCAAGCACATTGGGAGGCAGCTTTAAGGGTGTTACGTTACTTGAAGTCATCACCTGGTCAAGGTATTTTTCTACCTAAAAGCAATAATCTGTAGTTAGTTGGCTACTGCGATTCGGACTGGGCATCTTGCCCAATTACTCGTCGTTCAGTTTCTGGTTACATAATGAAGCTTGGTCCTACACCAATTTCTTGGAAGACAAAGAAACAAACCACTGTATCTCGTTCATCCAGTGAAGCAGAGTATCATGCTATGGCACATGCTACTAATGAAATCATATGGTTGCACACTCTATTATCCTCATTTCTAGTCCCATGTGACTCTCTGACTCCTCTTCATTGTGACAATCAAGTAGCATTACATATAGCTGCTAATCCTGTTTTCCACGAAAGAACGAAACACATCGAGATCAATTGTCATTTCGTTCGGGACCACTTACAGTCAAGCAAAATAGCCACTTCATATGTTTCCACTCAACAACAACAAGCAGACATTTTCACCAAGGCTTTGGGTTCCAAGAATTTTCATGATTTACTGGGCAAGTTGGGAGTTTGCAATCCCCACTCTCCAACTTGAGGGGGAGTATTGAGATAATAAGATATTATCCATTAGTTGTTACATGATGATAACCAGTTGTATCTAATATATAGCTGTTGTTAGTTGTTACAAACTGATATAACAAATTCTGTTATATTCAGATTAGGATAAATCCTTTTAAGTTAGAGATTAGTTTAGATTAGTTTCTGGGGATATCATTCTTATCCTTGCTTCAGCCTTTGGGTCTATATATTCCAAGACTTCTGTACGTTTCTGATATAGCAATACAACAAACAAATCCTTCAAAGTTTATTCACAAACTCCAAATTCTTTTGGTTCATTAAATTCTCTATCCATTAAAGATGGATCAAGTTGGTAAACTAACCCACCAGGATGAGAGCGCAAATTAAAATATCAGTGAAGCAACTTCTGTGGAAATACCACATAACTCTCTTGCTTTCACAGTTAAAGTGTTCGCGGCTCGATTTGGTTTGGTAACACAAAAAATAAATCCAAACCAACTAAAATCAATTATTTTGGTTTGGTTTGGATTTACAAATATTTTCCAACAAATTCGAACCGAACCATTCTGATCAATAATGGATTGGTTTGGTTCTTTAACAAAAACCTAATTCATAAATATTAGCCATTACTAGCTTTATTAGCCTTTATTAGTCTCGTATAATATCAGATAACAACAATCACATTTGATTTGTATCCCTTGTAGTTGTTGTAACATTATTAGGAGTTATTATAGCAGATTTTGTGGCTGTGATTCATCTCCTTTGGGCACACGCGTAGGAGTTTTGGTTGCTGCCCATTCATATATATATTTTCCTTCAGCTTAATGAATAAATAATAGAGAGAAAAACATTCCTTTACATGGTATCAAGAGCATCAGGTTAGAATTCTTATACCTGACGAGTGCTATGGCAGAAAATTTCGAGCAACCAAAAACTGAGCAACCAAAATCAGATGCTGGGAAGAAACACCCATCACCATACGATTTGAACTCCAGCGATAACCCCGGAAACGTGATTACATAGGTGCAGCTGCGGGGTGAGAATTATTAAGAATGGGCAAGAGCCATGCGGACATCCTTGAGAGCAAGGAGAAAATGGGGTTTCATTGATGGAACCATAAAGGAACCTGCGAAAGAACCCTCTGAGATGGAGGATTGGTGGACCGTTCAATCCATGTTGGTGTCATGGATCTTGAACACAGTAGAGCCTACCTTACGATCAACCTTGTCTTACTTGGAAACTGCCATGAAACTTTGGGACGACATCAAAGAAAGGTTTTCGGTTGTGAATGGCCCACGATTCAAGCACTGAAATCCGATTTGGCACAGTGCAAGTAAGGTGGATTGACTATGGTGGCTTATTATGGAAAGCTGAAGGCCTTGTGGGATGACCTGGCCAATCATGAACAAGTGCCAGTTTGCACTTGGGGAGGGTGCAAGTGTGACATTGCAGCGAAACTGGAAAAACGGAAAGAGGAGGAACGAGGACATCAGTTTTTGATGGGACTGGATGACGTGCTCTATGGAACAGTTCGATCCAACTTGTTAACCACAGATCCTATGCCATCTTTGAACAAGATGTACTCCATTATAGTACAAGAGGAAAATGTGCAGAACATCACGCGGGCTAAGGAAGAAAGACCAGAGATCATGGCCTTGGCTGTCCAAACAGGTGCAAAAATGAAAGTACGTGACACCAAGAACAAATCATTGATCTGTACGAACTGCAACAAAGCTGGTCATGATGAAACAAGTTGTCTCTTACTGATTGGATACCCAGAATGGTGGGGTGAACGTGCAAGAAGTGATGGCAAAGTAGGAGGAAAAGGAAAGGGTAAGAATCTCGCTGGAGCCAATGCTGGACGTGCAGGTTCAATACGTGCCCATGCTGTCCAGAACTTGGAACACAATGCTGGTAGCGAAGGAAAGAGCTCTGTCATGGCAGGGTTAAGCAATGAGCAATGGGAAACTTTGTTGCAAATGCTTAATACATCTAAGGTCACTCCAAATGAGTGCATGACTGGTAAGACTAAACCCAATATATGGATCCTAGGTAGCGGGGCGTCCAACCATATGTCAGGAAGCCTTCAATACTTTGTTGATGTACGTGAAGTGCCTGGATGTCCCGTTGGACTTCCTAATAGGAAATATGTAATGGCCACTAAGGAAGGGACAATAAGGCTTGTTGGGGTTTAAAACTCGAGAACGTGCTTTATGTTCCTCAATTAAATTGCAACTTAATTTCTATATCACAACTGATAGATGAATCTCGTTGTATTGTTCAGTTTACTAATAACATGTGTGTTATACAGGACCAAATTCGAAGATGCTGATTGGAGCGGGTGAACGGAGGGATGGACTCTACTTCTTCCGGGAAATTCCAAGAATGAAGGCTTGCAGATCTGAAGGGATGAACCAACTAGAACTGTGGCATAAACGCTTGGGACATCCATCTTGGAAGACTACTCAGTTGATTTCTAAAGACAGCGGTGGGAAAGATACTGATTTACTAAATAAAGCTTGTGACACTTGTCAAAGAGCTAAGCAAACTAGAGAAACATTTCCATTGAGTAATTATCATGCTTCTAATACATTTGATTTGATACATTGTGATTTATGGGGAGCTTACAGAACTCCATCTTCTTGTGGCGCTTCATATTTTCTTACTGTTGTGGATGATTGCTCGCGTGCAGTGTGGATTTATTTGTTAATTGATAAGAAAGAAGTGTCACAGATTTTGGTAAATTTCTTTGCGATGGTGGAAAGACAATATAATAAAAGGGTTAAAGCTATTAAAAGTGATAATGGAACAGAATTTGTTTGCATGAAAAAATATTTTCTGGAACATGGAATTGTTTTTCAAACAACTTATGTAGGGACACCGCATCAAAATGGAAGGGTCGAAAGAAAACACCATCACATCCTCAATGTTGCAAGAGCTTTGCGGTTTCAAGGAAGTTTTCCCTTTAATTTCTGGGGCGAGTGCATCTTGACGGCAGGGTACTTGATTAATCGCACTCCAACCCCAACTTTGAATGGCAAAACTCCATATAAAGTCCTGCACGGCCAGCCACCCTCCTACAGTCATCTACGCATATTCGGCTATCTGTGCTATGCTCGCAACCAAGGAACTAAAGGAGATAAGTTTGCAAGTCGCAGTCGTCAGTGTGTTTTTGTTGGGTATCCTTATGGGAAAAAAGGATGGCGAGTTTATGACCTTGATACCCATGATTTTTTTGTGTCAAGAGATGTAGTCTTCTTTGAAACACAATTTTCCTTCCAACACAGTGAATCTACATCAAACTCCGAATCATAACGAAGCAGCGGGTGAAGTGGATGATTCTTGTCTAGACACATTAGAATCAGCAACCGAAGCAAGTCTTAACAATAGGGGGCACCCATACTATTGAGGTGAATGTAGAAGACACTGGTGTCATACTGAACCCGCCAGAAATGCCCCATACTATCGAAGTTGATGTAGAAGACACTGGTGTCACGACAAATCCTTCCGATGATTCTGGGCCACTGGGACGAGGTTGTCGTGTTAAACGTCCATCTACCAGGTTGGAAGGTTACGTCACGAACACTATTCAGAAGTTGAGTCCTCCCACCCGTTCACTAACTCCATCACATTCTTCAGGTACACCCTATCCTATAACACATTATGTAAACTGTGATAAATTTTCTCTGCCACATAGACAATTTCTTGCAGCAATTACTGCAGAAAAGGAACCACTATACTTCCATGAAGCAGTGAAAGATGTTCGGTGGAGAGAAGCCATTCAAGCCGAGATTGAAGCCCTTGAACGTAACAGCACCTGGACCACGCAGCGCTTACCACCTGGCAAGAAAGCTCTGGGATGCAAATGGGTCTATCGCATTAAATATCACTCTGATGGAACGATTGAACGTTTTAAAGCCAGATTGGTTGTGCTTGGAAATCATCAAGTGGAAGGGATCAATTACACCGAAACATTCGTACCAGTTGCCAAAATGGTCACAGACGACGACTTGCCCTAGCGTAGTGGCAAGAAGAAATTGGGAACTTCATCAAATGGATGTGCACAATGCATTTTTGCATGGTGATCTTCACGAACAAGTGTTTATAAAAATGCCTCCTGGCTTTGCCGCACCGCAACCAGATATGGTGTGTAAGCTTCGCAAATCGCTTTATGGGCTAAAGCAAGCCCCACGTTGCTGGTTTGCCAAGCTCTCTACTGCCCTCAAAGCTTATGGGTTCCAACAATCATCTCTTGACTATTCTTTGTTCACTTTGCAAAAACAAGACACTCACCTTGTGGTGCTAGTATGCGTTGATGACTTGATTATTGCTGGAAACACTTCTTCTTCCATCCAGCGCTTTAAACTCTACTTGAGCACGTGTTTACATATGAAAGACCTTGTCGTATTGAAGTATTTTTTGGGCATTGAAGTTGCCAGAAATCCTACAGGGATCTTTCTTTGTCAGCTAGATATGCCCTTGATATTATATCTGAAGCTGGTCTCCTTGGTGCTAAACCTGCTGCCACTCCATTAGAGCAAAACCACCGCTTGGCACTGGTTTCGGATCAGCTATTCCCTAATCCCGAGCAGTATAGGCACTTGGTTGGGCGTCTGATTTACTTGTGTTTCACTCGACCTGAATTATCATACAGTGTCCACACGCTGTCTCAATTTATGCAACATCCCACAACCGAGCATTGGGAAGCTGCACTTCGAGTAGTTCGATTTCTGAAAGGGAATCCAGGACAAGGAATTCTTCTGGATAGTACATGTGACCTCCAGCTTCATGGTTGGTGCGACTCCGACTGGGCTAGTTGTCCTTTAACCATACGTTCTGTTACTGGCTGGTTAGTCCTCCTTGCTGGCCCCCCTATATCCTGGAAAACAAAGAAGCAACACACTGTATCTCGTTCCTCTGCTGAAGCTGAATACAGGTCCATGGCAACTGCTGCATGTGAGTTAAAATGGTTAAAGGGGATTCTCTCCGACCTAGGTATTTCTCACAACAAACCTATGACTCTTCACTGTGATAGCCAGGCAGCGTTACATATTGCCAAAAATCCAGTGTTTCATGAACGCACCAAGCATATTGAAGTAGAATGCCACTTTGTCCGGGATGAGATTCTCAAAGGGAATATTCGACCAACCTATGTTCCCACTACAAGTCAACTTGCGGATATTTTCACAAAGGCATTAGGAAAACCACAGTTTCAGTTCCTCCTTGACAAGCTGGGCATTTGAAACTTGCATGCACCATCTTGAGGGGGGTATTAGCCATTATTAGCTTTATTAGCCTTTATTAGTCTCGCATAATATCAGATAACAACAATCACATTTGATTTGTATCCCTTGATAGTTGTTGTAACATTATTAGGAGTTATTATAGCAGATTTTGCGGCTGTGATTCATCTCCTTTGGGCACACGCATAGGAGTTTTGGTTGCTGCCCATTCATGTATAAATTTTCCTTCAGCTTGATGAATAAATAATAGAGAGAAAAACATTCCTTTACAATAAACCTTAAAAATTTCATAAACCTTAAAAAAAATACATGATTAAGAGGAAAATTTTCAGACTATGTATGAAAATTTCTTAGATGTGAGAATAAAAGTATCAAAAGCTATTATTCATATAATTCAAAAAATAAAAAAAGAAATATATATTGTTCTGTCAAAGAGCAGGGATATCGAGGTGCTACTCGGGCTGTGTAAGAAGAAGATGATACTACTTGAGGGATAGGCCTAGTATATATAGAGCGAAGGTGATTATGAGCTAATATGAGTGATTGTGAACGTCATTGATAAAGGCGGTTACAAAGCCATTATGGATTACTGATCATTGGTGTTGCTTGAATGGCACAACATTCCAGGCCTTTAGTCTCCTCTAACTTATCTGCTAACCCAAAATGGTCTCGATTCAATGAGTATTGTGTTATTGGATGGGCCTTGCTGATGTCAAATTTATGTAGTAACATATATGAATATTAAAATGTATATGTAATCAATTTGATTCGGTTCAGTTTCAGAAACCTAGAATTCGAGAACCGAACCAATTACTATTGAATCTTAATTGATTTAGTGCGGATTCAATCCGAACACTTAAAAATCCAAACCATTTTAATCGGTTGGATTTAATTAATTTTTCAGGTTCGTCATGTTTATCTGAAACAATTTATACCCTACTCACAGTTGAACCAAGATTAATCACATTAGGAGTTGAATTGGACCCGATCCATAGGTTATCTTATGGTTTCAAAAAACATATATGTTTTCTTTATTTAGTTACATTTTTTGGGAACTTAATGTAGTTATATTTTAATTATTTCGGGAACTCAATGTAGTTGTATTTGTCATATTTCTGTCATTTGGCTATATTTTTGGAAGTATAAGTTTTCAATTCTTTCTTTTAGGCTTTGTTATATATATATATATATATATATATATATATATATATATATATATATATATATATATATATATATATATATATATATATATTGGTGCTCAGGCCTTGTTATATTTTATGGGTTCGTATTTGATTAGGAATCCGGGTCTGAAGTAATGGTGAAAATTTCACACTATATATTTTTCTACCTTCATAATTTATTATAAAATAAAGCATGTCCAATGACTAAGATGCAGTTTTTTCCATAGCTCTAGGGTTCTAGTCTGGATTATTAATTACATTTCCTTCATGGGGACAAAACTTTTCAGTTCTTCAACAAAAAAAAAACTTTTGTTGTTTTCTTAACCGTGTCCGCTTCTCAAAACTGTTCCAAGTCATAAATAAACAACACGCATGGAAGCTGAAAGGTCAATACTCTTTTATATTTCTTCGTGCGCACGCCGTAAATAGAATAAGAGGAGCTATTCTCTTCTACCCTCTATCCTTTGAAGCTGCTTATTCTTCTTCACTCGCTTGAGACTTTGTTTTTCTTATCGGTATTTGTTTAATCCGAATTATATTATGCTATTCAAACTTCTGCAACTCTGTTTTCTCTTTCAGTCTTTTTTTTTCTTTTTTAATAGCCATATGTGGTTGTTACTGTTCTTACTGCAAAACTCCTAGTTTTATTTACAGATCTTTTTGGTGCTAGTTTTATTTATTGTTTTATGCATATTTTCTTCATCTTATATGCAAGACTTTGCTCATATGTATTCTTCATGTTAGAAGTCGTTGTCTTTATGTCTTATATGTATTTGGAATTTTTGTTTTGAAATTATACCCTCATATTACTTTATTCTTTTTTTTTTCAGCGACCAAACACGATGTGGTTATTGTTCTTTGTCGTGAGGTCATTGATTCACACTTGTTTTCGTTTTTATGTGTTTTTCTGATTGATTTTCCAGCATTCTTCTTCAATTCCAAGTTGATAGCACCTTTCAAATAATATGCAGATTCTTGTTTTTATTTAACTTGACCATGTTACATTCGTTGATTTTCCTCATTTATTTTATCCAACTCTTTTCTTTGGCATAATATAGTTGGATAAAATGTGAGTTGTTGTCTCAAATCTTGTCCAACATAAACATAAATACTGCATGTTATAGTTTAGACAACTAAGTTTCATTTTAATTCCAGCTTTCTATGAATGCAATTAAATAATGGAGATCTAAATTCATTCCATTTACCTTCCAAACACAGTGGTGAGTTGCTAACTGATGCCTTTATATCCATAGTTTCAAGTTACATCATTTGTTGAAAATTGCTAAATAGCTTATCTAAACAATGTAAGCTGTGTCTGGTTTACTATTGCAAATGTACTTTTGGGGTCGTTTACACCAAATGAACTTTGTAGATACTTTGTCCCAAATGTACGTTTGCAGCTTTTCAGTTGTAACTAACATAACTAACACTTGTTTAAAAGCTAACCTTGTTATGTCTCATTATGATTTGATCAGTTTAAACTATAAAGTGCCTTCTCAATTCCATCAGAGAAATGCACAACTGGAGTAGAAAATGCAGCACTGTTGAATAAAAAGAGTGACTGCAGGGAACTGGCATGCCTCAAAAATATTTAAGAGGCCTGTCCCATATGGAGGGATGGAAGACTAGATGTTTTTTTGTTTTTTCCTTATTGAAATGGAACAAATCGAGTTTTTTCTTTCTAGCAATATGTAGCAATATGCATGTGTTACATTGTAATCCTCAACCATTGTTAAATTATATATACTTTTGCTAGCTTGTTTTAATTTTGTGAAGATAATTCTCTTACCTCATTTGAATATTTTGTTGTCTATATCTGCAGAGTCTAAGATTACAGAAGAAACAGCACAAACATAAGATGGAATTTCACGCAGAACAAAGTAATGCAATGGAAAGCATTAAACATACAGTGAATACTATATCAGATGAAACAAATGGTGACAAACAAGCTTCTTCTTGTTTTTATGAAATGAGGAAATTATCTATTTCTGTTCCAAATGCAGAGGACAGGCCAAAAACATTGAAAATTTCTTCACTTGCTGCTCCGGTTGCATGTTTGAAGAAAACGCTTCTTGTTCTTGATGTGAATGGCCTACTTGCTGACATAGTTTCTCCCCCTCCAAAGGGTCATAAAGCAGATGCAGTCATATGGCGGAGAGCAAGTGAGAAATGATTGTGTTATTTTAAGTTTTTAATGAAGAGGCCTTTAAGGTCGTAAGGACACTGGTTAAGAAATCTAAAATAAGCAAAGTTTTATGGGAAAACTTAATATGTCATTTCTCAAAAACAATAAATACATCACTTCCCATATAAACATGTTTTTTTATTCCTTAACTAGTGTCCTAGTTAGTATTCTCTTTTAATGAATCATGAATACTTAACTAATTAGATTGCATTTTCATTTCAGTATTCAAGAGGCCTTTTTATCTTGAGTTTCTGAATTTCTGCTTTGAGAAATTTGAAGTTGGTGTATGGTCTTCAAGAACCAAGTATTCTTCAACCATCTTTAATAAAATGTCACATTCTGCTTTCGAGTTTGTCAAACATATCTGTTTCAGCATCTGCCGCCATTTTCCTCTTGGGATTTTTTTATATTGTAAGCAACCAGCTATAGCAGGATTAACTTACTTCTGGGATTTATGATTTTGTAGGAAAAATGTCGACAAAGTCGTTGATTGTTTGATGGGAAACATGAAACACAAGTTGCTTTTTTGTTGGGTAAGCAGGAACTTAATCCTTTTTTTTCATGACTTCTCCAAAATGTTGCTTTTCTGGTTACTCATTCTCAAATAATTTATTTACAGTATAAGGTCTGTTTGCTTTTTCTGTTTCCATTGTTTCTGTAAACATTTTTTTTAAAATAGAAAACACAATAAAGGTAAGATGATATTTTTGTAATTATTTTTTACAGAAAAGAATAGATAAAAAAAATGACAAAGTTTCCATATTTAGGCATTGATAAGACGATACCACGCTGGTAATCCTGACATTGATAGTGTATTTCTTGCTTATTCCAATGTTTGCTCGTTTTTGTTGGTGTTATGTTACCTTGATATCATGGTCTACTTTCATCTCATTATCCTTGACTTTGGCAGGATCTTTCTCATTGTACTGAAACTAGCTACAAAACTCTTGAAAACAAGCACAAGCCGCTGGTTTTTAAGGATCTCAGGAAAATTTGGGAGAAGCATGATTCTAATCTTCCATGGGACAAGGGATACTATAATGAATCAAATACATTACTGTTGGATGATTCTCCTTACAAAGCCTTACTTAATCTTGTAAATAAACTTTTTTCCTTCTTTCCTTTAGTTCTCATTTAATTAGGGTATTTTTTATCAATATCATATTATAATGAGTTTAATTGATATGTACTTGTATTATAAAGATTTTTATAGTGTCAACTAATCGCAGATGGTATGGAATAAAAATCAAAACATTTTTAATGATTTGTTATTTTATGATTAGTTAACAATATAAAAAAATCTTTATACCAATGGTTCATATAAATTAAATACTATTACAATTCCATTTTCTAACTTGCTTTTCAATCTTTTGATAAATTATTTTAGCCACACAACTCGGTCTTTCCGCATACATTCAGTTATCAGAAGGAGGACGACAATTCACTAGGTATGGCTCAAATAACCTACTAGCATTCATATTTGTAAAGGCAAAACGGTATTATTAAGCTTGAGGCTGTTAGAAAAAGCAATAATTTATTCTCTCCTTTCTGCATAAATCATAAGCTTGAAAAACATACTAGAATAATGTTGAGAAAGAGGCTTGGCTAGTTCCTATGGACTAGGCACACTTGCATGATTTTCTATGTTTTGTATTGCCCTCTTCTATACTTAACCTTTATTATGTTTAGCTTTCTTTTAAATTTGGTTTGAATTTCATAGACGGATAAGGAAGGCAAAATATACTTTGTGGAGCATATATGTCATTCTTAGAAGGGCAAGACTAAAAACATAGGTACATTAGATATTATTTTTCAATAGCAATAGGACATGTATAACAACTCATCGATGAAAACATAACATGTTATCATTTATAAACAACATCTAATGTACCTATAGAATTATACCTAAGTTTTATCCTTAGAAACATTTAAATTGATTGGCTTTTTACGTGAGACTTATTTTCGTGCTTAGTCTATTATTTTGTAATCATCAAATTCTATTAATAACATAAATGAATCATGACAGGTGCTGGAGGTGATCTGCGAGAATACCTGGAAGGATTGGCAAATGCTGAAAATGTTCCCAAGTATGTTGAGCAACACCCATTTGGTCAAGAAAGTATCACCAAAAGAAGTGAATCTTGGAACTTCTACAACAAGGTTATTGACAGTGTTGACAAAAATAAGTAAACGTTCTTCTGACTAAATGAGCCAGAGAAGTTTTCAGTAATTCAGAGAGATATCAAGATACTGTAGGCTTTTCATTATCTTTCCTCAATACACAACTTTTGATTTTGCATCGTTAAACCTTCTTAAACATTGTAACATTTTACCTTGCAAAAGTTTATGATAAAACAGGTTCTAAAACTAGTTCTGAAATTGGTTTTTAATAAAGTGTAATTGAAGAATCGGTATTAAAAGAGTTCTATAGATTAGTTGCAATAGAAGTGTAATATGGAATTTCTTTTATAAGGTAGGAGTAAGACATTTGATATGAAATATAAATTCAGTGAAGACATGATTATCATTGGTTCGAAGCTTAGCAAGATACTCAGGAGTTTAACAAGGAATCTTAGAAACATCTGAGTAATGAAGATCATCACACTCAACCTTCTGGTGATCAAGGCTTGACCAGTACATCAAGAAGATGAAGATATAATATGGATCACTTCACAAATCAATGATAATCGAGGAGAGAAAGAGTGCTGAATAAAGAAATAAGGGCTATCAAAATAAAGCTAGATCATCAAGAAGGAATCCTCTTCATGCAATCAAATTCCACTCATCAGAAACCTCTCGATAGTATGTTTAAATTGTCCAAAGTCAATAGATTGAAGCAAGATTTAAGGGTTTGTTTGCGAGCTTGAAGGGAAAGGAAGGGGAGGTTTTGAGGATTAAGATAGGGGGAAGGAGGATAACCCTCCAAAATCCTCCACCAATTCATTTTTTAACAAAAGAACCAAATCCCCCAATTTGGAGGAATTAAAAAATGAACCAGAGGAGAGTTTTGAAAGACTATCTTTCCTTCCCAACCCCTTTACCCTTCCCTTCTTCCTCAAACCCATCCCCCCCCCCCCCCCCCCTCCCTCCCCTCCCCCTCCAAACACATAAACAGACCCAAGTCACTATTCAACCCCTTCTAGTGACTTTATACCAATTAACTCACATATCAGATCGTTTAAATTATGATATGGCTGTTGTGTGTTTTTCTGTTTATTCCAATAGGAAAGGCATACAATATATACATGATACAATGCCAACAGACCTCTATAATTATGGCAACAAATCCTCCTATTTGTCTATGCCTAATATAGTCAAATATTTGATTTCCTAAAACATGTACATGATTTCCATAAAATCTGCAACTACATAATTATATGATTTTATGAGATTCTCTCAATACTCCCCCTCAAGTTGGTGCATGAGGATCTCGAATGCCCAACTTGCCCAAAAGAAATTCAAATTGTTGTTTACCTAGAGCTTTTGTCAAGATATTCGCAAGCTGATTGTAAGTTCGAACATGCATTGTGACAATATTACCTTCCTGGATCTCATCATGGATGTAGTGACAATCTACATCAATATGCTTGGTGCATTCATGAAACACCGGGTTGGCTGCAATATGAATGGTTGCTTGACTATCACAAAAGAGTCGCATGGGTTGGGGATGAGGCACTGTCAATCAATCAAGAGGGCTTTAAGCCACTTCAACTCACAAGTTGTGGTGGCCATAGATCTATATTTAGCTTTTGCTGATGAACGAGAGATAGTAACTTGCTTTTTGGTTTTCCAGGATATAGGAGATCTTCCCAAGAATACAAAATACCCTGTCAAGGAGCGCCGTGTAAGAGGGCAACTAGCCCAGTCTGAATCACAATAGGCATATAGCTTCAAATCACTATCAGAGCGAAGAAAGATCCCTTGGCCTGGATTACCCTTCAAATAACGAACTACCCGTGTTGCAGCTTCCCAATGCTCTCGAGGACATTACATGAATTGAGATAAGATATGAATAGAGTAGCTAAGTTCGGACCGAGAAATAGTCAAATAAATGAGCCTCCCAACTAGCCGACGATATCGTTCTGGATCCTCCAAAATAGCGCCATTAGCAAGGGCTAACCTATGATTTTGCTCGAGAGGGAAACTAGCCGGTTTTGCCCCCAATAATCCTGTTTCTGAGATGATGTCCAAAGCATACTTTCACTGGCATAAGAAAATCCCATGAGGTCCTCTTGCTACCTCAAGGCCTAAAAAGTATTTCAAACTCCCTAGGTCTTTCATGTAGAAACATTTACTAAGATACATTTTGAAACGCTCAATCACATCTCCATTGTTCGCTACAAAGATGAGATCATCAACATACATAAGAACACTCAAGATCACCTCTCCACTATAATAAGTGAATAGTGAATAATCTGCACGAGATTGTTCGAACCCATATTCCTTCAATGCAGCAGCAAGTTTTACAAACCAGTTTCGCGGTGCTTGTCGTAACCCATAGAGAGACTTTCGGAGTTTACATACTTTCTTAGAATCTTCACAAGAAAAACCAAGAGGTAGTTGCATATAAACTTCCTCATCCAGATCACCATGCAGAAAAGCATTATGAACATCCATCTGATGCAATATCCATGATCGAGCAGCTGCCACAGCTAATAAAGTCCGAACTGTGACCATTTTTGCAACCGGTGCAAAGGTTTCATTATAGTCAATGCCTTCTTTCTGGTTATCTTCTCGAACAACTAGTCTTGCCTTGTGACGTTCAATACTGCCGTCTGATTTGTATTTAATCTTGTATACCCACTTGCATCCAATAGCCTTCTTTCCAGGTGGTAGTGTTGCTAACGCCCAAGTGCCACATCTCTCTAGTGCATCTATTTCTTGCTTTATAGCACTGTGCCACAAGGGATCTCGAACAGCCTCAGAGAATCGAGATGGCTCATGCCCAGAAGTGACTGCTGCAAGAAACTGTCTATGGCTTATGGAAAAATTATTGCAAGTCACATAGTGTGTGATAGGATACAACGTACCTGAGGACTGTGATGGTGGGTGTGACACGGAAGTGGGGTCATTAGCACAGCTCACAGTATGGCATATATAATCTTGGAGCTTGCTCGGTGGGCGACGTTCCCCGTGACCACGTCCAAGTTGTTCAGTCACGTGAGGTGTTGACATTGAATCCTCACCTGACTGTCTTTGGGTCAAAATCACATCTTGTGCATCCTCAACACTTTCTTCAATGTTTCTGCTCCCCTTGTATCATGCGTATCCATGCTAGATTCATCAATGAGAGGAGGGCCATCGTTCCACAAGGTTTGTGTGGAAGAAATGGAGTCATCTTGCACATTGGAAGCATTAGTCAAGAAAGGAAACTCATTTTCACAAAACACAACATCACGAGATTCAAAATACTCTCCACTATCCAAATCGTAGAGACGCCAACCCTTTTTCCCATAAGGATAGCCCTCAAAAATACATTTTCGACTTCGCTCACCAAACTTGTCCTTTTGTTGAGGTCTGTTGTGTGCATAGCACAAACACCCAAAAATGCGAATATGAGAATAAGTGGGAGTTTGACCAAACAATATTTCATATGGGCTTTTACCTTTATGTATAATGGATGGTGTACGATTAATCAAGTACCCTGCGCAAGAAGGACACATTCACCCCAAAATTCAATGGGTATATTTACCTGAAAACGGAGAGCTCGAGCAACATTTAAAATATGTCTATGTTTTCTTACGGACACGACCATTCTGTTGCGGAGTGTCAACCATGGAAGTTTGATGAATTATTCTTTGTTCAACAAAATAGCTTTTCAAGACTCTGAATTCAGTACCATTGTCACTTCTCACAATTTTAACCTTTTTGTTAAATTGAGTAACCACCATAGTGCAAAAGTTTTTAAGAGTATGCCCAACTTCACCTTTTTCTACCAACAAATATATCCACACGGCACTAGAAAAATCATCCACAATAGTCAAAAAATAAGAAGCACGACAAGAGGAGCTAACACGATAAGGTCCCCATGTTGGGAATTTGCGTATAAAACAAAAAGAAACGCAGTGGAAAAATTCCCATCGAAGGATCCTTGCGAATGGTCATGATTCATGATTAGAAGGTTTACCTCTTGAAGTGATGGCTGTTGATCAGAATTCGTCTATCACGAACACCGCACGAACGATGTCTATAAGGTATCCACACGAGTAGATTCCGTGAACGTCCAACGTCACGAACCCGAAACGTCTATGTCTCACAGTTCTAGCTTCAAAACCGAGACTTGCTGTTCACACTTACTCTCTATGTGCGGCTAGGTTGAAAAACCGTGAATGCACAAAAGCTTAAGTGGTCTACTTATAGTAGCACCTCCTTAAGTGAGTTAGTGAGCAACGTTTGACCTAAGCCCCATGTACTATGTGCTAGGTCCAATAGAAAAGTCCAACTCTCCTTTTAATGCTTCTTTTAATCCGCTCTTATGTGTGTGACCCTATAGGTTCCCAAAACGTTAGTAGCAATATTAAATCCCATTTAATATTACAAACAGTGAGCAGTATCTAGCAATACATCACTGCTACCTAAGTAGTGAGAAAGTCAGTGATTTGACGAAACCTTTCTGTGACAAATATTCATGTGCATTATTATCCCTTTGTCCATATATCTATATTGAACACAAGGCATAGAATGTGTCACCCTTGTATGGTTCAATATTATGTTCCCTGATACCCGAGTAGACTTAACAACAAATGAGGTCAATATCTCATATTGACTCATTTCAAAGACGACCATGCATTTTATGGTCTCACTTTATCAGGGGCCCCACAGATATTACTCCTGTTATGTAGGAGGGACAAATTCCATCTAGGTCACTCACATCCCTCTGCATGGCTCGTGGTATGCCCAATGACCGTCTTTATAATCATCCTATTACAGATGACGTTTGACGATATTAAAGCACACGACTCCTCATGTAGGGATCGTAGTGATTTCAGGTCGAAGGATTGCATACACCATTGTCACTATGAGAACTACTTATGACACTCACATAACGCTCCATGTAGTGTTCTCATGGTGGGTCAATCCAGTACATCATTACTCTAATGTGTACCTATGTGGCGACTCGATATCTCATATCCATGACCCGTGAGATATGGCCATCAGTCTGCACACATAATAGTCTCAATGTATTATTATTGTCCTTAATAAAATACTTGACTACGGATATTTAAGAATAGGATTTCATTGTTCAATAGTGTCTCACGATCAAGTCATATACTTGATATTCTATTAAACTGAAATTTCTATTCTAAGGACTTTATTATGTTTAAACAAGTAACACAATAAACTGGAGTGCCTCATATCATATATACATATAATAGTGAGATACAAATGTAAGTCTAAAGAAATACACTGGCCTCTAGGGCTTACACCAACAATCTCCCACTAGCACTAGAGCCAATCAGGCATAAATCTAATGCCCATCGATCTAGTGTGACCTTCATGCTTCTGTTGAGCAAGAGGTTTCGTAAGTGGGTCAGCAACGTTATCAAGTGTTGGTACTCTGCATATTTTCACATCTCCTCTATCAATAATCTCTCGAATGAGATGGAAGCGCCTAAGTATATGTTTTGATCGCTGATGAGATCTAGGTTCCTTAGCTTGTGCAATGGCCCCATTGTTATCACAATAGAGATCAATGGGGTCCACAATACTAGGAACTGTACCAAGCTCAGTAATGAACTTCCTGATCCAAACAACCTCCTTTGCTGCATTGGAGGCGGCAATATACTCAGCCTCTGTAGTAGAATCGGCAACTGTCTCCTGCTTTGAACTCTTCCAGCTCATAGCCCCGCCATTCAGGCAGAACACATAACTAGATTGCGATCTGGAATCATCCTTATCGGTCTGGAAGCTAGCATCGGTGTAACCTATTACAGCAAGCTCTTCCTCGCCTCCATATACCAAGAACGAATCCTTAGTTCTTCTCAAGTACTTAAGGATGTTCTTGACAGCAGACGATGACTTTCACGGGATCGATGGTACTGCTCGTTATGCTTAAAGCATACGATACATCTGGTCGAGTACATAACATGATACATGATAGATCCAATTGCGGATGCATATGGAATCTTACTCATGCGATCCCTTTCTTCTTGAGTGGAAGGGGATTGTGCCTTTGATAGGCATATACCATGTGACATAGGCAAGAGTCCTTTCTTGGATTCATGCATGTTAAAGCGTCTCAACACTTTGTCTATGTATGTACTCTGACTTAGGCCAAGCAATTTCAGTGATCTATCCCTATAGATCCTGATTCCCAATACATAGGTAGCTTCACCCAAATCTTTCATAGAGAAGCAATTCCCTAACCATGTCTTTACATTTTGTAGTGTAGGGATGTCATTTCCAATGAGTAATATGTCATCTACATATAACACCAGAAAAACAACAATGCTCCCACTAACCTTTTTGTAGACACAGGGTTCATCTTCATTTTTGATGAATCCGTACTATCTTACAGCATCATCAAAACGAAGGTTCCAACTTCTGGAAGCTTGCTTCAATCCATAGATTGATCGCTGCAATTTACATACCTTTCCGGCATCCTCTGAAATGTCAAAGCCTTCAGGTTGTGTCATGTCACATCCTCAAGAAGCTTTCCATTAAGGAAGGCAGTTTTGACATCCATTTGCCATATCTCATAATCATGGTATGCAACGATAGCAAGTAAGATCCGGACGGATTTAAGCATCGCAACAGGTGAAAAGGTCTCATCATAGTCGACACCATGAATTTGCTTGAAACCCTTGGCCACCAATCGTGCCTTAAAGGTATGTACTTTACCATCCATGTCAGTTTTCTTTTTGAAAACCCACTTGCAACCTATAGGTTTTACCCCTTCAGGTGGCTCTACCAAGGTCCATACCTGGTTGGTGTACATGGAATCCATCTCAGATTTCATGGCCTCAAGCCACTTCTCAGATTCTGGGCCAGTGATGGCCTCCTGGTAAGTCACAGGCTCATCTTGATCCATGAGCAACACATCACCTTGTGGAGTCATGAGAAATCCATATCTCTCAGGCTGGTGACGTATCCTGTTAGACCTACGCTGGTCTTGTGCTACTGGAGCAGGTTGTTCCTCCACAACATTTTGTGAAGGTTGCTCCTGTTCCACCAATGGTAGGTCACTACTCTGTGATTCTTTAATTTCTTCAAGTTCTATCTTCCTCCCACTGGTTCCTATGGAGATAAACTCTTTTTCTAGGAATACACCAGTCCGTGCGACAAACACTTTGCCTTCGGAAGGATTATAGAAATAATATCCCTTGGTTTCTTTGGGATACCCCACGAAGAAGCATTTATCAGATTTGGGATCAAGCTTATTAGAAACTTGACGTTTTACATATGCTTCACAACCCCAAATCTTCATAAAAGACATGCTGGGTCGTCTACCAGTCCACATCTCATATGGTGTCTTTTCTACCGTTTTGGATGGAACACGGTTAAGTGTAAAAGCTGCTGTTAATAGAGCATGTCCCCAGAAAGAGTTTGGAATGTTTGCATGACTCATCATAGACCGAACCATGTCCAACAAGGTTCGATTTCTCCTCTCAGAAACACCATTCCATTGTGGTGTTCCAGGTGGAGTGAGTTGAGATAAAATTCCACACTCTCTCAGATGATCATCAAACTCTAGGCTCAAATATTCACCACCTCGATTTGATCGAAGAGTTTTAATATTCTTACCAAGTTGGTTTTGTACCTCATTTTTTAATTCCTTGAACTTTTCAAAGGACTCCGATTTATGTTTCATAAGATACACAAATCCATATCTACTAAAATCATCAGTAAATGTGATGAAGTACTGAAAACTACCTCTAGCTAATGTGTTTAGGGGTCCGCATACATCGCTATGTATAAGACCCAAAAGATCGTTGGTTCTTTCACCTTTGCCGGTGAATGGAGCTTTAGTCATCTTTCCCAATAAACAAGACTCACATATCTCATATGATTCATAATCAAATGAGTCCAAGAGTCCATCTTTATGGAGCTTCGAAATGCGCTTCTCATTTATATGGCCTAAACGACAATGCCAAAGATAAGACGGGTTCAACTCATTTGGTTTGAACCTCTTAGTATTTATGTTATAGATGGGCATTTCAAGATCAAGGACATAAAGTCCATTACTCATGTGTGCACTAGCATAGAAAATATCATCCAAATAAATAGAACAACTTTTGTTCTTTATTATAAAAGAAAAACCAATCTTGTCCAAACAAGAAACGGAAATGATATTCCCTGCTAATTGCAGGCAAAAAATAATAGTTCTCTAATCTGAATAGTAAGCCCGGTGGGCAAAGTCAATACATAAGTCCCTACAAGCTAAAGCAGCAACCTTTGCTCCATTTTCGACTCGTAGATCGACTTCGCCCTTTGTCAATGGTCTACTCTGTTTAGATCCTGCACATTTGTACAAATGTGAGAACCACATCCAGTATCTAATACCCATGATGCGAAGTAGATAAATTGACTTATATAACAAACATACCGAGGCGGAAGTCTCACTTCCCTTCTTCTTCTTGATTTCTTCCAGGTATTTTGGGCAGTTCCTCTTCCAATGTCCGGTCCGACCACAGTGGAAGCAATTGCCTTCCTTAGCCACACCACCCACAGGCTTCAAGCCAGAAGTACTGGGCTTGATCTTGTTGATGGCCTTGCCCTTGCCCTTGCCCTTTTGTTTGTTCTTGGGCTTCTTGGGCTGCTTCTTGCTATTTCCATCCTGGACCATCAAAATGGCTTTTCCCTTTCCTTTGTTAATATTTTGTTCAGCAGTTCTCAACATGCTCAACAATTCTGGCAAGGGTTTGTCAAGATCATTCATATTAAAGTTCATGACAAACTGACTATAGCTCTCAGGCAACGATTGCAGAACTAAGTCGGTGGCCAACTCTTGGTCTAAAGGAAAACCCAGTCTCTCGAGATTCTCAATGTACCCGATCATCTGGAGTACATGAGGACTCACAGGGCTCCCTTCTACCAATTTACACTGGAAAAGGGCTCTGGAAACTTCGAACCGCTCATGCCTTGCTTGCTCTTGGTAGAGCAGCTTGAGGTGCACGATCATATCGTACGCCTCCATGGTCTCATGTTGCTTTTGCAGCTCAGAGGTCATGGTAGCAAGCATAAGACAGCCGACGTCTAAGGCGTCATCCTGATGCTTCTTATAAGCATCCCTGTCAGCCCTAGGAGCACTTGAAGCCGGTGGCTCCTCAGGAATAGGCTCCTCAAGAACATACAGCTTTTTCTCATGTTTGAGGACAATCCTCAAGTTTTTGCATGCAGTCCGAGAAAATTTGTTCCGGATAGTTTGTCCTTCTCAAGGACGGATCGCAATGACAGGTTACTTGATGTGTTTGATGCCATGGTAATCTATAGAGATAAATATGCAAAATATAAGTATCATGCCATGAAGTTATTTAATAAGGTCTTTAATTAAATACGCCTCCCACTATTTTACTCAAAACAATGACCCTCATCATTGATTCGGAAAATCCCGTTGGAAGATTTTCTAGTGGGCCAAGATCCATATTTCACCTAGCTTTAAGTCGACTTTGGTGATCACTTAAAATTCAGTTATTTAGGTAGGAAACACTTTCTGATTGCATCTCATGCAACTCTTGGACAGTTGGGTGAATAACTCTTATTCAAATCCATCACATGGACTAAAGCCCAACTTATAAGCCTCTAAGCCTTTCAATCCTATTGAAGTTGGCTTAGTTAAGTCAGACCCAATGGATAGCAGTTGAACATTACATTTGTCCCATCGCGTCTTACTAATATAGATAAAGGTACCCCGTTTTGGCGGACCCACACTTAATCGATCCTAGTCTTGACGAGTGCCATGCATTGGAAGGCCTTTAAGTGTGACTTAATATTTCCTTTTGAGGGATTTGATTAAAGTTTGATCTCATCATTTGTTAAACTTTTTAACTTATTATTTACATACATGCATCTCATACATATATTAGTTAAACTCTTTTAACATACTATATACATGCATGCATCTCATACATATATAAGGCAAATAAATGTGATATGGTTATGGCCCCTAACGCATTGATTCTCCCAAGCCAATGAGAGAATCTAAACTGAAACCTAGGAGCGTCCAAGCTTCTCCAAGCATGATCTCCCACAGGATAACGTCTTCTTGTCTCCATCATTACATTACATAAACAGAAACCTCATTTTACATATGAGGGGAGTGAGATGAGAAAAAAATATACATATGGAATATAAGAGAAAGGCACGGCACGCAGGTCGTATTTCAAAATATAAACCAAAAGATAAAAGGACTAAGGCCATAACCATTCACCATACATCACCAAATAAATAGTAACAACCAATAATAACACATAATCATTATTATTATTATTATTATTAATTAGAGATTTCAAAATATGAATTTTGAAAACATAACATATATATAATAAATCACATTTATTATAATTGATGTTACTATAAATC
The DNA here is from genome assembly GCA_030762895.1 of Sophora flavescens. NCBI lineage: Eukaryota > Viridiplantae > Streptophyta > Magnoliopsida > Fabales > Fabaceae > Sophora > Sophora flavescens. Next base: position 52,738,905 of record CM061065.1, read on the forward strand.
ATATTTATTGCAATTGTTGTTACCACAAATCACATTTATTGTAATTGATATTACTATTAGTTAAGTATTTCAAAATCTGAATTTTGAAACCATATCATATATATATATATAACAAATCACATTTATTATAATTGATATCATTATTAAATGGTGACATAAAAGATTTCAAAATTGAATTTCGAAATAACACGCTACGCAGAGGTAGCACGGGGCTAGGGCTTCAACCTCTCAACCCTAAAACCGCAAGGCCCGTGAACACCGCACGAACGATGTCTCTAAGGTCATGATTAGAAGGTTTACCTCTTGAAGTGATGGCTGTTGATCAGAATTCGTCTATCACAAACACCGCACGAACGATGTCTCTAAGGTATCCATATGAGTAGATTCCGTGAACGTCCAACGTCACGAACCCGAAACGTCTCTGTCTCACAGTTCTAGCTTCAAAACCAAGACTTGCTGTTCATACTTACTCTCTATGTGCGGCTAGGTTGAAAAACCGTGAGTGCACAAAAGCTTAAGTGGTCTACTTATAGTAGCACCTCCTTAAGTGAGTTAGTGAGCAACGTTTGACCTAAGCCCCATGTACTATGTGCTAGGCCCAATAGAAAAGTCCAACTCTCCTTTTAATGCTTCTTTTAATCCGCTCTTATGTGTGTGACCCTATAGGTTCCCAAAACGTTAGTAGCAATATTAAATCCCATTTAATATTACAAACAGTGAGCGGTATCTAGCAATACATCACTGCTACCTAAGTAGTGAGAAAGTAAGTGATTTGACGAAACCTTTCTGTGACAAATATTCATGTGCATTATTATCCCTTTATCCATATATCTATATTGAACACAAGGCATAGAATGTGTCACCCTTGTATGGTTCAATATTATGTTCCCTGATACCCGAGTAGACTTAACAACAAATGAGGTCAATATCTCATATTGACTCATTTCAAGACTGCAACCATGCATTTTACGAGTCTCACTCTATCGGGGGGCCCATGAGATATTACTCATGTTATGTAGGAGGGACAAATTCCATCTAGGTCACTCACATCCCTCTGCATGGCTCGTGGTATGCCCAATGACCGTCTTTATAATCATCCTATTACAGATGACGTTTGACGATATTAAAGCACACGACTCCTCATGTAGGGATCGTAGTGATTTCGTGTCGAAGGATTGCATACACCATTGTCACTATGAGAACTACTTATGACACTCACATAACGCTCCATGTAGTGTTCTCATGGTGGGTCAATCCAGTACATCATTACTCTAATGTGTACCTATGTGGCGACTCGATATCTCATACCCATGACCCGTGAGATATGGCCATCAGTCTGCACACATAATAGTCTCAATGTATTATTATTGTCCTTAATAAAATACTTGACTACGGATATTTAAGAATAGGATTTCATTGTTCAATAGTGTCTCACGATCAAGTCATATACTTGATATTCTATTAAACTGAAATTTCTATTCTAAGGACTTTATTATGTTTAAACAAGTAACACAATAAACTGGAGTGCCTCATATCATATATACATATAATAGCAAGATACAAATATAAGTCTAAAGAAATACACTGGCCTCTAGGGCTTACACCAATAACACATCACAATGTATTAAATCAAAAGGCTCATTGACTTTATTCTGGCTAGGAATAAAAATATCTCTTATTTGTTTAGCTCTTAAACAAATATCACAAACTTTCTCATGCTCATCTTTCTTACCAACATGAATACTAGGAAGTAAACTAACTATTTTTCTTGAAGGATGACCCATACGTCTATGCCACATGGTAAATGAATCAGCTCCACTTGTTTTGCATGCCTGCACAAAGGTCGCTGCCCGAAAATGATAGACCCCATTCTGTTGTTCACCCACACCAATCACTGTCCTCGAAGTGCAGTCCTGTATCACACATAATTTGTCAGAAAAAGTGACTGCACAATTTGAGTCATGTATCAATTGGGAGACAGATATAAGATTACAAGCTAAATTAGGCATATATAACACATTGTTCAAGACTAGGCCTTTTCCAAAATTTATTGTTCCTTCTTTATTCGAACCTGTATTTCTTCCGTCTGGCAACCCAATAGGACAAGGTGAGACATCAATTAATTTTGCTAACAAGCTAATATCACCAGTCATGTGATTTGAAGCTCCCGTATCCAGTAACCAAGAGTTTTTCACTTGCTAACCAGTGAGTTTCTCGGTGAATGATGTGGACTTGTGGCTATTAAGAATGTTCATCGGTGCTGACCATTGATCGTTGCTCAGCCCGGGGAAAGACCCACGCTCATCTGTGACTCCCCCTGTCTGCAAGCCTGCTGCACTTGTTGCGTGTGCCTCGGTTGCCACGTCCCGCACCTCTTCCATTTTTACCGGAGTTCCACCAATATGGGTATCCAATTATTGGAAAACGTTCATTGGCTTCATGACCATACTTTCCACAATTGGTGCATGTCCCTCGATCACCTCCTCTGTTCTGGCCAGATCTTGTGTGAGGTGTGCTTTGAATCGCAAAGCTAACAGCATCTGTTCTTTCATCCCGCATACGTGCCAACGACTGGTGTGTTTCCTCAGTCACAACCATTGCATATACTCTGTTTATATTGGGCAACGACGACATGCTTAAGATATTTCAACGTACTGTTACGAATACGGCATCATCGAGACCTATTAAGAATTGATGGACCTTCTCCTTCTCCCGCTCTTGTGCTAATTCTTGTGCTGCACCGCATGTACACCCAGTACAACTGCAAGTTGGATTCTTCATGTAACTGACCAGTGCTTCCCACATTGATTTTAACTTCCTATAGTAGGCTACCACGTCCCGCCGCCCAGATTGCTTGCAATTGGCAATATCGTTTCAGTTGGTGAATCCTCACATCATTGCCAATAGAGAATCGTTCCTTCAAATCATCCCATAGATCTTTTACATTCTCCAAATAAGAGATACTGGATCTCAAAGATGGATCGATGGTGTTAAATATCCATCCTACCAGCATATCATTGATTGCCAACCACTCTTCGAGTTCAGATGAATCGTTTGCCGACTTCGGAATTTTTCCATCGATAAATCCAAGTTTCTTCTTGGCTTGGAAGGCTTTACGAAATGCCTTTGACCATTCATCATAGTTGTCTCCTGAGCTGCACCGGTGTAACCACGATACCCGGATTGTCTCCCGAGGTAAGATAATAAGGAGATGTTGGATCGATCATCAACGCTTTCTTCTGTTCAAGACTAGAAGCGTTAGTCTTCTTCTTTTCAGAATCAGAACTATTGCCGCTCCCCTTCTCGCCATCTACAGCCATGATCACTGACGCAGCACAGCGGAGGTTGCCCTGCGTTCTGATGGTAAATTAAGATATGGCTGCTGTGTTTTTCTGTTTATTCCAATAGCAAAGGCATACAATAGATACATGATACAAGACCAACATACCTCTATAATCACTGCAACAAATCCTCTTATTTGTCTATGCCTAATATAGCCAAATATTTGATTTTCTAAAAATCTGCAACTACATAATTATATGATTTTATGAGATTCTCTCAATAATTTCAAACCACATTTCCCAATATAAAAATAATCAAGCACTCCAGCAATAAAACTGAACAAGAAGCATCACTGTGAATCCAAGCAACACAGTAATGACTTAAACATGGGGTGGTGTGGGCTTTCAAGTATTAACATAACCTGATTCCCTTTTCTGATTCTATCACTCAGCAAAAAAAAAAAAAAAAAACGATCAAACACTCACACGGTGCTCAATGGTCATCACCATTGAAAGTGACAAATTCCAAGAGGTCAATGGTTCGTGCTTTTTATCATACATGCAACAAGCATTATATATAAGGATGGAGCCAGACTTGAATCGCAGGAAGGGCCAACTAATAAAATTAAGAGTTCATCAACAAAATATATAGGCATCAAATTTCATGCAAATAATATATAAGTTCCTACAAAATGTTTCTCTTGCATGTCATGAAAATAATATATATTTATGTTTATAACAAATTATTTATAATTGAATATATACTAAATTTTTCAATAATTTTTTTTTTCAACATATACTAATTGATTATATATATATATATATATATATATATATATATATATATATATATATATATATTATGTTATATATAATGTAATATAAAAAAGAGAAAAAACCATGGAGAGCCATTGCCCTCCTTGAGGATAACGTACCTCCGTCGCTGATTAGATACCACTCCATAATAATGATCAAACGTAAGAATCAGAAGGCTAAATATAAAAAATAAAAATAGAGCATAAAAAATAGGCATATGGACAAATAATCAGGGATCTTTGCTCACTTTCTAAAACAAAACCAAATTCAAGAAATAATATCAACAATTGATGAAATCAAGTATCATAAGATTATTAAGACTGAATGTTTGTCTTTTTACTGTTTGCTGACTCGTCGGCTTATACTTAAATTAAGGAACTTTATTATTTTTAAAATATTTTTTCTTCTAATTTTTAATTATTAAATGATCTCCTTGACTTCTAAGTAGCTTACACGGGAAGGAATGCATGGGGAGTGCTGCTGTGTGCTGGTCAATAATCATTACTTCTATTTATTTTATATTTTTTCTTAAATGGGAATTACTTTTTCTGTTTCTCTTCTCCAACAAGTTTCTTCTATGCACTGACCCTTCTCTGCACTCGTCCTTCTTCACCTTCTCCGCTTTCGCTTCGTCTTCTCTGTGGCGCCATTGACGTCGGTAGCTGATGGCGTGGCTTCTAGCCGGACAAATCGTTGGTGTGGGTGGTGAACGGCAGCAGGGACGACGAGCTCCAACGGCGGCAGTGGAGACCACGATGCCTCTGTCTCCTAGGTTTGCTCTCTCTCTATCTCTCTCTCTCTTTAAGATTCAATCTTTCTGCTTACTGTGAAATAGCTTGCCTTGCATGTTTCTGGGTGATCATTTATTTGAAATTTTCTTGGATGATTGTTTTCTTCAAACCCTCAACCCACTACTCCTTGCCTCTCCACTTTTTAATTTTATGCAACACTTTCATTTGTGTGTACCCTTCTTGCTTGAATTGTAGGATGTTCTTTGTCACATTGATTTTCTCCTCTCTTTTTTTTCTTTTTTGTACCTGGATTTTTAATTTTTAATAAAAATGAAAAAGGCCCAGCAAATAATGCAAATAGAAGGAAGGTACCACGAATGGTCTAGGGACGCCCTACCACTGGGACGGGGCATAAGGGAAATCATATGTAAATCATATGCCTGCTGATTGTTTTAAATACAAGATAAGTTTGTCATTTTATTTCATAACTTTGTGATGTTTCTGTTTCTTAGCATGTTATAGTTTTCTTGTGAAGAAAATATAGTAGAAGAATAAAGTTAGATTTCATGTTTTTGATGTTTTATTTGTTGTTGTTTTTAATTCAGAGCACAATGCATCAATCAAAGAAAAGCATTACAGCTTTGGGAAGTGAGATGAGTGGAAGTTCCACTCTTCAAAGTAAGAAAAGCATTACAGCTTTGGGAAGTGAGATGAGTGGAAGTTCCACTCTTCAAAGTGGGATTTGAGAGATGATTCTGAATTTGCACCTGATAGTAAGCAATTGTGGTCTTATTTAGAAGGAAATGATAAGTTAAAACCTGGTATGGGATTTTCATCTAAGGATCATCTTTTTTTGGAGGCAGAGGTTCAAATAAGGATGATATTATGAATAAAGATTATTTTGGATGAAACAATGGAATGAGATGCTGATGGGAGTTACAACAAGAAAATGTCTCTTGGGTATGAGGAATGGAAACATATGAGACGTAGTTAGTACCCAAAAAATGGTTGGAGCAGGTCGGTCAGGTTTGTTTCTTTGCTCATTGGGTGTGTGCTGACCCCATATTCTGAAAATTGATGGAAGCTTTATATTTGTCTGGTGGTTTGTTATGGGAGCTTGGCTATAAATATATTCTAAAATATACACTTACCTTATTCTTTGAAGCTCTTGAACTTCAATGGAGAACTCTGTGCACTCAGGAGAATACTGTGAGATCCCTACTCTATTTCAAAATTGAGTTTTAATCACAATGACTTTGCTTTTTCAGGTTTTGTTTTTTTATTTTCAACCAAGAGATCCTAAAGATATATATGTGGCACTTGCAGTTCTTTCTGGTAGAGCAGTGCCAGGTGAGCACTTGGGTCTAACACTTAAAAACTGGTTTGATGTTTGCTGAAAGTTTACTTATCAGTGCCAGGTGAGCCTTCTAACTTCTTCAATTCTGAATAGTTTTTCATTCTGAAGCCTCGACTGATGCTTAAGTTTTTTCCAGTTGGGTGGACCAAATGGGAAACGTACATGGTCGAGTTGAAGGTGCGAATGTAAATGCTGAGGCTTTATTGATTGGATCTCACATGGTGAGGCATTTTACATACTCAATTTTTATTTTTTATATAAAACTGATTTTTTTTCCTTGACAATTGAAGGAGGGATTTAGTGATTGTCCATATTAATGATGGATAATTATTTTGGATAGGACACTGTTGTTGATGCTGGGATGTTCGATAGATCACTTGGAATAGTCTCTGCAATATCTGCATTAAAGGTTATGAATATCATTGGAAAGCTGCAAAAGCTAAATTGTCCTGTGGAGGTTAGTCAAGTAACTGATACAGAACTTTTGATATATGTAATATTTGAATGTCTTAGTTATGATAGTCACCCATCAAATTATATAGTCTTAAAAGTGCATCCAGTCTATGGCCCTTTTTCACTTGCCATGAAACAAACATTTGAAGTTAAAAATTATTTAACATTAATATTTTTAGGCTCCAACAAACTTGGATTAGTAAAAAGTAAAAACTCATTTCTATCAACTTATTTATAAGATCGAACATTTGCTAGAGATGGAGCAACTTCAAGTCTTCAATTGTTAAAAAATACTTAGGAGAATGATGTACATGAAATGTTGGAACTATGATAGTGTTTTACTGATGTCATCTTATTCCTTCCCTAACATCTAATCATGCAGGTGATTGCATTTAGTGATAAAGAGGGTGTCAGGTTTAAACTACTTTCTTGGGCAATGGTGCTATAGCTGGGATTTTACCTGCTACAATATTGGGGATATCTGATAAGAGTTTTCACCTAGGAACTTTCTGATCATGGCTATAGTAAAATTTCTTATAATCAATATATTTATTTAAAGATCTCTTCATTCTCTTGCAGGGATGTAACGATAGAAAATGTTCTTAAAGAGAACTAAATACAAATTACAGAGGAAAGTTTTTTACAGCTCAAGTATGATCCAAAATCTGTTTGGGGTTATGTTGAGGAATAACAAACATTTGAATTCTTCATCTATAGTGCTATTTGGCTCAATAATTTCTGTAATGCAACTCCTGAAAATTTACATTCATGTTTGTCATATGCTGCAGGTTCACATTGAGCAGGGTCCTGTGCTAGAACAATTTGGTTTCCCACTTGGTGTGGTCAAAGGCATAGCTGGCCAGACACGGTTAAAGGTAAAAAAAAAAAATTCAGCTTCAAATTTGTCTCAACTGTGTTTACTACAAGAGGATTATAATACAAAAGTGCTTTTGAAGTTAATTCTATATGTAGATACGATTATTATTTGAGTGTAAAAGTAAAAAACAACAACAAAAAGGAAACATGTACATATGGATTCATAAAAGAGGAGCTAATGGTCAAGGCTCTTGAAGAAGGACAACAGTTGTTGTTCTCTTTGAACTTGAGTGCCAAGAGGAAGTTTTTCTCGCTCTCACGTTTTCTTTTATTTCTTCCATTTTGTTCTTCTTATGTTATTTAGTTACCTTTATACTGTTTGAATTTTTTTTATATATTTTACAAAAAAGCTTTCATACTTTTCATAATTTAATATAAGCTAATTTTAGAGTTAGGGTATGCCTTTTTTGTGATCATACTGAATTTCAAAAGGGTACAATTTGGAAGAATTGACCTTAATGCTGAAGGATTTTCACAATTGCAAATATTGTGGCTTATTCTGTTGAAAGAATTGGAGGAGTGGACAGTTATAAGGCAGAGGCAATGCGAAATCTTGAGCACATGGTTATTGATCACTGTCAGAATCAGGAAAGGATTCCAAAAGGACTAAAGGATTTCACTTATCTGAGGAAATTTAAAACTATAGGATTGCCAGTACAATTCGAACATAGACCTCAATTTATTGTTTTTTGTGTTAAAAGTTCTGCAATTTAGGCATATAATTAGCTACTTGCAACTGAAATTTTAGGCATATAAAAGTTGTGTTTCAAGTCTGCCATTCATTATACAAATTCCTTCACTAATTCACTTGGTCAATAATTGTAATGCCTTCCAGCAAAGTCTCTGTCTTAATGCCCTCAAAACAGAAGGGTGGTCATTGAAGGGCCTTACCTGCAAAGTCTCTTTGCGCTTGGTTTGTTTTACCAATATTTCTCTCTCTTTCTATGTCCAAAAGACCAGAACTTTTTTATGCAATCTTCTTAGGTACTTTTAATATAGTATTTTGACAAATTTGGTAGCAGCATTCTTTCGCTAGATCAATGCTCTCATAATTCGTTCGCATTTTTTACTGGGCAAGATGCCTTAGTGAGATTTGAAAAGTTAATTGAACTTTTTTTTAATAAAAATATATTGGTTTTATACTTTCATGACATCTAATTATTCCTTTGTCTTTGGATGATTTTTAGAGATAGCAGAACTGATATCTTCATTTTCTTTCTCTGTCACTCTTTCTTATAGGGTGTTGGCCTTCTTTACACCATGTGTGGGACCTCAAATTATGTTATCCCAGAGGTAAAGTTGATTTTTGTATTTTACAACTCTGATTGTCATTCTGAATTATATTGCCTTGATCTGTTGCTCTTTTCACTTTTTGGTGGTTGCCTAATTGGCTTAATTAATGATTTAGTATAATGCTCCATATGAATTTAGTTATGGACAAATCGAAATCTATCAATATATGATGCCTTGATAGTCATTATCAGTAAAACCAGAGTACTTAATCCCGGATAGCGGCGCGGAACGGCGGACCCAAAAAACTCTATAGCGGTATAACGCATAGCAGGATGGCCGCTATTTTAGGCATTTTTATACAGGTTAGATAGTAATATAATTTTATACTATATACATATACATACATATATATGTACAAAATATTATTAGTTAATAAAAGTATACATATTTATATAATAGTTATTTTATTATTAATGTTTTACTATTTATTTTATACTTAATAGGGATTATTAAAAGGAAAAAATTAATTAATTACGTATAAATATAATTCAAGTATAGATAATTAATTTATTATTAATGTTTTACTATATTTTATATTTAATTGTTATTATGAAAAGAGAAGAATCGTACAAAATGAATATGTTACTGAATATATTTAGTAAAATGAGGGATATATTTAATAAAAACCCAAAAACAAAGCCCAAACGAGGGCTTGGACCTGACCCGCAATAGCATAACCAAGCTAGGGTTGTCATTTGCAATTTTCCAAACGATATTAAAAAAACAAAAAAAACAGCGCAGCAGAGTCTAGCACATAAGAAGGGAGACCGAGAACAGAAGAAGGAAGAAGGAGACGCAGGCAAGCACAGATCAGAAAGGGTCGCACAAGTGAGAGAAACTGAGAGAACGGTCGCTTCGAAACTGAGAACGCGAGGTCCGAAGCTGAGAATGCGAGGTCCGAGTATGGGAACAGTGTTTCCTGACCGGAAACTCGCCGGAGATGGTGGTCTGAGATCGTAACTTAAGAGGGGGAGACACTGAGCGCCGAACATAGAACAAGGGTGGAGAATACAAACTATCGAACAATGAAATAGGGTTTCTGAAGTTAACCCTAAAACTTAAAGGTTAGAATTTAAAGGAGAAAACCCAAAAATACCCTTAAAACAGGTACCCAACGGAAATATGTGAGGGCCAAAGGGTAAAATAGGACAACGAAGCCCTAGCGGATGAATAGCGTCGCAACAGGCCGCGATTCCGCGAATTCCACCCGCAATAGCGGCCGCGACGATCGCTACCCAAAAACTCTCCGCCCCGCCGCCGAGGTAGCGGCCGCCGACTGCTCCGCCCCTCACCACCGCTATTGCACGTTATTCACTACCCTGAGTAAAACCTCTATTTTAGCAATGGAGTCATCTTCATCTCCTCCATCATTCAATGTGTCAAATGATATTTATTGTGCTTTCTCATCTCATTACACTGATGATATATCAAAGTTATAAGCATCAGCAAAGTCACTTGAGGTAGCAAATTTTTGTGTGACAAATTGCATATTTATTCTAAGTGGTTTAATGATGACTTCATATAAATTTGATTGTTTTTAAGTATTATGACGTGCACTTATAATTTTTAGCATTTCCAAATTCTTACTAAAATAATCTCCTGCAGGTGCTCAACAATCAAGGTTATGATGGTGCAGCAACAGATGTTTGGTTGTGTGGGGCCATCCTCTATGTTCTGATGACTGGATATCTTCCTTTTAAGGAGGCAGACTTCCGTACAAGACCTCATTTGTGAATGAGAAGAATCCTTTTGTTTTTTAGATTCCAAATCCAAGCACAATGTAGGTTAATAGCTCCATTCTTTATTCTTTATCCTTTCTCTTTAAAATGTTGGAATGACATTAATCAAATGTCAATATGATATTTCCACAATGATGTCAATTTAATATTGACAACAAGGAAGGCCGATAAACCCATGGTTTCACTCTTTGATGAAACAAATTGCTATTAAGTGAAAAGCCATAATAGAAAGTAATAATTTAAAATATTTGAAAAGCCATATGTTTCCGTTGAACATTTTGGTAATAAGGATGATTGCTCTATAATGCATCTTTAATAGGCTTTAAAAAGCAAACTTCACTGAAATAACAGTAGTGCCAAAGAAATTGATATAAGATGAAAGTCCCCTTTAATTTATCTCTCCTGAATGCTTCATCTTTTTACACTCATTTATAACTTAATAAAATCCATGTTTTTGGTTCATATTTTGATTTGACATGAAATTTTGGACCAGTTGCCAATGCGCTGCCCTTTATACATGAGAAGGGAATAGCTCATCTAGATGTTAAACAATATAATACTTATGTCAAAAGTGATGTTTGTAAGCTTGGTGCTTTTGGGTATGCAACTCTCTAGATGTTAAACAATATAATATTTGTGTCAAAAGTGATGTTTGTAAGCTTGGTGATTGTGGGTATGCAACTCTTCTTGATAATACCCTACCAAGGAAAACCTTAATGAGAATTATGATCACTCTTCTCCTTGTGTGCTTCTATTTATGAGCTCATTCGCAGGTTGCCTTCCTGCTTGGTCATTTAAATCTTAAAGAAGGCAAGTTGCATTCCTGCTTGGTCATTCATTGCAATTTTAGAACTTTCTCGAGGTACTTACATTTACTTCAAATCTGGATAGACTTGTGTTTGATTTAAGAATTGTTAAAATATTGCCAACAATTCTGTCTTCCCACGTTTTAAGTATTGTTAAAATGTTGTTTTACATATACATTTGTTTGACAATCTAAGGAAAGTAAACTACATTGTAGTAAAGACTTGAAAAATCTTACGAGTGTAGATGAGCAGCTTGAGTGCTAATGTTAGGATCATTTATTTGAGACAGGTTCAAGCCTCAGAGAAAATTGAGCTTGACCTTGCAAACTTTTGAGGTGCAACAACATTCATAGATATATGTACTGTAGTATAATATATATCATATATGTCGTGTTTAATAAAATACTGAATCATTTATAAAGAACTTGAGTTACAAGTTTTCAGCAATATACATTTTTACTGGTGCAATGGCATCAATGCAAGCAAGTCTAGATAACCTGACAGCTTAATATGAAAAAATGCATCACTGATGATTCACATATCTCATAATGTCCAACAATTGGACTCTAGATATTGTCAAACCTTTTGTCACAAAATCAGCTACACCACAAGTTATAGGCATTTGCTAAACACTCACAAGCATGAATGTTTAAGATCTCATACTGCACCTGAAATGTTTACATATACATTTGTTTGACGATCTAAGGAAAATAAACTACATTGTACTAAAGCTTTGGTATTCATTGTTGAGTCATCCACCATTGAAGTCATTTATAATTTTAAGGGGTGCATAATTTGCTTGGTCTTTTGCTTTGTTCTTTGTTATTAGGCTAATATGCTTGATTTGATAGATTTATCTGAATTTTGAGTGATTTATTTAGGTCATGATGGACTCGTATCCAGTTAAGCGGACTCCTGCTAGGGAGTTAGTGGAAAATCCAATTTTTGACAAGGCTTTCAAAACATCAAAAAATTAGGTAACCGACGAATGAAGCTATTTCTCTTACAAATATATATTTGTAGGAGTAGGAGGACTACTGTCCCTACAAGGCCTTCTAAAAAAAGGGCAATGAACACTCTTTCATCTTTCTAAAGTTAGGTAATGTTGTTTTGGTTGTGCTGGAAAAGCTGAATCTCTACTGTATTGCTATGCATAATTTCCATTTTAGCATCATGGTAAGGTTAGGTAAATGAGTGATATAATAAATATTCTATTTCATAGTGTGGTAAAATATTTTTTCTAAATAAAATTCTATCTTTCTTGAACCATCTAACCATAAAAATTTGGAGCTTTACTCTAATGCTTAGCAAAATTCTTATTTAGCATTTGAAAAAAGGTAAAACATTTGAAAAAGGTAAGCAACTCATTGTGTGGTTGTTTGCTATTTTGAATTTTTGATGTGACTGTAAAAACAGTGTCCAGGTGGGAAATGTGATTTGTTAAGTACTAATTATTTGGAATCATTGTTCTTTTTGGCCTATAAAATACGAGATTGTGGTAAAATAAGGTGGAAGGTGGAAGGTGGAAGAACTATGATGCTTTTTGAATAAGGGGACTTTATTTAAATTTGAATGAATTGTATATTAAAAAGATAATTATGAATGGAAATAATTAAAACAAAATGGTTATAGAAACTGATGTATTAATATGTGATAATGATATATATTTAGTCTTGCACCATTTGTTTTTCCTTTGCTTTGTTCTCACTGTTATCATCTAAACCTACTCACCTTTCCAGTCATTTTCTTTGCAGGTTTGGAGTTGAGTTCACCTTGTTACACCCGCGGTTTAAATTTTTCGGCTCAGTTCTGTTTCAGTTGCAGTTTCTCTTCGCGTGTTGGGTGAGCTCCTCTCCTAAAATGACTCTTCTATTGTTTCAGGTTGTGGGTTTTTGGTTTTTGTTTCTCTCATTCAAATGGTTGTGGATTTCAATTTTTCCAAAATCTCTATTCACTTCTACCACATTATCTAGGTAGTAGCATTTATTAGGTAGTGACATGTACTGCATCTCCCATGATTTGTATCTTATGACCAAGGGTAGATTCTAAAAATAAATAAATAACAAAAAAGAGAAATTTCCATCAATGAATCATATTTATATTCATGATTCATGATGTGTGATTTTAAAAGACCTCATTGATGGGTGACAACGGCTAACTCCACAACTTTGCTTCTGCTCATCTTCCATATTGTTCTAGGTATGGTTTATGACGACTGCTACATCATAAATGATTTTTGATGCAGTACTGTCATGGGTTGAGATTTGTATCTTTTGTCAAGGTTCATAACTTTCTGCTTTTTAGGTTGGGTGCTATATCCTTCAACCTGACTATTATCTGTTAAGTGCTATGGAGTTTTCCTCTGTATTGCTAGAAGCCTAAAACTGTTGCTTTGCTTATATGAAAAGAAAGAAAGAAAGAAAGAAAGAAAAAAAGTCTAAGTCTCAGTCTAAGTCTAACAAAGTAAGTGCTATCCAGACATCATGCAATTATGGCTCTGCTTATAAGTGGTGCAAGTTGGTTTGGCATATTGATGAAAGATGATTTATATTTTGAGTATCGGTAATTGATTATTTGAGTTCCAGTAATTTTTTAATTGCAATTTACAATTTTGAATTTATTAGTTTTGTTATTAGTTCTTCAGAAAATACTTTTGCTAACTGCAATACCCAAAAAGAAGAGGCATCTCCTCAGCTGAGGAAGTGGGGAACTAACAAATACTTAGGAAGGTTCACCTAAACCCTAAAAGTCATAGAACCAATTAAATTCACAACTCTAATCCTATCTTACATCTCCTACAATGCAAAGTTTAAATTAGTACTAATTGAATCATTCTTGTTAGGTTTTAAATTCTATTTTTTAGAAGGGAAAAAAAAAACCATGTAAACTTAGCAGAACATCATCAAATTAAATAGTTCAAATCAAATCCAGAATTTTAAAGAACTTACTTGACTTTCCAGAAATAGTACAGATTATTCAACTTCCTTTAGAATCCACTAAACAGCTTTACAAATTCTTTAGAAACCATTGATATATATATATATATATATATATATATATATATATATATATATATATATATATATATATATTTCAATTTCTAGAAATAGAAACTGTTGGCTAAAATCACATGCGCCAACGGAATTACCGACACAACCAAGGATCTTCGATGAAAACACGCACAAACACGCCACAAAGAAAACAATAGAGAACTCAAGAATTAACGTGGTTCGACACCTATTGCCTACGTCCATGGAAATACCTCAACAAATGTATTCACTATCTCAAATAAGATTACAAGAATTGTAACCCACCCCATTTTGTGTATCACCCTACAAACCCGAGTACCCCACTCAAGAGTCACAAGGAATGATAGACACCCACTCATCTCACTACAAATGATCACCCACACTTAGGGATACCTCAACTCTTTACAAGACTCCCTTTATATAGTGGTGGTGTGTAGCTTCTTCCAAGAGTAGGTAAATGCCAATTAATTGCTTCTCACAATTTCAACATCTTTGAAAATCCCCATCTCACTCTTCCAAAGATGAATGTAGTCTCCCCATGAGTCAAATATTAAATTCCAACAATTTATAATACATTGGAATTTCACACTTCAATTTAATTGTTTGGAAATTTAAATTGATTTTTCCAACAGAAACAAGAAAATATTAGTACAAGCAGAAGACAGAAAAGCAGGAAATCAACATCATGAAGGAAAGGAGAAGAATATACCTGGGAGGATAAAAAGAGGTTTTTGTTTTCCAGCGGTGGTTTGGGCTCACCGTGATAGGGATGCTTAGTCTAGCTCGCCTTAAGAAGAGCCGAAACAGATTGAGTGAGGAGAGGAAAAGGAGGGAGGATGCAAGGAGAGTTATGGGTGAGCAAAACACGGCCCGACCTTAAAACTCGTCTCAACCCGTAGTATTCGGGTCGGGTCAAACCCTAACTTGTCAAAGAGAAGGGAAGGACCTACGTCCCATTTAGTGACCCGACACCGGGTTAAGGACGGGTCCGTATTGACCTTCGGGTTACCCAACCCATTCAATATAATTAAAATCTTCTTTTACCTTTATCCCTCTTGGCTTATGTTTAACGCGTAGTCATCAAGAAAAAAAATTAGAGAAGTCTAAACTCTTCTTTTACTTTTAGAGTGTGTTTGGGAAAGCTGGAAAAAAAAAAAGATTATGCTGATAATCTTTTTTCAAATAATCGATTATAATCATAATATGTTTTTGTTTGGGTATGTTTGCTGAAAAGCGAATTTAAGATAATCTATTTCGTTTGAGTGGTATAAATATAATCACTTTTATATAGTAAATTATGAAAAACGGTATAAAGTTATTTGTTTATATTAATCATATTGATTTTTTTTAACATCAAAACTTGTTGAAAATGTTTATTTTTTTATATTTTGTCATCAAATGTTTTTTATTATAAAAAACTAAATGAAATTTGTTATATTTTTTAATTTTGTAAAGTGATGCTCTCGTGTAGTCTAGTACACGGCAACAATATAAGAGTTGGCTGAGTGAAAAAAATGCATGCACCGAGATCATTGGAAAACTATAAAACACACTCAAAGAACTCAATCTACTGCAGAAAAAAATTGGAGTATGGGTGGCGATGATCATGTGCCTGAAAGCTGGGGGGCGACAATTGCATGCAAGGAAAAAAATCTCAGAAAAATAGCAAATTTGAGGGGCATGGGTGGCGATGATCATGCGCCTAAAAGCTGGGGAAATGGTGTATAATGGTCAACATGCTTCAGCCCAAGAAAATAATCTTTTGGAAATAATCAAACAGTTGAGGTGATGAGCTAATAACAAAACAGCTTAAATTGATGAAAAACAGCTGCTTTGGAAAATAATCATTTTACCCAAACACTGATTATTTTCCAAATCAGCTTAAATCTGCCAAAACAGTTGAAATATCAAAATTTCAGCTGTCCCAAATATCCTCTTAGAGCTTGTTTGGGACAGCTATTTTGGAGACATTTCAGCTGTTTTCTTAGAGTTAAGCTGTTTTATAAAATAAGCATTGTGTTTGGGTCATTAGCTTAAAATATCAAAAAAGCGTTTACATGTGAATAACGCTGTTTTGCAACCATCCTGAGGTCTGAGCTGTAATGGTTTCAGTTTTGATTATGCTGAAATTGATTACTGGCTTTCCTTTGTTGTCCCTACCCGCGTCAGTGTATGGTTCGTTTTATCACCTCTTTTATTTTCATGTAGTTTTGGCTTACCACTGACCACACGCATGCGAGGACGTTGCACTTTATGGTGCCATTGAAAATTTTAATGTAACAAAAAATCATTATTTTGTCAAAAAAAATCAATATAAAAGTTTTTTTGTCAAATCAATATAAAAGTTAATTAAAATTTCTAGAATGCAAAAAAAAATTAAAATGACCAATGGGACTCTCATCACCGGTTTTTTTTTTTAGAATTTTCAAGAATTTGAATTTAAAAAATATAATTTCAAAACAAATTATTGTTAAAAAAAATCAAATATTATTAAATTATACAAATAACTTCATATCTTTTTTTGTAATTTATTATATAAAAGCGATTATTTTTACACTACCCAAACGAAATAGATTATCTTAAAATCGCTTTTCAGCAAACATACCCAAACAAAAACAGATTCTGATTATAATCGATTATTACAATAATCGATTATACAAAAAAAGATTATCAGCATAATCTTTTTTTTTCAGCTTTCCCAAACACACTCTTACTCTCTTATCTCAGTGTATAAGAAACTTAAGGGGAAAGGGGAAGAATATTTTGTTTTTTACCATTCATTTACTCATTGTTTCACTATTATTGTAACCCCTTCATTGTTCCAATGTTATTTATTTTCGGTTTCACTGCAACAACTTTTTAGTTTCATTGTTTCTCTTTTGTTTTTTTATGTTCTTATATCTTATAGATTATTTTATTGTGAACTATGAATATAATAGAATAAGCTTAGTACACGTGAGGTTGCAAGATAGACCATTGAAAACAAAATATATTTGGAGAATAAATTGTTTCATTGTGAATTGTGAAGTGTGATAATATTTTTTCCCACTAAAAAAAAATTAGTGTACAAAGGATATAGTTAATTTCGGAGCAACCCGGTCCCGTCCCATTTCGACTCGGTCTTAAACTAACCCGCATATGATCAGGTTCCTTCAGGTCTAGGGATGAGTTCAGGTTCAGAAAATTGACTCCATCAGAGTTTACGGTCGAGTAAAGGACAAGCATAACTCGTTCTACGCTCATTCCGCAAGTGTACGGTTTCGTCGTCAAATAATAAAAAGATCGAACCACAGAGATCGTGATCTTAAATAACAATTAATTATTAAATCAATTTAAGTAAACTATATAAAAAAATGATTTGGAAAATATTTGGTTTCTAAAATAAGAGTTAACTAGCAAATTAAATATTTAAAACGCAATCAATTAAAATCGCAATCAAATTTAATCTGGGATTTTTCAATATCAAAAGAGATTTCCAGGAATTGGGTTACCAACAAGACTGTTCATGCTATTAAATTGACTACCCTTCTTGTTAATAATCAAAATTGTTTTGAAGGTGAATTTATCCTAAATAAGTTAATGTTCCCTTTCGGGATACAAGAATCATGCCCAATTAAACCAACTTCTATTCTCGTGGAAATTGAATTTAAATCGAACCCTTTAAGTTTTGTGACAATTTAGTGAACCCTCGAAGGACCGCTTCTAACTCTCTTGATTTAAGTCATAAGTTTGATTCCTATAGATCCGATACCTAAGTTCATTGTTAAGTTCGTCCTTAGAGTATCTACGAGAAGCAAATAAGTGGCCACCGAATTTACAAGTAATTTAAGCAATAGGAATCAAATCGAAAGCAAAATTGAAATTAACGATAAACAAAACGTCAATTCATCACAATAAACGAATCTTGGGCATAGCTCCAATTCCTAGAAATAAAACGACTACTCAAGCATTGTCATGTTCATAGCAATCTTAATTAACAAAAGCATAAAAAAAACTAAGAAAAGAGAAGAAATTGAGAAGAAGAGAAATCCTAGTTTTTGCCTATGGATAGCAATCAAGAGGTGCCTATTTTTGAGCTTTAGAGTCTTATTTATAAAGTAGGGTAACTTGAATTCCAAGTTGTTGCAAAATCAGATCAAATCAGCAATTAAATTTTCAGATATTGCGCGTCACGACCGTGATGCCTTCACTGCTGTGACAGGATCTGACTTGGAGATGGCTTCACTGCTTGGTCTGTCGTGGCACGTGATCAATTCTGCCTGTGAGGGTCTGGTTCAGTTTGCATGTCACGGTCGTGATGGCCATCACGGCCTGGCCATGACCGGTTGAGTTTAACCTTCTTTCTTTTCAGTCCTACTTGATCATGGCCGTGATGCCTATCACGGCCAGGCCGTGATGGGCTTTGTTTGGCTCATTTTTCTTGTATTTCAAGCTCCGCCTTCATGCAAACTCTAACATAACTGGTCTTGAGCATTTTAATCTTCAATTCCTGCACACAAACACCACAAAACCACCTTACCCGTTCCAAGGTAAAAACTCATAAAAATCAAATTAAATATGCCTAAACTATATGAAAATGCATGCAAAAATGTCAATGAAATATGAGGTTAAAATACACTCATCAAACTACCCTTAAGATTTTGCATGTCCTCAAGCAATACTAGGTCCACAAAAGATAATCAATCAGAGCATGGACAGTGAACCTAGAACCCGAGTAATAAATCCAAGTAATAGGCATATTCAGTAAGAAACTAAGAGACAATCAATTTTAAGTCCAATTAGAAGTTTAGGTTCCCTAGATTCATATCTCTTACTAATTAGGGCGCTCTTCTCACCTCACTCAAGTTTTTGAGGGTACATGACAATTCACTCAATTTCCTCAAGGAAGGTATTCTACCATAAGCTTGACTATTAACCAAATCTCTACTTCATTAATGAAAACACATAAGAATCAAGAGGTTTTTTTATTTTGGTTGTAACGGGGCCATGGGATTCATCGTTAGGTAGGGAAACCAAAAAAAGGAAATTCAAGAAGGCTAACAAAATATCAACAATGTAAAGCATGACAACCTCCTAAAATACATTTTTAGGCTTTAAATCACTCTGCCACCTTTCTTTCTTTTTCATTTTATTTCTCACATTCTTTTTCTCATCCCCTTCTCTATTTTTTTGTTTTGTTTTGTTTTTATTTTATTTTCAATCAGGAGAAGGGGAGATTTCCAAATTAAGAGAAATATTTTTCTAACTTTTTCATCCCACAATTTATTTTTCAAACTACCTTTTTGCCCCTTTTGCAATACTTTAAAAGGTGTCATACCAAGCATCATTTATCAAAATAAATCAAGGTACCAAGAAAAGCATTTTATTCTATTAGGCTCAAAATTGGGCAACTAAGGGGTAGCATTTAATCAGTCAAAGCTCAGAAGGCCAGAAAAATACCTAGTGCCTCAATCATTTTCAAATATGTTTTCAAAAATTTTTAAGTTTCAAAATGGTTTCAAGTCAAGTTATAGAGAATACAATCCAAGAGGAATAAAACACTCAATCACAAAGAATGAGGTAGATTTGGTGATGTGAACACCCATTTTTGTCCACATTTTATTCTAATTTTCATGATATTGTGCTTCAAGGAGACTAATAATAATAGTGAAGAGAGAGAGAAGAAAAAGAGAATAATAAAGAAAGGGAGGGGGCCCATAATTAATTTGCTTCTTTGGGCGTAGCTCACCCGATCCAATCTTTGGGCGAGCCCCAGTTCATTACACTTGTTGTTGGACGTGGTCCCGTCCAGTCCATCACATTTGCACTTGTTGTGGACGGGGAAGTCCCGTCCATCTTGCTGTTTGACGGGGAGACCCCGTCCATCACATTGGCACTTGCTGCGGATGGGGAAGTCCCGTCCATCTCGCTGTTGGATGGGATGGTCCCGTCCAGTCCATCACATTTGCACTTGTTGTGGACGGGGAGACCCCGTCCATCACATTGGCACTTGCTGTGGATGGGGAAGTCCTGTCCATCTTGCTGTTGGACGGGGGTGGTCCGTCGATCCAGTCCATCACACCTGCTGTTGGTCGGGGTGGTCCCGTCCAATCATTGCACTTGTTGTTGGACGGGGTGGTCCCGTCCAGCACTTGGACTTGCCAATGGACGGGGTAGTCCCGTGCAGACCCTAGCCCTTGCCAATGGACGGGGTGGTCCCATCCAATTACTGCACTTGCCAATGGACGGGGTGGCCCCGTCCAGTCCCTAGCCCTTGCCAATGGACGGGGTGGTCCCGTCCAATTACTGCACTTGCCAATGGACGGGGTAGTCCCGTCCATTGCGTTGCACTTGCTGATGGACGGGGCGATCTCGTCCATTGCTTTGCACTTGCTGATGGATGGGGCGATCCTGTCCACTTGGTCCCGTCCATTGCTTTGCACTTGCTAATGGACGGAGCGGTCCCGTCCATGCACTTGCTTTGGACGCGATTCAGTCCATTGCTTTGCACTTGCCGTTGGACGGGGTGGTCCCGTCCTTTGCCTTGCACTTGCTGTTGGACGGAATGGTCCCGTCCATTCCAATGCATTTGCCTTTGAGCGCATCCAGCCCATTATTTAATTTTATGTTGGACGAGGAGGTCCTGTCCGTTGCATGTTTAAATTTCTGTTGGACGAGGAGGTCCGTCCCGTGTATATCTACTTTTGCATATCTAAGTTTCTGTTGGACGAAGAGACTCTATCCACTGCAATTTTGTTTTCAGGCTGGAGACTGAAGAATAAAGAAAGAAGAAGGAGAAGATAATGCAGAAGGGACAAAGAAAACAAGGAGAAAAAGACAATCAACAAAAAGGAAAGGAAATTGAATTATGTCCACTACCTACTTTACATATCAGACAAGACCTATTTTCCTCCTTTACCTTTTGGTCCTTCTTCCTCATCTCCTCCCTCGTCTTTAATCTAGCAGCTCTATTCCTAATCCTAAAAAGCCATCATACACATAAGGCAAAAGCCCCCATCTTCTTCCTTTTTTTCAAACACGCAACCTTCACGATAAATCATCTCCTTCCCTTTTTCAAACACGCAACCTTGACGATAAATCACCTCCTCCCTGCTACTCACGCCGCCCCATCTGGACACGCGTTGTTTTTTTTTTTTTTTGCTCAAAACCCCCCTTGCACTTCCTCTACCCATTGGTCCTTCTCCTCCCTCGTCTTAACCTAGCAGCCCTACTCCTAACCCTAAAAAGCCATCATACACATCAGACAAAACACCCCCATCTCCTTCTCTTTTTAAGCATGCAACCCTCACATCAAATTACCTCCTTTCCACTGCTCACGCCGCTCCCATCTGAACACACGCTACTTCTGCTCAGAACCACCCAAGCCCCGGACTTCGTGCAGCCCAACTTCGAAGCCAATGGAGAAGAAGCAAGAAGCCCTCTCCTCCGTCTGTAAAAGGAGAGGAAAAAGGGAGAAATTTGGGTTGGGTTGGGTGGGGGGGTTGGGGGGGGGGGAATTTTGAGGGGGGGAAGAACATCTTTTAGAGGGACTTTTGATCTGATATTTTCTTGGTGAGAAAAGAAAAAAAAGAGAGAGATTTTCATTGTGAGGAAGAGAGATTAGAGATCTGAGTTTCCTCTTCTCTTCCCTATTATTAAAGTGGTTAAGAAGGAAGAGCTGAAGGAGCCAGTGAGATTGAAGGTAAGGACTGCGATCTTGAGATCTTACTACTGGGAATAAACGAAATCATTCTTATTCTGCTCTCATTTGGTAACCCTTATTCTTTTCATTGATATTATTTATAAATTCCTCTTAACATTCTTGTTTTTCTGCGTCTTTGTTCACTGAATAACTCAGTAAAACGTTTCACTTCTACGTTTTATTTCTCTCCTATTTTCAAGAGGCAAAATTATTTAACATAAAAATAGAAGATGATCACTTGATTAAAACAATCTTATTTTTGGGGTTGCCCTGTGATAAGTGTCATGTTCAACCCTTTAGATTTTGAGGTTGCCCTGTGGACTCATGTACCATGTTCAACCTCATTTAGTTTTAATAAAAAGATTCACAACGGGTAAAACAAATATTTTCAAAGTTATTAATAATTTATACAACTAATTTTGGGTAACCATTTTATGGAAGTTCTAGGGTGCCGTGGGGTTAAGTCTCCATGCCTTCCCTATACATAATCGACTCCCGGACCCAAAGCTTTTTCTTAAAGGGTTTTCCAACTTCCCTGAAATAAAATAAAGTTGGTGGCGACTCCATGTTTTCTCTCTAAAAGGAGAAAAGCAAGTCTTTTTTTATGGTCGCGACAAATTGCGACTCCACTGGGGATGTCTTAAGAGAGTCAAGCCCATAAAAATTGGTTTTGCAAATTTTTAGTAACTTGTAGCTTATTTGTTTTACCTTTTATGGCTATATCTTGCCGTTAAATGTTTTTTTAGTGATGTTTGTTTGGATTGCCCTTTTGGTTGGGTTTTTCCTCTTATTTAAATGAGAAGATTTAGTTGTACATACATTTTAACTCACGTTATTATTATATATGTTTCCTTAACAATGTTTTTGTTTCTTCCTCCTTTCTTTTCTTTTTTCCCATGTTTTAACAATAGGGTAGAGGACTTATAACCATTTTTATATACCTATGTTTTTGTTTTGCAGGTCTTTCTTGTCTTCTCCTTTTATTTTTACTTTTAAGTGTTACGGGTTTGTATGCCCCCTTCACACACGTCACTATCACATATCGCACACACTTAGCTCTATACCACAGCTTGCTCAAAAACCCAAGGATTAGGCGGTGCTCTGACATTGTTATTGAAGAGGTCTTGTACCTCCCTGATACTTGTTAGTTCACCACTCAGGTTGTACATGAGATCATGAAATAGTCATATTGAGAGGGTTTATCCATACTTGTGGCTGGATTCATGAATCACATCCCTATGAGGGCAATCTGGGGACCATGACTTTTAGAGGTCTAGACCCGTCCCCAATTTTCACTAATAGAGCGGACCTAGTGGCCAACCCTGTTTAGAGTCCTAACCTTAGGGTGTGTCCATCCTTATGTTTTTACCGGCTTAGGACAAAAGGGGGCATACTTTTCTTTCCTCTCTCTATCATCATAAGCATAAATTGTCATGCATGTTCATTGTGAATGCTCACAAAACTAAGGGCATCACGTTGCTGCCCCAAACCTGAATGATATATTTGAATATTATTGCACACCTAATAGGCGTTATGTCATAATGAAGGTAATGCATACCCATCATGGTTTTCAACCCCATTGGGTCCATGCAACATGAATCATGCAAGATATATTTGTTTTACTATATTCTTTTTTTGTTGTGTCTCTTTGTTGGAAGATTTTGGTATTCACCTTATAGCAAGAAAATGGAAAAGTTTGGTTCAGAAAGGAGTACTAGCAACGTGAGTTGTTCCAAGAAAAATATCAAGATTGATGTGACACTCAACAACGTGAAGAGATTATGTGAACTCAGCCAGCAAATGCCAGAAAAAGCGTGCTTGGACTTTGTCAGCAAGTATGGTAGAATTTTGGACCTATTGCGTGTTCCAGTGGAAGCTCCCGCTCTGAGTGCATTGGCCCAATATTGGAACTCAACTTTGAGGTGTTTTGAATTGCCTAACTTAGACACCACTCCAACCATGGAAGAGAAAATACGAGGGAGTGATGGATGAGCTCCAATATCACACTTCCCAGCTGGTGGAGCGATTTGAAGAGGCATCCGTCCACATTCGTATGAACCATTTCCTTTAGCTACCACAAAAGGTGACAGAGTTCTTCAATCACTTTGGGAAACTTGCCAGAGGGTTCAGGAAAAAGAAGGTAAGACTCTTAACATAGAACTTTGTGGACCTTGAAGAAAAATGGAAACTATCGATGTACTTCTTGTATTTTTTGATCAGAGACTCATGATTTGTATCGAAATATCTATAATAGAATGGAAGCTTTCATCCATGTCTTTCGAGCATTTTTAGATGATATCTATCGAGGGGTGCATTCTCCCTTAGATACATCATCAACTATATCTTTTACCCTAAAAACGATGTGTTTTCTGCGTAAAAATGAGGACGTTGCTAGTACAGGTGTGGTCTATCGAGGAGTATATTCCCCCTTGGACTTGACACCAACTGCCTTCAAACTAGAGGGAACCATACCACTAGATTTGATTGCAGGATGAGTTTTTTTGCTATAGGTGTATACGACAGTTTTCCTAAGAGTATCCTCACAATCGAACAAAGGATGTTAACTTGCACATGCATACATACACACACACACACAAAGTTTGGATTTACTAATGAGTTTTTAAAAAATGCTTTACAGAGTCACATTCTTCTGAGGATTCAGGAACCATTGCGTGACCTAGGAAAGGTAACACCAACCAAACCCGAGTTTACGATACCAAATCTTGGACCAGGATGGCTGCCCGCATATCTAAGGAAGGAAGAAACTTAAGCCCTGCTAGCAATGAAGTTCTCAATAATTGGCGGTCTGAATCATTTGTTGATGTTATTTCCATGAAGTAATTATCTTATCGTACTAAATTTGAACTGATGTTTACCTTGTTTGAGACATGAATGAAAATGTAACACTCTGTCTGGTGTTTTCCTTTTGGTTTCATCGTCTCTTTTCTCTCTCTTTCATTTATTTATTTTGTTTAAGCTTTTCTGTCATAAATAAGACCCTTGCCTATACTTCTCCTATTCCTGACTTTTTCTTCCAAGAATACTTCTTCCACTAAAGATTTACCTCGGGAAAGGAACCTTGAAAACTCATTTATTGATTCCCTCGCGTCCGCTGATGAATACGACCTTGAATCCGATGAGTAAGAAGAAGACGTTGAAGAATTCATAAAAGTGGTGAAACAGTCAGAGGAAGGGATGAGCTCGAGTGATGAGGTTACAGAAGTGATCAATATGGAAACCGAGGAGGACAGGAAGGAGTTGAAAATAGTGGATAACCCATAGCGAAGAGAAATGGTTACACTATTCAATGAGTATCTGGATGTGTTTGCATGGTCCTACACAGATATGCTAGGTTTAGATCCTGAGATAGCATCGCATAAAATTCCCTTATACCCAGATGTGGCTCCAAAGAAGTAAAAATTAGGGAGAATTCATCCTGAGATGTCGCTGAAGATTAAGGAAGAAGTGACCAAGCAGTTAGAGGCTGGCTTTCTGGAAGTAGCTAGACACCCGGAATTGATAGCTAATATTGTTCCGGTACCAAAGAAGGATGGAAGGGTCAGAATGTGCTTGGACTACCGAGACCTGAATAAGGCCAGTCCAAAGGATGATTTCCCCCTACCTCATATTGATGTCCTTGTAGACAGTACAGCCAGAAGTCATAGGTTTTCTTTCATGGACGGGTATTTTGGGTACAATCAGATCCTCATGGATAATGACGATAAAGAAAAGACAACTTTTATCACTCCTTGGGGAACTTTTGTTACAAAGTGATGCCTTTTGGATTAAAGAATGCTGGGGCCACTTACCAACGTGCTATGGTAGCATTGTTCCATGACATGATGCATAAGGAGGTAGAGGTATATGTTGATGATATAGTGGCTAAGTCCAAGGAAGGAGAAAGCCATGTGGCAGTTTTGAGAAAGTTGTTTAAGCGGCTAAGAAAGTACAAGTTGCGCCTCAACCCTGCAAAATGTACTTTCGGTGCATCCGCAGGGAATTTACTTGGCTTTGTTGTCAGTAGGGAAGGAATAAAGGTGGACCCTAACAAGGTAGAAGCAATACGTGACATGCCAGCACCTAAGAATGAGCAAGAAGTAAGGGGTTTTCTTGGAAGATTGAACTATATTGCGCGCTTCATTGCAAAGCTGACTAGCACATGCGAGCCAATCTTCAAACTCCCCAGGAAGAATAATCCAGGAAGATGGGATGATGACTGTCAAGAAGCCTTTGATAAGATAAAGGCATATCTACTAAATCCCCCAGTGTTGGTACCACCTACCCAAGGTCGTCCATTGTTACTCTATCTCACCATACTCCCAACCTCAATGGGGGCAATGCTGGGACAACAAGATGAATCTGGCAGGAAGGAGCAGGCAATTTACTATCTGAGTAAGAAGTTTAGTGCCTGTGAGACTCGTTATATGGAAATCGAGAAGACTTGTTGTGCATTAGTATGGACCTCCAGAAGACTCAGACAATACATGTTATATCACACCACTTGGCTAATTTCTCGAATGGATCCTTTGAAGTATATCTTCGAAAGCCCTCATATCTCTTTAAGGGTTTCGAAGTGGCAAGTGATATTGTCAGAATTTGACATCAAATATGTGACTCAGAAGTCCATCAAAGGAAGTGTGATTGCTGACCATTTAGCAGAGAATCCCCTTGAGAATGGATGGCCTGTCAATTCCGAGTTCCCAGATGGAGAGATAATGTCCCTCGAGGAAGATGAGGAACAAGAAGATGTGTGGAAAATGTATTTTGATGGAGCCGTCAATATGCATGGCAACGGCATAGGGGCAGTGGTTATCTCACCGAATGACAAGCAGTACCCGATGGCCGTAAAACTGAAATTCGAATGTACAAATAATATTGCATAATACGAGGCATGTGTTGGTGGATTGCAAATGGCACTTGAACTGGGTATAAAGCAGTTGAAAGTCTTCGGGGATTCAGATCTAATCAATTACCAAGTCAATGGTGAATGGCAGACCAAAGACTCCAAGTTGATTCCGTATCAGAGGTACTTGACTCAGTTGATTGCAAAGTTCGACGAGATTACTTTCTCGCATTTAAGTTGAAACAAGAATCAATTTGCTGATGATTTAGCCACACTAGCTGCCATGACCAAGCTGGATATCCATATCAATGTCCAACCCATCCAAATTAGAGTGCAAGATGAACCGGCGTACTGTGCTCACGTGGAAGGAGAACCTGATGGTAAGCCTTGGTACCATGATATCAAGCAATATATTCAGAACAAGGAATACCCGGTAGAGGCAAGCGAAGTAAATAAAAAGACCATCCGAAGACTGGCTATGGCCTTTTTCTTAAACAAGGAAGTCTTGTATAAAAGAGGATATAATGGTACCCTACTCAGATGTGTGGATGCTCGCGAAGCTAAATTGATTATGATCGAAGTTCATGAAGGAATCTGTGGGACTCATGCCAAAGGTCACATGATGGCTAGGAAGATCTTAAGAAGTGGTTATTATTGGTCTACTATGGAGTCAGATTGTATGGAGTATGTTCGTAAATGCCAAAAATGCCAGATGCATGCAAACTGGGTTAATGCACCTGTGTTTCCACTGCACAGTTTAGCATCCCCATGGACTTTTTCGATGTGGGGAATAGATGTCATCGGTCCCATTAATCCCAAGGCTTCCAATGGTCATCGTTTCATTTTGGTGGCGATAGACTACTTCACTAAATGGGTAGAAGCTGCTTCATATGCCAGCATAACTCAAAGGGTGTTTCTCAAGTTCCTCAAGAAGGACGTCGTCTGTAGATACGGGATCCCAGAGAGGATAATCACAGATAATGCTGCCAATCTTAATGGTACCGAGATTCAAAAATTTTGCGATGGTTTCAAAATCAAACACCACAATTCGGCTCCTTATAGGCCTCAAATGAATGGTGCAGTTGAAGCAGCAAACAAAAATGTCAAGAAGATCATTGCCAAGATGGTTGTAAACTATAAGGATTGGCACGAAATGCTGCCATATGCTCTACATGCTTATCGGACTAACATACGATCAAGCACTGGAGCAACCCCTTTCTCTCTGGTGTACGGGATGGAGGCTGTCTCACCTATCGAAGTAGAACTCCCTTCGCTAAGAGTCTTGATGGAAGCAGATTTAGAAGAATCTGAGTGGGTGAAAACTCGGTATGAACAGTTGAACATGATAGAAGAGAAAAGACTAGCAGCTATCTGTCACGGGCAGTTGTATCAAAGCAGAATGGCAAGAGCTTTCAATGAAAAGGTTCGTCCTAGAGAATTTTGCACGGGAGACCTGGTTTTAAAGAAAATCCTCCCTACTCAGGAGGATGTTCGAGGAAAATGGGCACCGAATTACGAAGGCCCCTATATTGTCAAACAAGCATTCTCAGGAGGAGCTTTAGTTCTGCAAAACATGGATGGGGAAGAGTTACCAAGGCTAGTAAACTCTGATGCTGTGAAAAAATTCTACGCTTGAAGGCCTGCTAGAGAAGCAAAGGTCTGCTAGGTTGAAAATCCGAAAGGGCAGCCTAGGCAAAGGTTAGGGCAAAGAAACCTTAGGCTGAAAACCTACAAAGGCAGCTTAGGAGGAGGATATGATCCAACACTTCTGCAAGCACTCACCACACTGGGGCAATTTTATCCGACTGAGTATACTAGGGGAAAATTGTTAAGGAATGATCGAAGAAGGTGTGTTTGAGGAATCAGAAACAGAAGCCAAGATCTGTGTCATCAAAAGGCTGAGGGCAATCAATTAAATGAAAATCAAAGAACCAATACTGGGGCAAATTTTATGTGATTCTCGTAATTTTCTTTGCTTATCTTTGTTTTTAATCTTCATGATCCCTTTTGTAATTTTATTCTCTTTGTTATTGTCTCTTAACAAACTAATTTCTCGTATTAAGGCAAGAGGCTTTTCTTTCACACTCCCTTGTCGTGTTCACTCTCATGTTCAATCACTATGGTCATGTCTCAATAAAAGTAAATATAAGCTTAATAGTATGATTTGATAATTCTAATGGTAGCACCAATGAACAGTTCAAACCAATTCAAGAGGACTCAAGACTTCAAATTCGATGGAAAAGGTGGCATGCACTGGACGACAAAAGAATGATGCAAATAAGCTTGAGAGGACTAACATAACATCCAGAGTTCATCAGATTTCTTGAGTGACCAATGTTGTTAAAAGAATAAGTGATGCCTCGTCTTAGAGTGGCCGATGAACAAGGGTTTGGTTGGTGGAAGTTTTTCCATGGAGCATTTGGTTCTGCTGTCTTCAAAAGGAAAGGATTCCCTTTAGTTTTAAGTTACTGATTGAATTTTGTCGAGCACTGAGGCCCACTGCATTTTTACTTTCGAGCTCTGAGGCTCGTTGCATTTTTATTTTCGAGCTCTAAGGCTCACTGCAATTTTATTTTCGAGCTCTAAGGCTCGCTGCATATTTAATTTTCTGTTGGACGAAGAGGTTCCGTCCATTGCATGTTTACTTTTCTGTTGGACGAGGAGGTTCCTTCCATTGCATTTAATTTTCTGTTGGACGAGGAGGTTCCGTCCATTGCATGTTTACTTTCTGTTGGACGAAGAGGTTCCGTCCATTGCATTTAATTTTCTGCTGGACGAAGAGGTTCAGTTCATTGCATGTTTACTTTCTGTTGGACGAGGAGGTTCCGTCCACTGCAATTTTATTTTCGAGCTCTGAGGCTCATTGCAATTTTATTTCGAGCTCTGAGGCTCACTGCATCTTTATTCTTTCGAGCTCTGAGGCTCATTGCAATTTTATTTCGAGCTCTGAGGCTCACTGCATTTTTATTTTCGAGCTCTGAGGCTCACTGCATTTTTATTTTCGAGCTCTGAGGCTCACTGCATCTTTATTTCTTCGAGCTCTGAGGCTCACTGCATCTGAGCTCTGAGGCTCACAACAATTTTATTTTCAAACTGTAATGTTTCCTTCTGAGCTCAATATGTGTTCATTTTTCTTTACTTGTTCATTACTACAATACTTGAAAAGTCACGACTAATCATGTCTTCTAGTAAGCAACAAGTAAAGAGGGGCAACTGTGAACACCCATTTTTATCCACATTTTATTCTAATTTTCATGATATTGTGCTTCAAGGAGACTAATAATAATAGTGAAGAGAGAGAATAAAAAGAGAATAATAAAGAAAGGGAGGGGGCCCATAATTAATTTGTTGCTGAACGCAGCTCAGTCCAGTCCAATGCTGGACGAGGCCCAGTTCATTACACTTGTTGTTGGACGTGGTCTCGTCCAGTCCATCACATTTGCACTTGTTGTGGACGGGGAAGTCCCGTCCATCTTGCTGTTGGACGGGGAGACCCCGTCCATCACATTGGCACTTGCTGCGGATGGGGAAGTCCCGTCCATCTTGCTGTTGGATGGGATGGTCCCGTCCAGTCCATCACATTTGCTCTTGCTGTGGACGGGGAAGTCCCGTCCATCTTGCTGTTGGACGGGGAGACCCCGTCCATCACATTAGCACTTGCTGTGGATGGGGTAGTCCCGTCCATCTTGCTGTTGGACGTGGTGGTCCCGTCCACGAGGTGGTCCTATCCAATTACTGCACTTGCCAATGGACGGGGTGGCCCCGTCCAGTCCCTAGCCCTTGCCAGTGGACGGGGTGGTCCCGTCCAATTACTGCACTTGCCAATGGACGGGGTGGCCCCGTCTAGTCCCTTGCACTTGCCAATGGACGGGGTAGTTCCGTCCGTTGCTTTGCACTTGCTGATGGACGGGGCGGTCCCGTCCATTGCTTTGCACTTGCTGATGGACGGGACCATCCCGTCCATTCCTTTGCACTTGTAGATGGACGGGGTGGTCCCGCCCATTGCTTTGCACTTGCTAATGGACGGGGCGGTCCCGTCCATTGCTTTGCACTTGCTTTGGACGCGATCCAGTCCATTGCTTTGCACTTGCCGTTGGACGGGGTGGTCCCGTCCTTTGCCTTGCACTTGCTGTTGGACGGAATGGTCCCGTCCATTCCAATGCATTTGCCTTTGAGCGCGTCCAGCCCATTACATTTAATTTTCTGTTGGACGAGGAGGTCCCGTCCGTTGCATGTTTAAATTTCTACTGGACGAGGAGGTCCGTCCCGTGTATATCTACTTTTGCATATCTAAGTTTCTGTTGGACGAAGAGACTCCATCCACTGCAATTTTGTTTTCAGGATGGATACTGAAGAATAAAGAAAGAAGAATGAGAAGATAATGCAGAAGGGACGAAGAAAACAAGGAGAAAAAGACAATCAACAAAAAGGAAAGGAAATTGAGTTATGTCCACTACCTACTTTACATATCAGACAAGACCTATTTTCCTCCTCTACCCTTTGGTCCTTCTTCCTCATCTCCTCCCTCGTCTTAACTTAGCAACCCTACTCCTAATCCTAAAAAGCCATCATACACATCAGGCAAAAGCCCTCATCTCCTTCCTTTTTTTCAAACACACAACCTTCACGATAAATCATCTCCTTCCCTTTTTCAAACATGCAACCTTCACGATAAATCACCTCCTCCCTGCTACTCACGCCGCCCCATCTGGACACGCGCTGTTTTTTTTTTTTTTTTGCTCAAAACCCCCTTTGCACTTCCTCTACCCATTGGTCCTTCTCCTCCCTCATCTCTTCCCTCGTCTTAACCTAGCAGCCCTACTCCTAACCCTAAAAAGCCATGATACACATCAAACAAAACCCCTCATCTCCTTCTCTTTTTAAGCATGCAACCCTCACATCAAATCACCTCCTTTCCACTGCTCACGCCGCTCCCATCTGAACACACGCTACTTCTGTTCAGAACCACCCAAGCCCCGGACTTCGTGCAGCCCAACTTCGAAGCCAATGGAGAAGAAGCAAGAAGCCCTCTCCTCCGTCTATAAAAGGAGAGGAAAAAGAGAGAAATTTGGGTGGGTGGGTGGGTGGGGGGTGAGAAAAAAACATGTTTTTTGAGGGAGGGAAGAACATCTTTTAGAGGGACTTATGATCTGATATTTTCTTGGTGAGAAAAGAGAAAAAAAGAGAGATTTTCATTGTGAGGAAGAGAGATTAAAGATCTGAGTTTCCTCTTCTCTTCCCTATTATTAAAGTGGTTAAGAAGGAAGAGCTGAAGGAGCCAGTGAGATTGAAGGTAAGGACTGCGATCTTGAGATCTTACTACTGGGAATAAACGAAATCATTCTTATTCTGTTCTCATTTGGTAACCCTTATTCTTTTCATTGATATTATTTATAAATTCCTCTTGACATTCTTGTTTTCTGCGTCTTTGTTCACTGAATAAGTCAGTAAAACGTTTCACTTCTAAATTTCATTTCTCTCCTATTTTCAAGAGGCAAAATTATTTATTTAACATAAAAATAGAAGATGATCACTTGATTAAAACAATCTTATTTTTGGGGTTGCCCTGTGACAAGTGTCATGTTCAACCCTTTAGATTTTGAGGTTGCCCTGTGGACTCATGTGCCATGTTCAACCTCATTTAGTTTTAATAAAAAGATTCACAATGGGTAAAACAAATATTTTCAAAGTTATTAATAATTTATACAACTAATTTTGGGTAACCATTTTATGGATGTTCTAGTGTGCCGTGGGGTTAAGTCTCCATGCCTTCCCTAGACATAATCGACTCCCAGACCCAAAGCTTTTTCTTTAAGGGTTTTCCAACTTCCCTGAAATAAAATAAAGTTGGTGGCGACTCCATGTTTTCTCTCTAAAAGGAGAAAAGCAAGTCTTTTTCTATCGTCGCGACAGGTGAGTATCCTTTTTTGGCTCAAATATCTCATATTTAGTAGTTCAAAATCAATGAGAAATACAAATCCAAGGAATCACATGCTAATTATCAACTATCAAAAGATCATCTCGAGCATTTTTTATCTTTAGCCTATCATAAGAATGCGTGAAAAAATTTGGTTTAAAAAATTCACAATTCATTGTCTCAATTTATTTGGCACAAAGTTTTTCACAATTTGATGCATACTCTAAGCAATGGCCAATCTAATCATGTGATCATACAAAACATATGATTATGCAAAACTATCACTATATGAATGCAACATGCAAGAATGCAAAAATAATACCCTTACCCCAAGCTTAAAAACTTACATTGCCCCGATGTAAATAATTAAGTCCGAGGGAGGATAAAAATAAAAATAAAAATAAAATACAACTCACTGAGGTGGTGGGTGCTGGCTCAGATGCCAGTCATAGAACTGCTGGATCATGGCTCTCTGCTCACGCTACTCCTCCATGATGTGCTCCTGGTTCGCTAGGATAGTGTTAAGGGTGGACGAGAACCACGCATAGGGATCATCAGATGATGTACCTGCAGAGGAAGAAGATGGGCGCCCAGACAGTCTAGCCGGCGGTGTCGGGCGTAACGACCTTTGTATTCCAATAGGCTCAGACTCCTCTCCCACTGGCACTTTCCCATTTGCCTGATTTTTTATATCCAAGAGTGTGGGGTTTGGGAGAGGAATTGGGTGCCTACGCCTTGGGTGTTTCAGGGAGTACGTGTCATCCTCCTGGGCGATCATCCCCATGGACTCACAGACCTGCAAGGTGATTTGTGTCCGTCTTGGGGCGAGCTCAAAACCATCAAAATCAAAGTTAAAATGATGGCATATGGTGGTGATTAAGCCACCGATGACAATAGTACCACTCGAGCTCCTGGCAACCTTTAAGTGGTGCCTAGCCAAAAACGACCCCGTGTCCACATTGCTCTCAGGGTGGAGCATGGCCCAAAGTATAAAGACCTCGTCCTGGCGGATGGATCCGTCACTCTTTCCATGGCCAAACAAGGTGTTGGTTATGACCCTATGCACATACCTTAAGCTCGGGTTAACGAGGGTTGTGGACTTGGATGTCCTAGGATCAAAACTCCTACATCATCATCAATTATTGACCAGAAATTATGTGCACTAATCCCTAAGGGGTATCTCCTATCACCCCCTACAGGTAAACCAAAAATTTCATTAAATTCAGCTAGGGTTAGCACAAAATCATGGTTAAAGAGCCGGAATATAATCCGTCCCTCAAGGCAATGCGGCCCTTGGAGAATTTCTGCATTTAGAGAGCTCAAGAACTCCAGAGTAGGGCCAGCAAATGCAGGGTATCTGGTGCGAGCAAACTCGCTCCACCCAATGTTTTCCAACATCCGGTTGATATCAACAGTCAGGCCTAGAGTGTCTATGCAGGCATCATCAAGATATTTTGTTTGGACAATTTTCCTATTTTTCAAAATATTAAATCTAACTTGTTGAGCATTATCTTTGAAAACAATCCCATATCCATGCTCATCAGTCTCAAAATCAGAAGAGTCAGAGTCAGAATAGTTACCTAGGTTACTGCTTCCTCTGGTACGAGGGCGTGAGGCTTCGGTCCCCCTTTGACGCTTGCTTGCCATGATTTTCTTCAATGAGTCTCAAAGCACCAAAATAAACAAGTCTGTGACCCTCATCACGGGCAGGCCGTGACCAGTTCTGGTGTCAAGCAAGTCCCCATCACGGGCGTGATGTACATCGCGGATGGGTCGTGATCAATTCGGGACTTTAGGTGTTGGCCTGTCACCGCCGTGACTTCCATCATGGCTAGGCCGTGATACATTTTGATCTTCTGGGTCCTTCTCATCTTCGTGGTTCAACGTGTTGTTGTAGTTCCCGTATGAGAGATAAGGATTATTCTTCCTTACTTGGTTGTAAGGATTTGGGGGAGCATAATTTGGCAACTTTGGGTTCGTGTCATAGAAATTGTGACAAGAGTTCACTTGTTCCCCCGAAGCACCGGATCCAGGAGCAATACCATGTGGGCAATCCCTTATGTCATGTCCATGCATTCCACAAATCTCACAAACAACATTAGTAGCACCTATTAAACTCACATTAGCCTTTTCAAGCTTATCAAAGCGTTTATTTAATGAGTCCAATTTAGACATAATTAAATCATTACTATTCATTTCAAACTTACCATCCGAAAGCTTTTTCGGGTTATTACCTCTTTCCGAACCCCATTGGTGATAGTTGGTGGCTACTTTTTCAATGATATTGAACGCTTTAGTCAGTGGTCTATTCATAAAGGCTCCACCAGCTACGGAGTCGAGTGATACCTTCGAAGAGTAATCCAATCCGTTGTAGAAGGTATGCACTAACAACCACCTTTCGAACACATGATGTGGACAAGGCTCTAGCAATCCTTTGTAACAATCCCAAACTTCGGATAAGCATTCTCCGTCCTTTTGGAAGAAGCTGGTGATCTGAGTTCGTAGGTAAGCAGTCTTCGATGGAGAGAAGAATTTATCCAAGAATGCATGCTCCAGTTGGTCCTAAGTTGACAAAGTATTAGCGGGCACTTGCTTCAACCAAGCTCTTGCATTTCCAGTCAGAGAGGAAGGGAATAATCTCAAGCGAATAGTATCAATCGGGGCACCTTGAATTCTTATTGCATCAGTGAACTCCAAGAATGTCTCCACATGATCAGTCGGCTCCTCCGAGGGTAATCCTCCAAATTGATGTTGCCTAATCATGCCAATTGACTGAGGCGGTATAGTGTAGTTCTCCGTCTCAATTTCTGGCCTAGCAATCCCAGTTCGCAAACCCCTAGCATTTGGGGCTGCGTGGTCCTTTAGTGGTTTGGTATCCGGTAGATTCCCCATGAGTGGAATGGGAATCAACCTCTCTCTCTTTGTCTTTGTAGTCTCCTACGTCTATGAAAGGTCCTTTCAATCTCGGGGTCAACTTCAATAAGATTTCCAAGACTTTGGGATCTTTGCATAAAAGAGAAAAATACCTGCAAGAGAGAGATAGATACTTCAGGGGAAAAAAAGAAAGAAAAAGAAAAAGATAAAAAAAAATGTCCAGAAAAATCAATTTAAAAATTAAATTGAAATTCAAGAAAGCACAGTCCCCGACAACGGCGCCAAAAACTTGATAGCGTGATTCCGCAAGTGAACGACTTCGTCGTCAAGTAATAAAAATATCGAACCACAGAGACCGTGATCTTAAATAACAATTAATTATTAAATCAATTTAACTAAACTATATAAAAAAAAGATTTGAAAAAGATTTGGTTTCTAAAATAAGAGTTAACTAGCAAATCAAATATTTAAAATGCAATCAATTAAAATCGCAATCAAATCTAATATAGGATTTTTCAATATCAAAAGACATTTCCAGGAATTGGGCTACCAACAAGATTGTTCATGCTACTAAATTGACTACCCCTCTTAATAATCAAAATTGCTTTGAAGGTGAATTTATCCTACATAAGTTAATGTTCCCTCTCGTGATACAAGAACCGTGCCCAATTAAACCAACCCCTACTCTCGTGGTAATTGAATTTAAATCGAACCCTTTAAGCTTTGTGACAATTCAGTGAACCCTCGAAGGATCGCTTCTAACTCGTGATTTAAGTCCTAAGTTTGATTCCTATAGATCCGATAGCGAAGTTCACCGCTAAGTTCGTCTTTAGAGTATCTACGACAATCAAATAAGTGGCCACCAAATTTACAAGTGATTCAAGCAATAGGAATCAAATCGAAAGCAAAATTGAA
This sequence comes from Sophora flavescens, assembly GCA_030762895.1. Taxonomy (NCBI): domain Eukaryota; kingdom Viridiplantae; phylum Streptophyta; class Magnoliopsida; order Fabales; family Fabaceae; genus Sophora; species Sophora flavescens. The sequence continues at coordinate 52,775,516 of CM061065.1, forward strand.
ATTAACAAGAAACAAAACGTCAATTCGTCACATTAAACGAATCTTGGGCTTAGTCCCAATTCCTGGAAATAAAACGACTTCTCAAGCATTGGCATGTTCATAACAATCTTAATTAACAAAAGCATAAAAAAAACTAAGAGAAGAAAAGAAATTGAGAAGAAGAGAAATCCTAGTTTTTGCCTGTGGGTAGCAGTCAAGAGGTGTCTATTTTCGAGCCTTAGAGTCCTATTTATAATGTAGGGTAACTTGAATTCCAAGCTGTTGCAACATCAGATCAAATCAGCAATTAAATTTTCAGATATTGCGCGTCACAGCCTGGCCATGACAGGTTCTGACTTGGAGATGGCTTCACTGCTTGGTCTGTCACGGCCGTGACCATCATCACGGCCTAGCCATGTTCAGTTCTGCCTGTGGGGGTCTGGTTCAGTTTGCATGTCGCGGTTGTGATGGCCATCACGGCTTGGCCGTGACCGGTTCTGAGTTTAACCTTCTTTCTTTTCAGCCCTGCTCGATCATGGTCGTGATGCCTATCACGGCCAGGCCGTGATGGGCTCTGTTTGGCTCATTTTTCTTGTATTTCAAGCTCCGCCTTCATGCAAACTCCAATATAACTGGTCTTGAGCATTTTAATTTTCAGTTCCTGCACACAAACACCACAAAACCATCTTACCCGTTCCAAGGTAAAAACTCATAAAAATAAAATTAAATATGCCTAAACCATATGAAAATGCATGTAAAAATGTCAAGGAAATATGAGGTGAAATCACACTCATCAGGGGGTCATAAGATAGTCAGGTGATTTGGGATGTGAGACAAAGGTGTAAAATGTTATAAGATGAAAGGTTCGAGTCTCACCATCTATTAACATAATAAGCGGCTAACAACTAATATTTGTCTATTCTGTTAAAAAAAACTAACATTTGCCTATAAAAAAATATATGAAGCTAGTGTTTTATATATAGGACCACAATTATGCCTAGTTCTGATCAACAAATAATTGCTTAATTCGATTAAATCGTTCTTTTTGTAAACATATTTATGCTTAATCTAATTGAACAAATAAATAAAAGTTTACATGATGAGGGGGTGCTTATTGCTAATTGATGTGATATCCGTTCAATTGCCATTATTGAGTTAATTAGCAGTATCAAAGGGTCAATACAATAATATATTACTTCCCTTTTTTTCTTAGGCGGTCTAAGAATTTCTCGTATATCAAAACATTCCAGGTCATAACTATCAATTGTAAAACTCTGCGCGTGAGGCAGAATATGGAGCTTTCCAAGTTGTATTTCATGTGAAAGGAGGCTATAATGTAGTACCCCATGTACAAAGACCAATTTAAATTTTCTTTCAGACACTATATAAAGCTCCATCCTAGATTGAATATGAGGCATAACATGCATCCTAATGTTCCATCCTAGATATAGAACAAAAAAAATTATGGTCGATATATATCTGTTTGAGAAATGTCAAGTATATCAGCCGCTTAATGCATGTTCCATTTAGTAAAGAAAAGACGTCAAATATGATTTCTCGTCAAGTTTAGAAAGAAAAGAAAAAAAAAGATAGATCTCCTTGATTTAGATCTTGATAATGGATTATCACACATTAATATTTCCTTGATGTTGCTGTAATCAGCCACTTATCAAGTTTAGAAGCGAAAAAAAGATAGTATCTCCCTAATTCAGATCTTGATAATGGATTATCACACATTAATATTTCCTTGATGTAGCTGTAAATTAACCAGTTTAGTAAAGGGTATATACTCTTTTTGTTTCTTTTTTTTTTCTTCCCATCTTGTGCTATACTTGATAGTGATGCATGTCCTGAAGCCTCCCTATGAACTACAAGCCCCCTACATCAAATATAGCCATTACTCTCAACCTTCAACCACCAGGCCACTATTTTTTGACATTTCATTTCTAGTATTCCCATTACATTTCAGTATTTCTAGCTTACTTACAGTTGCATCTAAGTCCTCTAGAATTGCTATAAATAGGGCCAAACATTCCTTGTATTATCATCTTGAAGTTTATGAACATTTGTGAGTTTTTCTTTGTGAGAATTAGAGAGTGGATTCTCTCTGTTTCTGTGCCATTTTGGCATCAGAGCAGGTTCCTAGATCCTGAAGTTGAGTTTTAGTGAGAGAATCAACGGAAAGTTTGAGTTTTGTGGTTATGTTCTAAGTTTAAGAGAACTTCAAACCCCGAAACTCTACTCGATGGTCATTTTCTCGCAAAACTAACATCCCCATTAAACTCAGGAGGCCGAAAAACTTTGAATAGCCACCACACGCCGCCACCATCACCGGAAGACCAGAGGTTGAAGACGACCACGTCAGCAGTCACGTTAGTTGCGACACGTTCTGTCTTTGCCACATCATCCAATCAGCTTCTGCCATATGTCATCCTTGCCACGTCAGCGACACAGTCACCAGATATTTTCAGAAATTGCCATTAGTCCCTTAACTTCTCATAATTTAAAAATTGGCCCCTTATCTTTTGAAAATTGTGCCAGACCCCTAAACCTTTGAAAATTGTAAAATTGCCCTTGAACTTTCTGAAATTTCGTTTTGGACCCTATACTTTTGAAAATTGCATTTTCAGCCCTAAATTTTCCGAAATCATGATTTTACCCTTGAGGCATATAAGTTGCAATTTTGCTACATAAACTTTTGTAAGGTACCAAATTCTTAGAAAAATTCCTAGTATGTTCTGTGGTTGCAGCATTGTCTGATCTTCCACATTAGAAGAGAATAATTCAATAATTCGTTATTGTAAAGAAATTGTGGAATTGTGAAAATTGCATGTCTAGGAAAGCTCTGACTAAGGAAAGACTTGGTATTTAAGTGTGTCTATCACCACCTCTCTTTCCTGGGAACTTATCTGGTGCATTGTTTACAAAACCACAATCTTTATTTCAGCTGCACGGTACTTGACAAATTTCAAACCACATTTTTTTAAAATAAAAAATGCCTCCAAGAAGATAGAACGTGCAAACTCTACGTGAAATTCAAATGGAAGAAATCAGGAGACAAATCCAACAGTTACAGGAAACCGTGAATGCACATCAAGCACCGTTGAAGCCACAACACATACAGTTAGATGCTGACGAATCCAGCAGTGATTCATCATCATTTAGAAGTCGTCGTCCACAAAGACAATCATTTAGAAATGAAGACATCAAGGTAGAAATTCCAGATTTTGAAGGAAAGCTTCAACCAGATGAGTTCGTTGATTGGCTTCAAATTGTAGAACGAGTCTTCAAGTATAAGGAGATTCCAGAAGAAAAGAAAGTCAAGACCATTACTGTGAAGCTAAAGAAGCACGCTTCAATATGGTGGGATAATCTTAAGACGAAGCGTGAACGTGAAGGGAAATGCAAGATCAAGACATGGGAGAAGATATGGCGAGAACTAACCCGAAAGTTCTTACCTTCTCAATATTATTAAGATAATTTTTTTCAACTGCAGAATCTTCGTCAGAAGAACTTGTATGTAGAAGAATACACCAGAGAATTTGAGAAGTTGGTGATGAAGTGTGACATTCATGAAAAGGAGGAGCAGACAATAGCTCGTTAACTTAGTGTATTAAACAATGATATTTCGCATCCAGTTCAGCTCCAACAATATTGGTCATTAGACGATGTTATCGGTCTGGCCATGTGAGTGGAGAAATAGTTACCCAAAAAGTCTTCTTATAGAAGTTTTTCCTCCACTGAAAATTCTTCTTATCCCCGTAAAACAGTCACAGATCAACCCAGGACTTCAGGAAAACCTCCTTCTAAAACCACAAACGAAAACAAACCTAGAGCCACCAAATGTTTCAAATGTAAAGGTTTTGGTCATATGTCCTCCAATCGTCCAACTGGAGAACCATAACCATTATAAAAGGAGAAGCTTATGAAGTCAATGAAGAAGAAGAAACTCGATAAGAGAATGAAGAAGATGAGGAGGTAGAGCCAGTGTATGATGAAGCGCTCACCACTGCTAATCATGGCGAATCCTTGATGATTAGGTGAAGCTTACCCACACACAACTCTGATTTATAAAGCTTTGTGAAAAAGTTTTAAAAGAGAAATATTTTTTGAAAACTCAATTGACCCCCGAGTCGATGAAGCCAAAACAACAATTGGCATCAGAGCTAAACTTTGAAGTTTAGCTTAACAACTATAAGAGTATGGCTTCCAATGACTGTCTGAATGAAGGGGCTTCCCTTGCACGCCCGCCTGCCTTCAATGGATCTGATTATATCTATTGGAAGGAAAGAATGGTAATCTTTCTTGAGGCAGCATGTGCTGACATATGGGATGCAGTAGAGAATGGACCATTTGTCCCCTCCACTGTAGATGCTAATGGTGCTCCAAGAAATAAGCCTAAAACTGAATGGAATGAGGATGACAAGAAAAGAATTCAATATAATGCATGTGCTAAGAATATTATAACATCTGCTTTAAGCCGTGATGATTTTTTCAGTGTTTCAAATTGCAAATCAGCAAAGGAGATGTGGGATACATTGCAAGTAACACATGAAGGAACCTCAGATGTCAAAAGAGCAAGAATGAATACCCTCACACATGAGTATGAGTTGTTCAGAATGAATCGAGGAGAACCTATGACTGAAATGCAAAAGAGACTCACACACATCATAAATCAATTGGCGGCTGGTCTTGGAAAAACAATATCAAATGAGGATCAAGTTAAAAAAGTAATGAGATGCTTGAGCAGAGAATGGCAACCTAAAGTCATTGCAATCTCAGAATCCAGAGATCTCTCATCAATGATCATTGCCACACTGTTTGTAAAATTTCAAGAACATGAATTGGAGTTGAACAGACTAAATGAGAGTGAAGAAACTGATAAAGGAAAAAAGGGATTGGCTCTGAAATCACAAGCCAGAGAAGGTGAAGACAGTGATGATGATGATTCATCACAAGAAGCACAATCCGAAGAAGAAAGTTCAAGAACTTCCTAAAGAAGAAAGGCAACTTCAAAAGAAAGTCATCCACTTTTCCAAAAAGAAACTTCAGCAAAGGTGACAACTCTTCCAACAACATCACATGCTTTGAATGTGGAAAGATTGGCCACATGAAGCTTGACTGTCCAAAGCTGCAAAAGAAGGACAAAACTGCCACGTAAGATGGGCACTATACACGCATATTTGAGGGACCAAATTGATACAGGGACCAAGTTGACACTCAATTTTTTTTTTTCAAAAACCCTAAAATATGAAAGTCCCTGAACTTTTATATATGAAATCAACTCAGTCCCTGCAAAAGCCAGCTTACCCTGTGCACTCTTTGCTGTGATGGTGGTGGAGCCTGCATTTGTGGTGGATTGGCCTGTACTTGTGCTGGAGGATCTTGTACTTGTTGCTGTACTTGTGGTGGTACATCTTGAGATTGCACTGGCTCAATAGTAGGAGCAGTTTGTGTTAATGGTATCTCAGACACTAAATCCTCTTATCCTTGAGTTGATGTCTTAGCTTTAGGTTTTTTAGGAACTCCATTGTTCATGCATCCTCTACTGTTATGGCCCTCAATGCCACATCTTGAGCAACTGAAGTTAGGATATGACCTCTTCAGCTTATGACCACACACGGGTTCCTCATTTCCATCCTTCCTTCCCTTCGTCTTGAGTATGGTAACGACGAACCACCACCCATCGGCATCCCTTTTGTGTAGTTGCAGTTGGAGAGAGCGAGAGAGAGAGAGATAAACAGACGAAGGACAGAGAGTGAGAGAGACGAACCAGAGACGTTGGGGAAGAAGAAGATGAATGTTAGGATTTTTGAAAAAAAAAATGAGTGTCAATTTGGTCCCTGTATCAATTTGGTCCTCAAATATGCGTGTATAGTGCCCATCTTACGTGGCAGGATGAGTTGGCAGCCAAATAGGCACTTAACGTGCCACATAAGCGCCGTTAACGGCGTCAACGAGCCCTGACGAACGGAGGGACTAACTTGATCAACGTTTGACAGTTTCAGGGACTTTTTTGAAATTTCGTTAATTTGAGGGAACAACTTGACACGACCTCACAGTTCCAGGGACCATTTTGGCTATTTACTCAAGCAATAAATGTGTGCATAGACGAGTCCACACGAGACTAAGAGTGGACACGTAAAGACATATGTAGTGGACGCGTAAATTTTACTTCCTCTGGACGTCATGACTAGTGGACGTGTAGAGAGAACATGCAATGGACGACCAAATTAACAATAAATATACTAGCTCAATCCACAAACAACATATTCAAATGCTTTCTTATAAAGATAAATCTGTCCTCAGCAAGTGGTTTAGTGAAGATATCTGCCCATTGGTGGTCGGTATCTACAAATTGAACATCAAACACACCTTTTTGCACATAATCCCTAATAAAATGATGTTTGATTTCTATATGCTTAGCTCTAGAATGCAATATTGGATTCTTAGATAAATTGATTGCACCTGAATTATCACATATAAGTGGAATACTACTTACAAATACATTGTAGTCCTCCAATTGATGTTTGATCCATAAAAGTTGTGAGCAGCAGCTTGCAGCTGATATGTATTCTGCTTCAACAGTTGATAGAGCAATGATACTTTGCCTTTTGCTTGACCATGATACTAGGTTAGCTCCAATGAAGTGACATCATCCACTGGTGCTTTTTCTTTCAATTCGATCTCCAACATAGTCAACATCACAAAAACCAACTAATCTATAATCATCATTTTTCTTAAATCACAAGCCCATATTAGTAGTACCTTTTAAATATCTAAATATTCTCTTAACTGCTGAGAGATGAGACTCTCTAGGATCAGATTGAAAACGAGCACATAAGCAAACACTGAACATTATATCAGGCCTAGATGCAGTCAGATATAAAAAAGATCCTATCATACCTATATATACCATTTGTCCTATCATCCATATTAAACCTCTTTAGAAGTTCCTTTGTATACTTAGTCTGATGGATGTACACCTCGTCCACAGACTATTAAACTTGATGTCCAAGGAAGAATTTGAGTTCTTCCATCATGCTCTTTTCAAATTATTTTTGCATTAACTTAGAGAATTCCTTGCACAAAGATTCATTAGTTGCACCGAAAATGATATCATCAACATAAATCTGTACTATAATGAAATCTGACTTAATAGACTTTCTAAATAGAGTTGTGTCTACTTTTCCTCTACTAAAACCATTTTCCATTAGAAACGAACTTAACATATTGTACCAAGCTATAGGAGCTTGTTTAAGTCTATACAATGCTTTCTTAAGCTTATAAACATGTTCAGGGCGATTTATATTTTCAAAGCCAGGAGGTTGCATGACATATACATGTTCTTTAATAAAGCCATTTAAGAAGGCGCTTTTAACATCCATTTGAAAAAGCATAAAGCTATAATGTGCACCAAACGATACTAAAATTCTTATAGCTTCTAGTCTAGCAACCGGTGCAAAAGTTTCAGTGTAGTCTATTCCTTCTTCTTGTAAATAGCCTTGAGCAACAAGTCTTGTCTTGTTTCTCACAACCTTACCATCTTCATCAAGCTTGTTTCTGTAGACCCACTTTGTTCCAATTACTAACTTGTCTTCAGGCAGGGGTACAAGAGTTTGGACTTCACTTCTCTCAAACTGATTTAGCTCTTCTTGCATAGCAAGAATCCATCCTTCGTCCAGTAGAGCATCACACACTGTTTTCGGTTCACGTTCAGAGACGAGCAGAATCACTTTGTTCTTTGAAGGTTGACCTAGTTCTTAGCTTGTCATTGGGGTCACCAATGATTTGATCTTGAGGATGGTAGTTTCTGAATTACCAAGATTTCTGAGCATTTTCCTGTCGAGAGATAGACGTTTCTGGTTGTTGTTGAGAAGTGTCGTCTACTTGGATATCAGACTTGATTTCTGGTTTCTCTCTTGAGATATTTAGATCAAGATCTGCAAAAGCTTCATCTAGCTCTGGTAGTCTCTTATCAGGTTGTTTGTCATCAAATTTTACATGAATACATTCTTCTACAACTAAAGTTCTAAAATTTTAAACTCTAAAACCTTTTGAAGTTTCAGAAAATCCTAGTAGAATTCCATTATCTATCTTAGCATCAAATTTACCAAGTTGATCTTTTGTGTTCAAAATGTAACATTTACATCCGAAAGGGTGAAAGTATGAAATGTTGGGTTTTCTACCTTTCCACAATTCATAAGGAGTCTTATTCAGAATAGGTCTAATGTATATTCTGTTCTGAATGTAACAGGAAGTGTTCACAGCTTCAGCCCAAAAGTGGTTAGGGACAGAATTATCATTGAGCATAGTCCTAGCCATCTCTTGAAGAGATATGTTCTTTCTCTCTACCACACTATTTTGCTGTGGTGTTCTTGGTATTGAGAAGTTGTGTTGAATACCACCTTCTTCACAAAACTCATGGAATAGCTCATTGACAAATTCTCCCCCATGATCACTTCTAATTGAAGCTATACACATGACTTTTTCATTCTGTACACGTTTGCAGAATACATAAAAGACCTTGAATGACTCATCCTTGTGAGAAAGGAACATAGCCCATGTCCATCTAGTGTAGTCGTCTACTATGACAAGACCATATTTCTTACCACTGACAGAGGCAGTCCTTATTGGACCAAAGAGATCAAGGTGTAGCAATTCTAGCGGTCTGTTGGTACTAACAACATTCTTAGATTCAAAGAAATCTTTGACTTGTTGTCCCTTATGACATGCATCACAGAGAGCATTAGATTTGAAACTAAGGTTTGGTAGACCTCTTACAAAGTTATGCTTTTTCAGTTTTGAGATTAATCTCAAACTTGCATGACCCAACCTTTTGTGCCAAATCCATCGTTCATCCTCAATGGACACTAGACATGACACATTTTGATTTGAGAGGTCCTCTAAGTCATTCTTATACAGATTGTTTTGCCTCTAGGCAGTGAATAACAGTGATCCATCTGCTTTCTTGACACAACACATATTCTTATTAAAAGAAACAGCAAACTCACTATCACATAATTGACTAATGCTAAGAAGATTGTGTTTAAGACTATTTACTAACAGAACATTATCAATGGAGAGAAAAGGATGTTTACCAATTTTACCTATACCAATGATCTTTCCTTTTTGGTTTCCTCCAAAAGTGACCCAGCCACCTTCCTTGGGTCTAAGGTCTTTGAACATACACTTTTCTCCTGTCATGTGTCGTGAGAACCCATTGTCCAAGTACCAGGACTTCTCTTTCTTTCCTGTTGTTAAGCAGATATGCAACAGGGATTATCTTATCTTTAGGTACCCAAATTGACTTGGGTCCTTTCTTGTTAGTGATCATAGGTCGTGAATGCTTTGCATGCTTGTTATGTATGCATTTAGATGACACATGCCCACTTTTTCCACATACTTTGTAGTAAGTATTGGAAAGGCTTGGTTTTGACTTAGTATACCGTGGACGGACTTTAAAAGCCTTATATTGTGTATGAACTTTTGGTTTATTCAGAGATGCATCTTGCTTCTCTTTATCATAACCAATGCCAGATTTGTCACGTGGTGATCTAGAATATCTTAATATAAGGTTTAATTTCTCCGAGCTACCAACCAGTTTTGACAGAGTCTGTCAAGTATGTCACATCTTGTTTCAGTTGTTCAACTTCACAAGAGCTATTAGACTTACACTTAGTCTTGTCAGCCAGACTAACATTGTTTGATTTTAATGTTTCATTCTCATCCTTAAGGTTTTGATTTACTGTGCAGACCTTATCATAATCTCTAGAAAGTTTAATAAACTTCTTTTTGAGACTGTTATACTCTTTAGACAATATGCATGATTCATGCAGCAATTCGTCAAAAATAGTTTGAAGAGTAGATGGATCAGAGTCCATTACCTCAGCATCAGTGAACTCACTTTCTGATGCAGTGTCAGCCATGAAGCAAATGTTTGCTTCTTCTCCTGCTTCATCTTCTTCATCTGAAGAAGATGGGTCAAGATCCTCCCATGTAGCCATAAAACCTTTCTTATTTTTGAAGAATTTCTTTTTCTCCTTCAGCTCTGGGCAGTTAGCTTTGAAGTGTCCTGGTTTCTTACATTCAAAGCACAGGGGTGGGCTTTTATCCTTGGAATCTGACTTCTCCTTGGAGAATTTTTTTGTTGAACTGCTTCCTTCTGAATCCACCTTTCTTTCTCCACATGTGTTGGATTTTTCTGGATATGAAAGATAGTTCATCCTCATCTGAGTCATCTTCATTATTTGATGAATCAGCTTCATCTGAGGACTTAGCAACTTTAAGCGCCTTTGAGGAACTAGCTTTCTTGGCCTTTAATGACCCTAGAAGCTCTTCCAGAGAAAGAGTATTCAGATTCTTTGCTTCCTGGATAGCAGTTACCTTAGGTCTCCACTTCTTTGAGAGACTTCTCAAAAATTTTCTCACATGATCTCTATTCTCATAGACCTTTCCAAGAGACGTGAGACTGTTGGTGATTGTTTGGAATCTTCCAAACATCTGGTCTATAGTTTCATGATCAGCCATCTTGATTAGCTCATACTGGTGAACCAGCATGCTTATCTTTGATTCCTTCATTTGTAAGGAACCTTCATGCTTATCTTTGATTCCTTCATTTGTGAGGAACCTTCAAGTTTAGTTGATGTTGGCTTTTATGCTCTTGAGTCCATTCAGCTCTAGGCACTACAGCTTCAGCTTCAGCTTCACTCCTTGGCTCAGTGTAGCCATTTTCTATTAGTTCCCAGATGTCAGCATTCTGTGCATCCAAGAATGCCATCATCCTCTTTTTCCAATAATCATATTCAGTTCCATAAAAGAGAGGGGGGATGTTGATAGCTTGTCCTTCTGCATCCATGATTGTAGGATCGTATTGCCTAAGCACTTGTTAGATGCTTAACCCTGTCAAGGCTGAGCTCTGATACCAACTAAGTTGGCACGGGCAAACACAAGAAGGGGTGTTGAATTGTGTTTGCTAATTATTTTCTCAAAAACCCTTTTTGAGAAACTTTTTCACAAGCAGAAGATAAAAAGATTAAGCATACAAGAAATCCTTTTTAAAAGATTAACAAAACCAAAATCAAATCCCACAGTTAGTAAAAATAAATAAAACTGTAAAAGATAAGGGATAGAAAATTCACTCAGGTATTTTATCCTGGTTCACTCTTTTCCAACTAAGAGCTACGTCCAGTCCCTTCTACTTGAAGGATTTTCTCAACTATTTCGAAATAGTCTCTACAACAAGTATTCTTCACCTCTCCAGGCTACAAGTATTGCTTTCTTGCCAAGCCTCTTCAGGCTCTAATTCAATCACAGGGATTTTTCTGAGATCTTTCTAACTCATTATATGTCAGGGTATGAAGGTTTAAGATCTACTGAATATTTTTACAAATATTTAACCTTAATAATTACAGACGTTTGCTTTACAACAAGAATATGAGCTTTGAATATCTTGTAATTGATCAAATGGCAAAAATTATCTTTTTTCAGTGCTTGAGACCTTCTACATATATAGTGGTCTTCAATTTCTCTTGTAAATCTTCAACGGTTATTTGAAAAGTCCCGTTATAGATATAGCATTAAATGCATGATATCCGTTGAGACTGGTAGCTTGATTTTGGCCGTGTTGAAAAGCATCCTTGGTTGTCAGAAAATCACAAAATGGAGGCTCGTTGTTATGAGCAATTGTACCTTAAAAACTTTCTTTCCTCCTTTGTGTATAACCCAGCTTTTGTCCAGCAATAAATATGTCATCATACAAATCGTTTTGCAATTCCAATTGTACTATTTGCTTTTTGTATTTCCTTGATAGTACTATGAATTTTCTCAAAGGAAATAAGACATTAATCAGATAAAAACAAATGGGAAGAACAAATATTTATTTGAAATAAATATCAATCATTTGAAATAAATTCATCGTGGATCAGATTGCATTAAATCATATTCAAGGTAGTAAAGATACAGAACATATAGAACCGTTTACTGGCACTTAGTTTAAGAACGCATCTACACAAGATTTTATTCTGCTTGTCCACTGGTGTGGTAGAAGCACTCGTCCACACAAGTCTTTGGACTTGCTAAGTCCTTAGAGAGACTCCGTCCAATGACGTGGCACTATGGACTTATACTGAATTTTAGTTAGGCACAATGGATGTATACTTGAGTTTCAAGGATAGCACTCGTCTGCTGACATGGCAAGATGGACCGGCTTATTTTTAAGTCTTTGGACTTGCTGTACATAACAAGTTATTTAGGTATTCTTTTATAGCCTTGTCTATTAAAGAAAACAACAAGGTAAATTTACCACAGTTCTTGAGCAGCCCGTCTACAGGGTTGGACGTGTATTTTTCAATTGGAACTTATCCCAAGTTTATTTTACTTATAAAAGCGTTCCTGCATAACTAAAAGCACTAGTTAGATCTCAACTAACACTTTGCCAAACAAATTTAATCCTTTTGTTAACATCAAAACCTAGAGATTAAATAAACCAGAACCACTTTGGTTCCAGCATGCTTTTTCTTAACCAATTAAGTTACTTTAATGGGTTACATCATCACTGCTGAAGGCATTTGAGTTGATCCCAGCATGGTCGAAGATATCAACAGCTGGCCTATTCGAAAGTCAGTCCATGATGTGAGAAGTTCCATGGATTAGCTTCATTTTACAGAAGGTTCATCAAAAACTTTAGCTCTGTTGCTGCCTCATTCATAGATTGCATAAAAGGAGACAAGTTCCATTGAACAGAGCAAGCACAAAAAAGTTTAGAAGAACTGAAGGAACATTTGACTGAAGCACCTGTGCTATCCCTTCTAAACTTTGACCAAGTGTTCGAAGTCAGTTGCGACGCTTCCAACATTGGAATTGGTGCTGTTTTAAATCAAGAAGTTCGTCCTATAGCCTTATTTAGTGAAAAGCTCAAAATGGTAAACTCAAGTACTATACTTATGACAAGGAGTTCTATGCCATTGTCCGTGCCCTGCAACATTGGAGTCATTACCTGTTGAATAAGGAATTTATTCTCTATTTTAATTATGAAGCCCTCAAACACTTGAACTCTCAACAGAAGATCAACCGCATGCATGCTGCTTGGAGTGAATTTATGCAGCCTAATCCATTCTTAATTAAGCATAAGGCGGGAGTTCAAAATGTTGTTGCAGATGCTCACAGTAGGCGTCATATCCTACTTTCCACTCTACAGATGAAAATCGTTGGCTTTGAGACTATCAAGGAATTATACCCAGATGATCCTGACTTTCAGAAGTTTTGGAATGTCACTGAATTACATTCCTCCCAAGACTACTACAGGCATGATGGATTTTTATTCAAAGTGAAGGCTTTATGTTTTCCTCTGCTCACTACGAGAAACCATTATTTGGGAAGCCCACAAAGGAGGATTGGCAGGTCATTTAGGACGAGACAAAATTGTGGCTTTAATGAAAGAGAATTTCTATTGGCCAAGACTTGAAAGAGATATTAACATACATATTCAAAGATGCAGAAACAGCCATTTGACCATGACCAAAAGCCAAAAACAGGGTTATATATGCCACTTCCCATTTCGGAAGCACCTTGGGAAGATGTTAGCATGGACTTCATCCTTGGACTACCTCGGACTCAATGTTAACAGGATTCCATAATGGTAGTAGTAGAATAATTTTCAAAGATGTCCCACTTTATTCCATGCCAGAAGACCAATGATGTTGTACAAGTTGCAGATCTATATTTCAAAGAAATCGTTCGTCTTTATGGAATTCCTAAAACCAGCACTTCTGATTGAGATGTCAAGTTCTTAAGCCACTTTTGGAGAACCTTGTGGAAGAAGATAGGTACCAAGCTTCAATTCAGTAGTGGAAGTCATCCCTAGACAGATGGACAAACCGAAGCAGTTAACATGCTTAGCTTTGTCGATAAAAATCTGAAACAGTGGGATCTTGTCCTTGCACAGGTTGAATTTGCTTACAACAATTCGACTAATCAAGCCATTGGAAGATGCCCACTTGAAGTGGTACATGGCACTCGCTCAAATAGTCCGCTAGACTATTCCCTTCATATGATAAGCAACAATTTAGTGTAGATGCAGAACGCAGAGCAAAAGAAATCAAGAAGCTGCATGAACAGGTTCGGGAGTGGATTAAGAAGTAGAATTCAAGATATAAGGCTCAACGTGACAAGCACCGAAGGCAACAAGATTTTAAGGTGGGAGATTTGGTATGGATACATCTGTGGACGGAAAGATTTCCAAACCAGCCAAATGCTAAGTTGCCACCTAAAGTCGATGGTCCGTTCAAGATCGTCCAGAAAATCAACGACAAAGCATACATGGTCGAGCTACTAGGAACTTATGGTGTTTCTGCAACCTTCAACACCGCTGATCTTTCACCGTATTTGGATGATGAAGCAGAACTTAACTCGAGGGCGAGTTCTGTTCAACCCGGGGAGGATGATACGGATGCATGTCTTGAAGCCTCCCTATGATCTACAAGAGCCCACCTACATAAACCATAGCCATTACTCTCAACCTTCAACCACCTAGCCACTATTTTTGACATTTCATTTCTTGCATTCCCATTACATTTCAGTATTTCTAGCTTACTTACAGTTACATTTAAGGTATCTAGGATTGCTATAAGTAGGGTCAAGCATTCCTTGTATTATCGTCTTAAAGTTTATGAACATTGTGAGTTTTTCTTTGTGAGAATTTGAGAGTGGATTCTCTCTCTATTTCTGTGCCAAAACTACTCTATACTTATAGTTATAGCAACACACCTTTTTTCCAAAAAATAATTTACTGCTAATTCTTATGGCTTCATATTTGCTGGCAAAAATAAGAATCAACCGCATGGGGAATTAAATTTTGAATCTTTGTACTTGTTTCATAAGCAACAATGGGACCTACACGACTAAAAAAAAGACTCTTATTCCAATCCAGCAATTAGAATTCTTTATGAAAACAGTTAATTAGTAAAACTATTTGGTAAATTAAAATCCTTCAGAATGTTGTAACTTGTGCATGGTGTTTTCCCCCTCTATTTTGCATATATATTCCTTTTTCTTAACTCTAATATCAGCTTGGCTAATAGGAAAAATTGCATAGTTAAATGAAATCTAACTCATCTAGTAATGATAACGATGATGCACTAATAACACATGATACCACCTGCAAAGTTGCAGCAATAGACCAAAACTTTGAGGCACGATACACAGTTTCTAGAGGACCCCCTCAAGATTTGATTTAACTTTTAATTCATTATTTTGGAAATGCTAATGGTCCAAACATATTCAAGAGTTGGTAATTGTCTGGCCTTGGATGATCTTTTTTCTTAACATATTCGACCAAGACCCCACTTCTGCTGATTATGTAGACGTAGGAGTTAGGACTGAACCAATCCTGCTACTTGCTAAGATGGTAAATACAACAAAACGATTAATAATCCTTTTTTTATAAATTTTTTTAAGAAGAGACTCGTAGTAGACCTTATACTCCCTCCGATCATTTTTATAAGAAACAAATTTGTACTTTTTTTTGTCCAAAATATAAGAAACATGCATTAATTTTGATACATATTAAATGATAATTTCTAATTTTACCCTCATTTATTATAGGATTTATATTTACAAGATAATATCAACTTTTCATACAAATGGAACATTAATTAAGATTAGAATGGGAATTTTGTAAATTTATATGAATATTAATTACAATTAGCTTATTTCAATACATTTCCTTGATCCGTGTGTAAAGGGTTTTGTTTCTTATAATAAGGACCGAAAGGAGTATAAGAGAAGGGGAAGAAGAGAATGTGAAAACGGGTGGAGCGTATTGCGAGAGTTTAAACCTATGCTCTCGCAATTCATGTCTTACAGCTTAACCAACTGAGCTAACTCGAGAGGATTTCTACCATGTTTTTCAATCCCCTTTTTTACAATGGGGTAAGGTAAAATATTGACCTTTTCAGAATTTAATAGACATAGTTATGCTACTGCTCACTGCAAATGTCATTCCCTGACACTAAATGCTTTGTTTGGTTGTGAGAAGAAAAGGAGGGGTGAGAAAGAGTATGAGAAGAGAGAAAAGAGTGAGAAATATAGTAGATTTGAGATGTTATTTTGTATAAGAGAAATAGAAGAGAAATAGAGGAGAAAGATGTGTGATGTCTCTCTCCCCTTTGTTTGGTTGGATAGAAAGTGAGAAGAGAGAAATGTAATTGTTTTTAAAAATACGAAAATACCCTTAACTAAAAAATCAAGATACAAATACTTTGATTTTATTAAGTTAATTTTAATCAAATAATTTAATTGATTTAAGTTATTTTAACTAATAAAATTTATTAGTTTAATATAATTATTTTATTAATTTAAATTTAATTTGATTAAATAAATGATCTATTTTATTCAATTTATTTAAATTTATTAAATAATTGAATGAGAACCCAAAAATAAAGGTACAAAAGTCATTTTATGTGAAACATTCTTCCTCTTCCAATTTCTTCTTACTTGAGGAGAGAAAAAAAATTGAGATGTGTCTCATCAATTTTATTATCTCTTTCTTATTTCTCTTATCGACTAAATAAGAGAAAAATACATTTTCTTATCTTTTTCTCTATTCTTATTCTTTCTTTTATTATTTTTTACTCTAACAAACAAATAGGAGGGAAAATGTAACATTCGCGTGCGTACAAGATATTTCGCTGTTAAAACAACATAAAGCTCTTTTGCATTTTCTGTGGCAAAGTGAACTAATATCATTGCAGCTCCATTTTGAGGTCAGGTCCCATGTATCATGTATGGAGAACAAGCTGTGAATCCATCAAATGGCATCTTGATGAAAGTGGGATATGTATGGGAATGGTAGAACAAGTGCTTTAGATCCTGCAGGCTTTCACTGTATATCTCTATCTATCCACTTTTCTTCTTCAATTTTCGTTTCTTTTGGTACAAAATCCTCTTCCTCACCTTTTTCTTTTCTTACACAACTCGCTCTCCGACAAACTCCACATGCTCATGGTGTAAGGTCCAAGCCACAGACCCACCCACGTTGTTTTGTCCACATGAAGTGGAAGGAAATGAACATAGAACGGATCTAAGTCATCTCACCCACACATCCATACACACCTATCCCACTTCCTCTTTACATTTTACCATTCCCTCCCTCTTCTATTTTTATTAACCATAGTTTTAAATTGTTGTTGATATTAAGTTGTGTTTATGATAATTTTAAAAAAATGTATACCATATATATATATATATATTGCTTATCATGATATAGATGCCAACTATCCATTGATCTTGTTGATGACTAATTTCTGCCATGAAGTATGGTTGATCACCTTTAATAGAGTCTTCCCTCTAAACCATGTTTTCTCGATCCACAAGGCTCGAACCTACTTAAGGGATCAAACCTAATTTCACTCGGACCAACTTAATATTGGTAATTATGATTATAATATGATTGTATAGACTAATAACACTATAATAATATTATAATCGCTATTGATGGTGTGAATTACAATCTAAAACTTTTAATTTTATCGGTTTTTTATTTGTAAAAGATACTTAGTATCTAAAAATTATATTAAACCCCTCAACCTTAATTGCTAATTCAAGTTGAGTCGAGTCCAGAAGATTCATATAAAAGGATAAAACTGTTTCAATACTTACTTTTTCCATTCACAAAATTCTAACGAGATCTTATTTAAGAGAGGCAAGTTACTTGACCTTTGTACTAATATCAGTTATTCTTTAGGTAGACCCAGATGTCTTATAGTAGCAGAATCATGCAGTTGCATACAGTAAGCGATTTCGATCATTGGATTTAAATCGGACGACTCACGTTCAAATATGCATTAAAATATATCACAAAACATTTTACTAAGACGATAATTGCATCATGTAATTACAAAGGGGAATTTGTTGCCCAATTTTTATTGGGTATTTGATTTTTAACAACTCTCTTTCTGGCCGAGACACTCAGGCATGTTTAGTTTATTTTCAGTTTCCTGTTTTCTTTTCCTAATTTTAAAGATAATTACAACTATAATAATTATAAAAGTGTCATACTGATTTCGTTTTGTTTATAAAAATTTGTACAGGAAACACTGAAAACAACTTTTTATTTGTTTTCATTATTTTTTGTACAAATCTTTGAAAACAAGAAATGTGATGAAAATAAGACGATACTTTTATAATTATTTTAGTTGTAATTATCTTTAAAATTAAGAAATGTAAATATGAAACTGGAAACAAACCCAACGAGCTCATAGATTTTGACACCCGAAATTCCACCCATCTTTCTCTCTCTCTTACGTAATAATGTAATTAAAAGGTTGTATATTCTAAGCAACCTGTTTTTCAACATTTGTCTCTCATTAATATAATATAGAATAGGCTACAAGTCATCTCTTTCACAACGGAACACACTCTGGCTCTTCAGCGGCCTCTGCTTGAGAAAACAAAAAATAAAAGTAATCCCAATTGTTCTGTGGGCATACCCATAGAAGAACAAAACATCACTTCTTGGGTGTATCAAATTACTATTCAGTATATGCACTGCTAGGTCAATAGAAGAGGTGTACGCTAGTGGTAGCACTTTGAAATTTCTTTCTTTCCACTTCTTTTTGTTCCTTCAGCTTCTGCAAGAGATATTCTCCCAACCGCATCTCTTTCTTATGTCTATCATTCTGTCCAAGGACATTCTCTTTTGTTCACAGGCATACACATGTAACACACAAAACTAACTCAAGATGAAATTTGCATGTTCAAGTTTACATGCCAATGCACTATTGTTACCTTCTTTAGTCCTTCCTTCTGAATTACAATTTCAAAGTCTTTTACATCCATTGAATCCCCAAAAACAGAAGATTCTTTCTTGTTCTACATTAAATTGATGCTTAAAATAAGACTTGTGGACTATGCACAATTGAAGATTGAAGGGAAGTAAAAAATGTCTAAAAAGGCTCTGAAATCCATGAAGAATGAAAACCCAGAATTGCAGAAGCAGATTGGTTGCATCACTGGATTTTTCCAGCTCTTTGACAGCCATCGTTTCTTCACAGGCCAGCACACTAGCAGCCACAGTAAGCACAGACTTACTTCAGGTATTCTGCAATATAAGGTTTCTGTTTTACTTTCTGAAACTTATCTTGATTGTGTCGGTACTAGTACCACTGTTAATTTTGTTATATTTTCATAATTTTACTTTTGTATATTTTTAGACAAACATGATTAATCAAGAAATTTTGACTGACATGCATATTAAAATGATAAATGTTAGATGTACAGACAAACTTTTTCACATCAGCAATATATTTGAACATATGATATTTTGACAACATTAACCAACCTTTGTATATTATTAAGCACAAATTCGATAACATTAACTATCTAGGCATCCATAATCCCGGACACTGTTAAGCACATACATTAATTAATCATTTTATCTTATCTGGTGTCCACGTGTACAAATAACATTTTTTTTCCCACATATCTCATGTATATTGAGGTGGAGAAACATTGTTGTTGGCTTGCTTTCAGAGTTATTGTTTGGTATCTCACCAACAAAATTTCACCACCATGGATCCTCTGCATATTCTAGGGATGTGAGAAAATTTGTATGTGCAACATTTTTCGGTTAAAAATTAAAATCACTTTCTTCCAACATTAATGGACTAACACAATTGTCCTATAGTAATATGTCAGTAACTTGTAAACTCGCATGGTTGTGTTTTATTTTCTCTTCTTCATCAGTTTTTGTTTTAGTTTTTTGTGTAGTGCACTGATAGGGTGGTTAAACTTCTCTAACTTCACAGTTACTAAGCAAAACAAAGCCTTTCATTTACTCGTTTTAACTGACTTCATTTGGTTGGTTAAGAAACGACGAAAATTATTAGAAAAATTTCTAACTGATGTTCAAATAATGTCCTCCCTTCATATTGGAGAAGAATAAATTTTTTATTTCATATATTTAATTTGGCTGACAAAAGTTCTGAAGGGCACTCCCTTTGTCTAGATTTCTATATAACTGATGTCAAGATATGAACACGACCTTTCTCATTTCAAAGTCAATAGATGTTCAAGTTATGAAACGACGAAAATTATAAGAAAAATTTCTAACCGATGTTCAAATAATGTCCTCCCTTCAGATATTTGAAGAAAAAAAGACTTAATAAAGTTGAACTTTGTAGAGTGACACATCTCGATTTTCAAGAGTTAGAGGTAAAAATAATTTTTTAGAAAGAAAAGTAAGTGCCTTATAATTCGGTTGAGTTATCTGCAGTCACTTTACCGTGTAGTCGATGCACATGGTTGTTGTTTAAATCGTTGTATAAGTGACTGCAGGGAATTCAAACCCTGAGTTATTTCAGTTTCCTCGTTTAGTGCACGATGGATGCTTGAAGTTGATATAAGTTCTCCTAAGTGGAACATCATTCTATGAAAAAACAGTAAACCATTCTTTGTTTCGGATTTTCAAAAGATATTTTTAAGATTTTTGTGTGACTCAAATCCATGATAGTTATATCATAAATTTCCGTTATTTTTTGTGGATGTTCAACATGTAAACAGGCCAACAGATATTTAAGAAAGGATTTAAAAAGAATGAACAGAGAGAGTTGAGGGTAAAGTTTGAGAAGATATTTCATATTACTTCAACTCAAAAGTTTCCTTCCTTTCTCAGGTGGAAGCAGTAATGACATCAAAGAGCAGACAATGCAGAAAGCAATGGTAAGATAACACTTCAAAGTAGCTTAACTCTTTTGGAGAATTTAGCATAATCAATTTAGAACTTGATACTTGAGAGTATGATTACAGGCAAAGAATATGAAAGTTGCAAGAGAAAAGCAACAATTCTCCACGGAGTCCTCAATAAATTCTCCGTCTTCTTCACCTTGTTCATCTAGCCTGTCATCCCTTGACTCTAACAGAACAATTCAGACAGAATCACCATCAACTAACCGAACGAGAATTTCGGATAACCCAAATTCTGAAGTAGCAATGAAGCAACTTGGTATCCCAGGTCAGAAATCCCTCAACTTCTATGATATTGCCAAAGACTCAATGCATAGACAAGCTCAAGGATTGTCTGTGAAAGCTGTGGACAAAGAGGAAAAGAAGGGTACTCATACATTGAAATACATAGACTCCCCCAGGCCTTTGCAGTCCCACAAATCTGTCAATGCAGGAGTTAAAGTTGCCAATGAACCAATCCATATTCTTGCCAGGTTCAAGAAAACACATTGGGACTCACCAAGATTCTCTTATGATGGGAGGGATATAAAAGATACATTGAAATCTGCCACAAAGCATAAGGAACTCCCAAGGCTATCATTGGACAGCAACCTTTTGAAGGGTCCACAGAAAGGGTATGGGAGGAACTCCACCACAATGCTTATCCAGCAGCGCGAATCCGAAACTTCCAAAAGATCATCCAGTGTTGTAGCAAAGTTAATGGGGCTGGAAGCCCCCCCAGACCGGACACAAACTTATGAGACCTCACTGGGGACTTATTGTTGCTCCACCAATAAAAATGAGATTTTGGCAAGATCTAGCACAAGTTCTGTATCCCAAAGAACATGCCAGGGATCTACTTTGCCTCAGTCTAGAAAGGTTGATTCAATCACAAATGTAGCACCATATTCACAATTTGTGCTTGAATCAACTAGGCGGAGGCAAATTGATGCAAGCCAAAGTTCTCAATTACAAGCTTCCAATGAAAGTGAATCTGATAGTAAAGCCTTAAAGTCATCCCTCTCTGTATATGGGGAAATTGAGGAAAGGCTGGCAGAACTTGAGTTCAAAAAGTCTGGAAAAGATCTCAGAGCCCTTAAACAGATTCTTGAAGCAATGCACAGATGTAAAGATTCATTAGATATTACAAGAGTTCAAGCTTCAAATTCTCCATCTGACATTAGGAACAATAGTAGATTCAATGAATGCGAGAAAGTACATAGTCCAAGAATACGACCGAAGGACCTAACATCTGTTACAGTTGAGATGTCAAATTCAACCCAGGGAAGTAAATCACCAATTGTCATCATGAAACCAGCAAAAGTTAATAGAAAAGGCAATAATACTTCTTCCACAGAAATGCCAATTCATGCTAAATCTGGTCACAACAAGTGTTGCCCTGGTAATCATACAAGTGGAAGATTGGATAACAATCATACAGCTAAAGGTATCAGTCTTTCAGCAGAAAAGTGTAATAACATGAGAACTTCAAAATTGATGCAATCCTCAAAAGTTCCTGGAGACAACAATGTAAAAAACACCACCAATTCTGGCAATCTAACAGTGACTGGGAGCCCGAGACTACAAAACAAGTTTGGTTCGGAGAGGCGGTCTCCACCAACCAGTCCATCATCAGATTCCAGCATTAACAGAAAACACAATAGACAATCTGTGGAATTGTCTTCCCCAAGTATTATTCCCAGAAAAAAGTTCTCTACTTTGCAGGAAAGAAATGAACGTATCGATGACATCAGTTGTCACCGGAGGGATTTCAAGCATCATGTTAATGTCATTTCTCCAGATTTTGACCGCAAAAGAAGCTTGGTCGCTGATAGTGACATGGAAGTCAATCACATTGATCAATCAAGAAAGATCAATAGCACTGCCATCCAAGGCCCAAATCAAAATGTTAGTATTTCTTCCTTGCTTTTGCATCTAAACCAAATGGTTAATTTTTCTTTCATTGATCAGAATGCAGGTGAAGAGTTGAGAAAGGAAAGCTCCAAGGCTGAGACAATAGTCACAGCAGAACAACCAAGTCCTGTGTCCGTTCTTGATGCTGGATTCTATAGGGAAGATCCACCATCTCCAGTGAAAAAGAAATCAGACATCTCAAAAGATTTAGGTAAACAACAAAGATTAAATCTTGGATAATCTAAATTCATTTGTCAAATGAATCAGTGTAGTGAATATACATTTTGTGGCATTACCAAAACAGTAGAGGTAGTGTTTGGTATTAGTCATATTTTAATATTTCCGGCAAAGTGAGCATGAGAATAAAAGTTTCTCATGTTTGGTACGGGGATAAATTATTCCTAAGCATAAATGATGCCCCGGAATAAAATTAGTGAATGAAAGTCCATTCTCATGTCCGAGAGTGAGAAATAAATATTCCTATATAGATTTCTGGAATAAAACATTCCATGAAACAAATGCCACCATAGGAAAGGATTTTGAGGTATATTTTGATTATATTCAGATTTTCTGCTACAGGTGAAGCTCTAAGCGCTGATGATGATAGTGAGGAGAACTCAATGGATCTTCATCCTTCATCCAGCACCACAAAAGCCAACTTCAGCAATGGATCTATTGATAGAGACATGAACACCCAGAATTTGGTTCAAATACTACAAGAAATTGAGTGGACTGATGAGAAATTCATCAATTTCAATGACAATAAGGATCCTGACCATAAATATATATCAGAAATACTGTTAGCATCAGGTCTGTTCAGTGGTCTCAGCTCTAGCCAGATATTTCATTCACCAGGCCACTTGATTAACCCAAAGTTGTTCTTTGCACTAGAACAAACAATGACAAACAAGAGGCATTCTAATACTGAAGACAGTGCCAAGAAGATTGCTAGGATTATTAATCTTGAGCAAATGAAAAGAAAACTCATATTTGATGTCGTCAATGAAATTTTAGTGCGAAAACTAGTTTCGGAGAGTTCTTCCTCTATGTGTCGTTGCCTACCGAATGAGTTAGCAAGTAGAAAACTAAAAGGGCAGCAGCTTTTGGGTGAGCTTTGCACAGAAATAGATCAGTTACAACCTCAAAATAGGAATGTCAGCCTGGCTAATGAGGATGATAATTTGACAAGACTCTTGTGGGGAGATTTGATGCATCATCCCACAATTTGGACTAACTGCTGCAATGAGATACCAAATATTGTGTTGGATATTGAACGGTTGATCTTTAAAGATTTGATAAGTGAAGTTGTGAGAAGTGAAGTTGCAAATCATCCTGGTAGGCATTGCAGGCAACTCTTGTTTCCCAAGTAGGAATTTTGGCTAAGCAGTTTGAGAAAAATGTTTCAGTCTTCAAATGTCACCTTTCTAAACTTGCAATACATATAGATTGAAGGGGTAATAAGCTGCTTAATTGACATTTTAACCTTTGTTTTGTATAAACTCATACCTTGATTGTGTAAAAATGGTATACCATTTGTCCATATTATTGAACTCTGAATGCAAGGATAAATTTATACAATATGTGAAGAAAAGTAAAGCAGGAAACTAATAACTATAATACAAAAAATTAGGCTAGGATAATTGGAGTCCCAAAACCAGTGGATAATAAAACAGGATATCTATAATATCTCCACAAAATCCTCTGATACAGCTCATGCCAACAACCCTCTCAAGTCTCAAGTTGGTGTATAGATGGCTTCCAATGCCCAACTTATCTAGAGTGTTACAAAAGTCCTTGCTAGAGACTGCTTTTGTAAGGATATGTGCCAACTGTTCTTTTGACCTTCTAAACAGAAATTGAATTATCTTGGCTTCAGACTTTACCTTGATAAAGTATACATTTCAACATGTTTTGTCCAGTCATGTTGAACTAGATTTTGTGCAATCTCTATGGCTGCTATATTATCACAATAGGATCCATTACTGAACTGGATGATCAACCAATTTCCTTTAATAACTCCTTCAACCAGAGAAGTTCACAAAGTCCTTGTTGGAAATAGCAATTAAATAGGTTCATGTACTTGTAGATTCATGTATCTCGGTTGTATCACTCAAGGACCTAGATTAAATAGATCAGTTGGCCTAAATCACTATCCAATGATAAAATTTCTTAATCATGCGTCTTATCGTTAGTTCCAACCTCCGAATGTCGCGTATCATATCGGCACCTCAATCACTCTTCCGGTCTTTTGTGTTGCTTTCTAAAATGCGTATCTAAATAGAAATTGAGGGCCTGTTTGTTTTGTTTCCAGTTTTCTGTTTTCATAAATAATTATAAAACTATCACCTGGTTTTCATTCTGTTTCCTGTTTTCAAAAACTTGTACATGAAAAAGTTGTTTTCAGTATTTCCTGTACAAATATCTGAAAACAGAGACAGAATGAAAACAAAGTGATAGTTTTGTAATTATTTTTAAAAACAGGAAATAAAAATAGGAAATTGGAAACAAAGCAAACAGACCCTAAATCTCTCCAACTTGTTTATTCCATTCATCACTACTTCTTTACTTTTCTTAGTTTTTTTGCTGTAGAATCTTGTCGCTACACAGGACCAACGAGAGGCCAGGCATGTTGGATAACATGATACATAGAAAAGGACCAAATTCGTTTTTTTCATGTTTGTAAATTTGAGAGATCGAATAATTTATTTATTTATTTTTCATGAATCAAAAGTGTATACTTAAAGTTTTTTAAGGATCAATATGGTCTTTACTCAAATTTTAATTTGCGGGCAGGGCAAGTTTGAAGTTGGAACACTCTACCACAAGGTCAGAGGATTGCCCCTTAAAATCAGTCAAAATCGTGTACCTCTTCCAATAATTTGAAACTTGTTACGAAGTGTGGCAAACAAGATTCTAATTTCTATGCCTCTGATATCCAACACTTGTATTCTATTGTTTCTGAAATGATAACTGCGACAACAGTTTATCAAGATGGAAACGTTTCTTGATAACGCTCGTTCTTAGATGCAGGAATTTTCAATAATGATGCCCTATGCTAAAGATTTAGCAAAACACAAGAAACATTCTTTATGTTGGCACCTCTTGTTGCGACTCTCACCTCTTGTTGGCAACGGTAAAGATGACAAAGCAGTTACATAGTTTAACTATTGAAGATGGAGATTAAATGTAAATTCTTTGCATGTGATTCCATACTCTTGTATCATTTTTCCATGTGTAATCATGTGGAGAAGAGAAATAGAAACGAGATTTTGTTGATGGATTCATTCTAAATTTATAAAATTACATTTATAACTTAGTTTTTTATTTGACATCAATCGGCACTTACGTGACAGCTAGACATGATGGGAGCTCGTGCATCTCATGTCAATTAGCTATATAGCGAAAATAGCTTAATCAAAGACATTGCTGTAGTAAGAGAATGCCTTGTGACACAGTGAACAAATGCGAGAAAACAAAACTTATTTCACAAGCCCAAGGGGAAAGGGGCATACAAGAAGTTTCTGAACCAATTCCTTGCAAGCTATGATGTTTCAAATAGCAAAAGACTTCATTCTTTAAACCAATCAAGACCAGTGTTATCAATGGTGGATTACAGCGGCCAGCCGAAAATCTGAAATATAAACATGGCGTTGCAGCTTATGGCAGAAACATAGAGGATATAATAAGCATTGCGACCTATGGCAGCTGGCACAGAATCTGCCATGCCATAAGGCGATGGTGGCAATTTGACATCACTGATCAAGACCTAAGGTGCATAAGCTAAAGCAGCAATTTGAAGACATGAATTGAAATTGCAATTATGGGTAATTTCTACAATTTAATCTGAGTATACCACCAGAGCAACAAAAAATAAACGGCTTTGTATGTACAACACACATCTTGACTGAAAATCACCATCAAAACAATAAAATCAACACACAAACACAACAATGACTAAAACCGAGCCTTATCGAAGAGCATTGCATTTCATAGAAACATTAAATGGTGTTTAGCTGCATAAATCAAACAACATTGGGCTATTTCAAAAACCAGCTTCCAATATATACACTTAAAGTAAAGCTATGAAACACATTGACAAGGACACGCAATACAACACAGACACAATAGAAGGGACTCAGCAAATTTTAAAATTCTAAGACACAAACACCACATACATAGATATATAAAATTGAAAATCTAAGAAAAAGAATTACAATTCATAATATGACAGCTGCGTAGGAGCTGGATTTTAAGTTTGAAGTTGGATGTTTGTAGAATGCGTGTGTTGGTGTCCAACATGTGACACGGTACCAAAATAGTGAATTCGTGATTTATATGAGTAGAGTCATTCTTTATGATTTCTACTAATCCTTTATTTGGTCTTCCTCTGACCTCTACCATTTTAGTCACACTTAAATAGAGTCATTGTTCTCACTAGAGCTTTATCGATCCACTTTTCACATGACTTAACCATCTTAGGTGAGGTTGTGACATATTCTCCTCAATGGACAGTGGACACTTCTCTAATTTACTGGCAAATACTGCCATTCCTTATCTTATATTTTCTTGATTGTTCGCTCACTCATCTCAACATTATCATATCCTCTACAATTATTTTTGTCTCTTGTTAGTCTTAGTACTATGCTGCCCGGCATTCACTACCATATTGCTGAATTTATAGGTATCTGGTACAACAATCAAAAAGCAAACCCGAAAAATAGGCAACTATACTGTAAGGAGATAAATAACAACAGATTGAAAACATTGAAAATGATATTAGAATGACAGTGCACAACCCAAAATTTCTTTTAATCCGCATTCTGCAGAAATGAAATCATTCCAAAATATAAAACTATGAAAGCTAGCTAGCAAGAAATACTGGGAAGTACACAAAATGCTTTGTATGTTTTGGGCATGAAAGTTGAGAAATTATTTGTTTATACATGAGCATACTACAACAAAAACGCGTGCAGAGGAATTATATCAGTAACTATTAACTAACTTAATGGAACATGCTCTCAATAGTTAGTTTAAATAATACACAATTTGAAACAGTGGGAGTTGATTTTAGATTTTTAGTGTTATGGACAGCATCAAGGTTTTAAATCTAGGTCTGAAACCGAAATCTGGGCCGCGACGTGTTGGTTTTGGCAGTTGCCGAAACTGCATCGCGACCGTTGTTACAGCCGCATTGACCACATTTTCCCGCAATTGTCAGCAATAATTGAAAACACAACCACGACCGCAATTTAAAACCTTATACAGGATATTCAAATATGTGTAGGTCAAACCAAGAAGAATGTGATTTTCTGTGGGAAACAGTTGAGATGTAGCATTGATCTTTAATATAAAAAGCCAGAAATGGGAATGTTTTTATATGCTATATTCAGCATAAGATCATACACAATGACAAAGGACTTCAATAAAAAGAATCATAAATTGATCCACCAATCAATTGACACACACATACCTGAAAGATTGTTAAAGTGGGGCAACGTCTGTGTAACATCAATCCTATAATGCCCATAAGCAGGCAATGATCTAGATTTCATTATCCCAGAACTAGCTAGCTATCCTGACATTCTCCTGAACAAGTATACAGATTCTAATCAAAGCTTGAAAGCAATCTAATTTACAACTGAAGAAGCTGATCTGGGTTCTCCAAAGATTCCCTCAGAATTTTCTCAGCCCTCCTTTTCCTGTCATCCTTCTCATCTTCTATTGTAAACCACGGCAAAGTCTTTTTATGCTCCACTTTTTGAAGACTTAAACCTGTGGACCTTCCTAAGAACTTATTTCCAATCCCAATCTTAAAACGCACGGTAGGCTTCTTCTCACTCAAAAGAACCTTTCTCCGATCTTCCTCAGAATCATAGCATGTGCTTTTCATTGCTTCAATAGCTGGAGCAAACGTCTCCAGTACTGAAATAGATTTATCTTCAACAAAATTTTCCACGACAGGATTATCTGGTGCTACAACATTGAATAGCTTAGCTGGAGGGGCAACGGAAGTAACTTCCTTATCCCAACCTTTCAAAGGTGCAGCAAGGAATGGGTTGCCTTCCACTGCTACTCTCTTTGCCTTGGCATCTGCAGGGTCAATCGGGGTAGACTTTTCAAACATATTCGAGACCATCTGGTGCTGCAAATTCAACAAAGGCCTCTCCCCCATACCATTCTCTCTTTCATGCTCAAACTTGGCAGCATGAGGTTCCGTCACTCTTTCATTCCCATCAGGTGACTCTGAATATGTTTGTGGATCAGGGAATGCAGGCAACCAAGCAGGAATATGCTCCCACGGAGGCTCTTCTCCTCTTTGTAAAAAACTTGGAGTCAGCACACATTCTTTCACGAATGGAAACCGAGGAAGAGGGCGTGCAAATGGGATCGGCTCCGCTTCATTAACAAACTGAACAATTTCATGCATAACGCCAGAACTTTCAAGGCAATGATCGACATCCGAAGCTCCTGTAAACCCCTGTACCGATCCCATATCTTCCAAACCTTGAATGACATCAAAGACATTGCATTCAACTCTACCTGCAAGATTAGCACAGTCATGTGCAGATTTCCCAATGTTCAAAATATACCGAGCCCCAACCTCGGATAACACTTCAAGAGCTGACTGCTGAAATGCCTGAAAACCCTCACTCTCGCATACTTGCGCTACTGCAATCTTCGTAATCGCTTGGGCAAAGTCATCAGCACCCACTTTCCTCCTACTTGTGCTAGGCTGTTCAAGCTGTCTTCCACTCTTCCCACCACCATTGCTCATATTCAGCACTTCATATCACTTTAAAACACAACATACATTCCCCAAATCACTATTCTTCATTTCCAAAACTCTCACCAAGAATCATACTCACCAACCTAACTTCTGAGAACTATAATAGAAAAACAAAAACAAAAACAAAAAACTGAACTTTAGATTACATGAAACTTGAGTTCAATGCAAAGATGAAAATTTCACGAATGCCCCATACTAATTAGGCAAAAAAAAAAAAAAAACCTAACTCGACCCAATTTGAATGGAGAAGAAAGAAAACAATTTTGGGTGGAAAGATTCAAAATTGAAGATTGAAAATCAGACGAAAATGGGAAGAAACAAAAACTTTACCTGTTATTGAAAGGTCTTGATTGGATCTGAGGGCATGATTTTTTGAGAGAAAAATATCGTTTAACTATTTGGGAGATGGTGAGAAGTGAGTGGAAGATCGAGAGAATAATAAATTAGAAAATTTAGGGTTTGAGTTAGGTTTTAGCTTAAACCCTCGAAAACCCTTCGATCGAAGATAGCATTGGAAGCAGAGGGAGAGAGGGAGGGTTGAATTTTGGAAGGAAGATTATGCTCTAGGAGACACGATGCGATTTTTATTAATTTTGAACTCTCCAATAATTAAAATAAAATAAAATAAATTAAAATAAATTGGTAAAAATGAAGAATCTTCCGCGGGGAACGGCGTCGTTTTGGACCACATGAGCGGACGGACGAGCATAGCGGCATAGCCCCAAAGTGGTTATAAAATAATTTATTATATGTATATTTGACTATAAAATTAAATTTTGAATCTTTCCTATGAGACTCTGCTATTGATAAATCATATTGAATTTTAATTAATTTGAGTTAAGCTGGAAATACTTATTTAAGGAGACATAACTCTTTTGGTATCTTTTTTTTTGTGCAAGACTCGAATCTGAGATCTTTCTTAAAATAAATCGAGATTTTTATCGTTTGAATTAACAGGTGTTAATAATTAATCTTATATTTAGATATACTAATAGAAAAACAATTTAAATATAATGTAATTTGTTTGAATGGTATAAAACATTGTTTTTTTTAATAAAGGTCGAGCTAAACACTTAAATTTGATTGGATTAAATTAAATTTTTAGTCTTATAGTTTACTTTGATTTTTAATTTAGTTTTTATATAATTTAGTCCCTAATGAGACAAGGGACAGGGAGTAGAGAATAAGGTGAGGAACTTGTCATTTTACTATGTTAACAATGCTAAGCCTAAAAGTATTACAATTTATTGTTGCTACCATTTTTTTTGTAGAAATTATTGTTACCATTTTTATTACGTGCAATTTATATATTATAATTTTTCTTATGAGACAATGAATGTGGTTGGTATCTTTATATATAAAAAAACAATAGAACTGAAATTTTGCCCCCAAAATGTGGGCAATATGGTAAAAACTTCATTTTTTAAATGAGATTAAAATATTAGAAAATTATGGATAATAATTAATCGTAAATAATAAATCATAAATTGTTATTAATAATAAATAATAAGTAACCAAATTTTATACATGATTTTATTTGATTTTTATGTATATATTTTTTTGTTTGAAAAGTTATAAAAACGTAAATTTTAGACATGATTTTATTTGATTTTTATGTATATATTTTTTTTGTTTGAAATCTTTATATATAAAAGAAACAATGGAATTGCTATAAAATTTTCCCCCCAAAAATGTGGACAATATGATAAAAACTTCATCTTTTAAATGAGATTAAAATATTAGAAAATTATGAATAATAATTAATCATAAATAATAAATAATAAATTATTATGAATAATAAATAATAAGTAACCAAATTTTAGACATGATTTTATTTGATTTTATGTATATATTTTTTTTGTTTGAAAAGTTATAAAAACGTAAATTTTAAACATGAATTTATTTGATTTTTATGTATATATTTTTTTTGTTTGAAAAGTTATAAAAATAATAATTAGTTGTTTGCATTTATGTGAATTAATGGTTTGATTTACTTTCAAAATTATTTAACATGAAATTGATATTATTTTTAAAAATATTAAAATATTAGATTAAAATATTTGAAAACTGATACAAATATGGTAAAAACATCATATTTTAAATGAGATTAAATATTAGAAAATTTAGGTTTTCATTTGAACAATATAGAAACGACTTTGAAGTTTAAAGTGTCACCCACTCACACTTGTTTCCCTTTTGTGAAAAACATAAGGTGTAGTCATGATACATTGATATCCCATTTGAGACTCTTGTGTTCTTGCTTCCTTCTAAAAATCAGTTTTTTTTGCTAATTTAACAACATGAATCGCTCAATTGCTTTGTTGCACTTATTTTTGTACTTATCGATTTTTGTGCTTCAATTTTTTTTTTTTTTAGCGAATTGAAGGATGGCACCACTTATTACCTTACTTGATGATATTAAACCTGGGAAGATTACGTTGATCATAAAGGTCCGTGTAATAAGTATTTGGAAGGCTCCTGATTTCAATGTTCCCTCCAGACAAGTAGTCTTGACTTATTATTGCTGGATGAAAAAGTAAGTACTTCATTTTTTTTATTTATACATTTTTGTTATTTTTGTTATTTATCCCCCAAAGTTCGTATGGTTTGTTCGCACTTTTTTATATTTCTTGCCATTAGGCTAATGCAGCATGATGCAACCTTGAACCTCCTAACCAATGATTCTAAAGTTTAAATAGCGATTCTATCCTTCGGACCATAAATATTTTTTAACTGAGCTCTATATGATTTTCTTATTTTACAATATGATATAAAACTATACTTATATATTTTTGTATAAAAAATGATAGAATGAATAAAGCAAGTGATATATATATATATATATATATATATATATATATATGCGACCAAAAGTTATAGCACACCTATTTTATTGTTTAAAGTCATTTATTCGTGTGATCATTGTCCACACTTATCAATAATTTCAGTGAATCTATAAAAAAAAAAACTAAACATATTTATATGCATCTTTATATATAAAAGAAACAATGAAACTGTTATAAAATTTTCCCTCCAAAAATGTGGGTAATATGGTAAAAATTTCATCTTTTAAATGACATTAAAATATCTTTATATATAAAAGAAGCAATGAAACTGCTATAAAATCCCCCCCCCCCCCAAAAAAAAATATGGGCAATATGGTAAAAACTTCATCTTTTAAATGAGATTAAAATCTTTATATATAAAAGAAGCAATGAAACTACTATAAAATTTTCCCCCCAAAAATATGGGCAATATGGTAAAATCTTTATCTTTTAAATGATATTAAAATATCTTTATCTTTATATATAAAAGAAGCAATAAAACTGCTATAAAATTTTCCTCCAAAAAATGTGACCAATATGGTAAAAACTTCATCTTTTAAATGAGATTAAAATATTAGAAAATTATGAATCATAATTAATCGTAAATAATAAATAATAAATTGTTATGAATAATAAAATAAGTAAATATCTTTTTGGACATGATTTTATTTGATTTTTATGTATATATCTTTTTGGTTGAAAAGTTATAAAAACCTAAATTTTATACATCATTTTATTTGATTTTTATGTATATATTTTTTGTTTGAATATTTATATATAAAAGAAGCAATGAAACTACTATAAATTTTTTCCCCCAAAAATGTGGGCAATATGGTAAAAACTTCATCTTTTAAATGAGATTAAAATATCTTTATACATAAAAGAAGCAATGAAATTGCTATAAAATTTCCCCCAAAAAAATGCGGGCAATGTGGTAAAAACTTCATCTTTTAAATGAGATTAAAATATCTTTATAAATAAAAGAAGCAATAAAACTGTTATAAAACCACCCCCCCCCCCCCCCCCCCCAAAAAAAAATGAGATTAAAATATTAAAAAATTATGAAAATAATTAATAGTAAATAATAAATTGTTGTGAATAATAAATAATAAGTAACCAAATTTTAAACATGATTTTATTTGATTTTTATGTATATATTTTTTTGTTTGAAAAGTTATAAAAACGTAAATTTTAGACATGATTTTATTTGATTTTTATGTATATATTTTTTGTTTGAATCTTTATATATAAAAGAAGCATGAAACTACTATAAAATTTTCTCCCAAAAAATATGGGCAATATGATAAAAATTCATCTTTTAAATGAGATTAAAATATATTTATATTTATATATAAAAGAAGCAATGAAACTACTATAAGTTGACTCATGAGTTCTTCTCATTCCCATAAGTTATTTATTTTCAAGATTGGTTCGCTTCCTTTGTTGTTGTAATTTTTTGGGTAGATTCGTGCATGATAAGAAGATAGGTTAGTATCCTATGACAAATAAGGCTAGACACATGAAGCTTTTAAAAGCTATTTGATCAGTTACATTTAAAAGCTTACCATGATAAGTTAAGAAAAGTAAAAGCTAAATGTGTTTTTAGAATTTAATATAAACATATATAGTCTTTCCAAATAATACGAAATTATACCTCACTATCGTTCACCCGTGCATCGCACTAGTCCATCGTCTAGTTTTATCAACAAAAAAAATTGGATGTGGTTGGTATTGTGTTAATAAGCGGCAAAATTGGTTTTTAAACATAAAAGTTATTCACAGTAGTTTTACATTTGATGCACATCTACCCGTAAACAAGCATCCAAACATGCTAGAAGTATCTTTGCCGATTTGGTTTATCAGAATTACTTACAAGATTAATCATCATTCCATCGCGTAAAAATACAAAATTTATTATTCTCCCCATAAAAATTACTTTCCTTAATTTAAATTTTTTATTTATAAACCACCATAATTATTATGATTTTCACCATGGTTGTTAAATCGGACCAGTCGGTTCAACCGATCGGACCGGCAACTGGCCTGTCGGCTAGTCCGGACTACCCCTATAACTGCCCTGTAGATGAACCAGCTTAGAAACCGTCGAATCGGTACATAACCGAGGGAATCGAGCAAAACTGTTGGTTCACTGGGTTTCTGTGGTCCGTGTTTTGCTTCCTTAAGCTAGCAATCTCCTACTGCCTCAATGATCTCTGACGGTCGGAACTGCTTTAACCGCACGCCTTTGCTTTGTCTGACTTGAGACGCAAAAAGCATAAAAAAGAAGACGAGGGGTGAGAGAAAGAAAAAAGAGGGAATGAGTTACAAAGACGAGGGGGAGAGAGAAAGCATGATGACGAAGAGTCGAGCTGAGCGGCGGCCATGAAACTAAAAGAAGAACACACAAATAGGAGAAGAAGAGGGAAAGCTGGACGGAGGCTATGACTAACGAGGAATGAATGAAAGGCTGAAAGCTAGGGTTGTTGCATTCTTAATATTCTCATAAACGAATTTGTTCCAAGTACTCTTTTTTATTTTCATTTTTTTAACATAGAATGGGCTGGTTTAGGCCCAAATTCACTTTTGTTTTTTTATTTTATTTTTTCTTCTAATAGTTGGGCCAAAACATATAAAGGACAATTGGCAAAAAGAGGGGACAAGTTACAAAGACGAAGGGGACAGAGAAAGCATGATGAAGAAGAGTCGAGCTGAGCGGCGGCCATGAAACTAAAAGAAGAACACACAAATGGGAGAAGAAGAGGAAAGTTGGTCGACGGCTATGACTAACGAGGAATGAATGAAAGACTGGAAGCTAGGGTTGTTGCCTTCTTAATATTCTCATAAACGAATTTGCTCCATGTAACACCCCGATTTTCTGCTTTCTAAGATCGGTATAAATATAAATAAACATTTATATTTTTATCCGAAACTTAGAAAATGATTTTTGGAAAACCAAAGTCATATTCATATCATACTTATTTTTATAAGTATACGGTCAAATTTTAGGTTGAAAATTCAGACGGAACCCGGTGTGCGTTTTCACTGACAGTAAGATTTTACTGATTAGAAAACCTAATTTTGACCTGAGAACGAAATGAATAAACTTTATATCTCATTTCCAACGATATAGGTTATTTTGAAAATTTTCAAAATAAATTGGTTATTATACTCGATTCGGGAGTAAAAACCCTAAATTGGGTAATCGACGGAGTCGAGAACGGACGTGCAGAGACAAAACCCGATATCGGATGCTGAGATATGTGCCACCTAGGGTAGTGAGTCATATGGATGAGTCACCCATCTCATGATTACATTTAACAAAAAATCTAGATATTTCTTCAAACGAGTATAAAGACCATTTTACCCTTGGACCATTTTACCCTTGAACTTTCATTGAAATGCCAAGTTTGCCCCAAAATTTGTGGACACAAATCAGCCACCTCTCCTTCAATCTCAACCACATAATTTTCATGATTACCTTAGGCAAAATTACCATTTTGTCCTTAAGTTATCTTTATATCACAAAAATGCCATTTTTTGAGATTACTCTTTTGTTCCTAAAAATTTATGCCTTGGACCCTTTTACCCCCAAAAAGCTACGGTCCAAGAAACATTTGAGATCCCATTTCACTTCTATTTAAGGCAATGTTCATCATCTTCATCAAAGTTTCTCCATTTTCCATTAAAAAAGCTTAAGTTCCATAGCCTAGATTTGTGAAGGAAGTGTTTGATTCCTTGCCCATTTTTCATTTCCAAGAGGTATACCATACTTCTCTCACTCAATAATAATCATGTTCTTCAATTATTTTTGTGTTTTGAAGCCATGATCATATTTTTCAATTCTTAGATCTAGAACTTTGAAAATTCATTGTAAATCATAGAAAAATCCAATGAGCATGAAACCAATTTCTATGATCTTAGTATCCTCTCTATATTTAAGATCCAAGAGGATGCATTCAACAAAAATTTCTTGCCCATTTAACTTGATGAGGCCGAACCCTAGTTTATTGTGGGGGAGGACTTTGTTCATTTTTTTAAAACTAGTCCTGCTTGATTCAATCTTATAACTTATATATGTATTGAATCCATGATTATTGAATCAAAAAGAAACCTCTAAGCCATTTTGTTTCTCATGGACGAATTATTTTCTTGAGAAGTTGAAAGATTTTGTTTCATTTTCAACTTATGATAATTTGTCTTAACTCTACACTACTCTAAGGTCATGGATCTAAGAGTATGTGAAATTTTGAGATCTCTAGATAATTTATCTAGCCATGGCCGAAACTAGGGTTTTGAAGGGTTGGAGTATTTTATTTCAACCTTTTTAAGTTAATCATTGTTTTAGGGTTTTAAGTGATTAAGGATCACTAATCCAAGAGCTTAGGATTTTTAGAAATTTTTAGCCAATTAAACACCTCATGGCCGAACCTAGCATGTAGGAGCATAGGTGTATTTAGTGTTTAATTAATAATTATTTGTTGTGTTTTGTTGAAGGATAAATTGTTGTGTGAATCGTGTACGTGTGCTATCAAGAAAACGGAGTGTCGGCGAACTTGTATCGTAAGGAAAGATCTTCGAGAGGTAAGGGGACCTTACCTGAGGGATTTTGTTTAGATAACCACACGTTATCTGGGTGTTATCTGTAAATTATCTGTTATTAATTTCTGTGGCTTTTAGTTGTTTTCTGTTTAATTTGCTATATGCTTTGGATGTGATTATGTGATCATAACTGTGATGCATGCAATAATTGTGATGTATGCTATACTGTGCTGTGGTGAAATTATCTATTGTTGAGTGCTGGATTGTGCAACCTGACATTGGTCAGTGTTTAATTATTTCTGAGGATAAAAGCCTAATAAGCTTATATATTCAATCAAAGAAGTTAAATGGTGAAATTAGTGTAAAAGTGGAAAAGTAATTTTTTAATGATTTTTTCGACGACTAATGAGTCAATGAGTGTCAGTGAGGGCGGAACCGTAAATTTTTTTCACAAGCATTAGTTTTCTCAAAATAAATTCATCAATAATATAAAACGTCATTTAGAGAAATTAAGTTACAAAAATAAAGTAAGATTAAGTTTGGAATAATTATTTCCGACAGAAAAGTCATCTTTGATTTATAAAGGGATTTAATAGAGAAACGTTTAAGAAACACGTATTGTTTTATTTTACATTCGTTTTGAAACGGTTTTCTTAAGAGTTGATATTCTTTTCTCCATGAGCAATATTTTCAAGTGTAAAATAATTTCTAAAAGAAATAGTTAATTTTTGAATTATAAAGTATTTTAATGCTAAATGACGAGTAAATCGGAAAAATAATTTATGGAAAGGTTTTGAAAATAATATTTTTCTTCTTGGACAGTAATTAGTTGTAAATGAGTTATTTTTCAAGAAGTTGATGTTTTTCGGATAATGATTTTCAAGAGGAAAAGAGTTTGAGAAAAGTAAATTTCACTATGATTTGATGTTTTATAAATGGTTTCAACAGAAAGGATTTTCTGTAAATGAGCTTTATATAAAAGAAGTTATGGACCTTGTGTCCTATATGTTACGGGTTAAAGTCCTTGCTGGCATATCTAATTTTTGGAGATATCAGTATGTCACGGGTTAGAGTCCTTGTTGACATATTTGATTTTGGTGATTCCAAATGTGTCACGGGTTAGAGTCCTTGTTGGCATATTTGATGATGGAGATTTCCAGTATGTCACGGGTTAGAGTCCTTGTTGGCATGTCTGATGATGGTGATTCCAATATGTCGCGGGTTAGAGTCCTTGTTGGCATATTGATGATTGGGGTTTGGTATGTTGTGGGTTAGAGTCCCAGTTGGCATACTTGAAGGTGATGTTTGATATGTTGCGGGTTAGAGTCCCAGTCAGCATATTTGTTTCATGTTGCGTGTTACGGGTTGAATCCGAGTGAACACATTTGACTTCGGGTCATATATCGATAAGCTAGGATCGATGGAACCATCCTAGTGTTTTTCGTAATCGAATTCTTGGACTGCATGCCTGATGTTGGAATATTATGTAATTTTTATTAATCACGATGACCGTCGGGTATGAGACCCTTTGACTAAATTAATATGTTGTCTGGATAAATTGTTATACATTGTGAATATCATGAATATGCTATTTTGTGTTTGTGAGTGGGGTGATCTTATCAAAGTCCATATATTGACGTCTCACCCTTACAAATATATCAGGTTTCTTCTGGTATTGTTGTTGTACATTGGTACACTAGTGCAGATGGAGCTGAGAAGTTTCCCTAAGTCTTTCGGGACTTAGTTTTAGATACTTGAAGAGGTGTTTTGATTATGGTAATGACAATGGAGTCCTTCCGATAAATGTCTTGTAGAACGACCAGCTTAGGAATCTTAGTTGGGTGGTGTGTAGAATATGTCAGTAACTTTGGTGTTGTACTTTAATCCCAAGTTTAATTTTCTGTTTTGGAAATTGAAACTTAATTATTAAAAGTTGTATGCCTTGATGGCTTTATTATGAATGTGATTATCACTTTGTGTGATGATGTACAATATGCTTATAATGTTTTCGCCTGTGTATCATGTTTCTATAGCTTTCCGTTACAGAAAAATTTTACACCCATGTTTTCTGACTTAAATAAAATAATTTTTCGAAAGCAACTAACAAATATAATTTTTAATTTATTTCCGCACGTGTTACAAAGTAATGCCCAAGGGGGTGTTACACTCCAAGTACTCTTTTTTATTTTCATTTTTTTAACATAGAATGGGCTGGTTTAGGCCCAAATTCACTTTTGTTTTTTTATTTTGTTTTTTCTTCTAATAGTTGGGCCAAAACATATAAAGGAAAATTGGAAAAAAAGAGGGGACGAGTTACAAAGACGAGGGGGAGTGAGAAAGCACGATGAAGAAGAGTCGAGCTGAGCGGCGGCCATGAAACTGAAAGAAGAACACAGAAATGGGAGAAG
The DNA here is from genome assembly GCA_030762895.1 of Sophora flavescens. Lineage (NCBI taxonomy): Eukaryota > Viridiplantae > Streptophyta > Magnoliopsida > Fabales > Fabaceae > Sophora > Sophora flavescens. The sequence goes on from CM061065.1 coordinate 52,814,689, forward strand.
AAGAGGGAAAGTTGGACGACGGCTATGACTAACGAGGAATGAATGAAAGGCTGAAAGCTAGGGTTGTTGCCTTCTTAATATTCTCATAAACGAATTTGCTCGAAGTCCAACCCACTCTTTTTTATTTTCATTTTTTTTAACATAGAATGGGCTGGTTTAGGCCCAAATTCACTTGTTCTTCTTCTTTTTTTTTTATTTGTTCTTATAATAGTTGGGCCAAAACATATAACGGAAAATTGGCAAAAAGAGGGGACAAGTTACAAAGACGAGGGGGAGAGAGAAAGCACGATGAAGAAGAGTCGAGCTGAGCGGCGGCCATGAAACTGAAAGAAGAACACACAAATGGGAGAAGAAGAGGGAAAGCTGGACGGCGGCTATGACTCACGAGGAATGAATGAAAGGCTGAAAGCTAGGGTTGTTGCATTCCTAATATTCTCACAAACGAATTTGGTCCAAGTCCAGCCCACTCTTTTTTTATAGAATGGGCTAGTTTAGGCCCAAATTCACTTTTGTTTTTTTTTAATTTCTTTTTCTAATAGTTGGGCCAAAACATATAAGGGAAAATTGGGTTGATAGAGTCGAGAATTTTTTTTTCCTTTTTTACACTTTTTGGAGCAAATATAAAAATTATTCTTGTAAAATTATTAAAATAAAATGCAATAAATATTTTATATTTTTTAATAAAATGTGCAAAATTTAAATTTTATGTTCATATTTCTGAATATATTAAATTAAAAAAATATTATTTATATATTATCGGTTCAATCACGATTAAACCATTGAACCTTAAACCAGTACCTTGACCGGTTCAGTGACCAGTCCGAATTTAAAAACATTGGTTTTCACAACCTACTAGAGTCTCTGCCACCACCGTAATTACAACTTGACCAACCTGGTCACTTCCCATAATTTGATTTATATCATGATCATATTATGATCATTAAAATTGTTTATTATTTCTACCCACTTGTGTGAATATAATCAATATATCATATCAATTTCTATGGCCAATTTCTAACTGCATTATGATTGAAGGGGAACAAATTATAAAATGGAAAACATAACACACATATTAGAGAAGGATACAAATGAAGTTTGTTAGATTTTTTTTCCAAAATCCCATTATAGGAAAATGGGATGGAAATCTCATGTCCTATTCTCCTATACCACACCCTATCTCCCATTAATATTATCTTGTCACATCAATTAAAATTTATGTAATGTTAGAAAAGTAGAATATGTGGCAAGATGGTATTGGTGGGGACATAATGTGATTCAGGAAAATGGGACAGGAAATCTCTATACTCGAAAACGACCAGAGAAATTTAATACTGTCAAACATAAGAAATGAATGATACTTAAATAACTAATTAATGGGTCATACTAACAAGTATCTTAAGGATTATTGGTTAAGAAATCAATAAAATAAAAGTTTGTATTGAAAATCTAAGTTTAGCACTTTACAATGAATGTTATAAATACACAAACATATATCTTTTGATCCTTAAAGCATCCATACAATATTAAGATTGTAGAGCATTTGTTACTGTACATCTGAGTTGGCACTTAACCCATGATTTAGGGAGTTTTGAATCATTGTTTATTGCTTGCTTAACTGGGTAGACTTGCATTAAACTGGATTAGACTTGTCACAACTAGTCACACCCAACTCTTTCACACGCAACCAACTCGGGTTTGGCTTTGGCTTATTCATGAAATGGGTTATCAGATAAGGCTTCTGGGTCTATGTTCATGGATGTACTACTTTGCATGCTTCAGCTTCATGGTAGTGAATGCTTTGAATGAAGGAAGAGGAGATGTAGCTACGAAAGGGTATGTTTTGGTTCATGGGAAACTGCTATTGGTAAGATTGATGATGATTTTGTCCGTGCAACTCTGGATTGGTGGCCTCCTCAGAAATGCGACTATAGAAGATGCAGTTGGGGTCTTGCTTCTCTTCTCAATCTGGTATTTTTGCTTTCCTTTTCTCATGTGGATTATCTGTAAAAAAAAAGGTTTTTTTTCTTTTATTTGCATCACTGAAAGAACTACAGATGATTTTTGCTGCCTCTATTTTTTGTTCTAGGAATCATTCAGTGGCTGGTGGTGTTCTTTTACTTGTCGGAATGATGCTCGAATCTAAAATCTTTGTTAAAGATCTCTTAGCTCAGTCGCAAAATAAGTCTTGTAAAAACAACTTTTACACTTTTCTTAATATGTCATTTTGGAGAACAAATTAATAATTTTTTGACATTATAGTGTATGGTTCCCCCTTTAATTACTTAATAATTTAGAATCTTATACACAGTGTTTAGAATCAGTCATTTCAAAATAATAGTGATATTTGAAATTTTTAATATGATGGTTTGTTTATGGTTACATTTAATTTAATTGGATGGAATGAAGATGTGTATCCCGGCTCTTCATGTTCATGAGGGTAACCTTGATTGTTTCTTGTGTGCCACTCTTCTCTATGTTATGCTATTAAACATTTAAAAAAGACACAGCCTCGAAGGATATCGGCTATGGCAGTGGTTGACACTCTAATACATATTAAGGTTATTCTCTTCAAGTATGGTGTTGAGCCTTTATTTGTGAGAAAATTTTCAGTGGCAACTTTAGTTTGTTTTGTTGGATGGTATGATGATTGACTATCTACATCATATACAGTTTTGCTTTGAATTTTATCCAAAAGTATCAATCTCCTTTTTTTATTATTTGATTCTCCAATCTCCTATTGTTTTCTCATAAAGATTTGTTGCTAAATTATTGAATTCAACCACTAAACTAAAATGATTAGCCATATACTAATTGTAGAAAGACTTAAAAATTATGATTCTTCCTGTGTTGGCTATTGCTATCAACCACTAAAAAGATCACTTTCGTAATTTGGTCAGTGCTGCTTGCAACCTTGTCATCTCTCTTTGAGAACTCAAATAGCTAAACCAAAATATGCTTCTTGATTGAAAATTAACCTGAAATTCTAGATTTGGTGTGGCGATGTTACTGAAAGATGAAAAACTTTGCAGTAGTATTGAGTTGCAACTTGCAAGGACATTGAGTAGCCATATAAAAAATCCGCTTGAAGATTTGTGATGCATTTTATCATCCAGCTTGGTGTTTACAAAAACTCAATTAAAAAGTGAAGCTCTCATTTTTTATAGGCAAGTACTCATTTGGTTCCTTCTAATTTCATTTATATATATGCATGATGAAAACCCTTTTTCCTGCACATAGTTTTTGTGCATATTAAATTATTTTTATTTGATATAAGCTATAGAGATGAAGATAACCCAAATTAAAATGGGTTTTTATTTACTTATCATCTATGCAAGGTTTAATAAGGATTAAATCATGAAACCAATTTACATGATTTGTGAAGAGCACATGCCAATGGAGGCTTATTAACGATTATCATTCTTATTTGTTGGAATGTAGAGGATGTGCAGATTCTTTTTACGCCTCTTACCTGTTGCAATGGTAGAGTTATGAAATAGTGAATAACTTGCTTTGAGATGTAGTGAGTAACTTCTACTGGTATGGCTCTTTAAATTGCTTACTTTCATATTGAGGTTAACTGGATTTTTATGGTCTTCTACCCTCATTAGTTGATAAAAGATCACAGAAAAATGATACAAGGCATCTCATTATCTCCTTTTGTAAGAGCCAAGCAGGGAAATCTAATGGTTCCTGCAAGAAAGGTTTCTGTTAACAACTCTTACATTGTTAGCTACATTAGAAGTGGCACATCCTCCAAACTGTTGATCCTATGATTCACTTAAAGGATAAAGAATATGTTCTTTTTATAGTTTCCCTACTAGATTACATTGTTATGCAATTGTAAATGTTAGTGACTTCTTATCACTCAGTTATTTTAATCCTACAATCTGAATGGGAAACCAGACTAATTAGTAATGCTCTGTGTGGCTATGTCATTTGAGCACGCACTGAACAAATGGAGAGCTTTTGCACTTGGAACAACCAAAATTGGCTTTCCTGCAGCTACTCTCAAGTGTATGAAAGCTTTTCTCATGTACTACTTGTGTCTAACAAATTATATATTTGTAGTTCATATTCCAGCAGTAAATATTGTTATACGCACATATTCGCGTTATATAACAGTTTAACTAATTACTCAATTCTGCTTCTAAAGTTTGTTTTGGGGAGTCCTGATTTAGAAAAAGGAAGGCAAAGAAGCATTGATAGCCAGTGATATCTGTACAAAGATTTTTTGTCTCATAATTACTACTGCTCTTATTGGGTAGATATTACAATATAATTTCTATTGCACTCAAGCTGTATTAACTGTTGTCACTTCATTCGTCCCACCCTATGAGATCCTCTCATCACTGCAAACACTAGCTCTTGATGGTTACTTAAGCTTAAGGGACAAGGAGGATACTGCCAAGTAATTTGGAAACATATACCATTTTCCTCCTCTAGCAGTTCTCCATCCAAAATCATCTTCTGATATTTCACACACCATAATGCATGTTTTTTTAATTGTCCTTGCTTCATAGTTGAAGGTTGCTGCTAGAGGCCATGACCATCCCCTTCAAGGCCAGGCACAAGCACATGGAGGCTTACTCATTAATATGGAGAATCTTGAATGTTAAGTCATAAATTGTTTTTGACAACATTGCGTGACTATGTCTAATCATGTGCTAAATATAATGTTGACTAATCTGAATGAATCTCTAGCTATTAAATCATTATTGGCGAGCTTGCAATGAAAGAGACTCTGACATCAAAACTAGATATTCTTGGGTCAGTTTGACCTCAATCTTAATTTACAGGCATCTAATCTGACATTTGCAAATATAAAACTATTCTTCCTCTACCAAAGAGACTCTGTAATTGGGCGAAAGTTCTCCCTGCCAACTCTCCCATCTTTTCCATGATTTCTACTAAAGTTTGATATTATGAATTGTGAAAGATTAATATCTATCCATTGTGGGAATTAAACACAGAATCAAGCCTCCAATGCTTTATCTATTCCTTTTTGGAATCTAATTAGTTATAGCAACTGGCAAGGATAGACATTTTCATTAACATGGCAATGATGGCAAATGTTGTCATTTACATGCCTTGAAAAGTGGACTTTTAGCTGAAAAAGCAATACTACGTACTAGGGCTTATTTTACTTTAAATTGCCTACTCAAATGGTAAAAGAAGCAAGCACTAAATAGTGGTGATTAGAATGTTGGGTTATAGTTGAAATCAAAATGTAGGATAGAAGCTACTAGTACCCCTCCTTAATGGCCACATGAAGCATATCCATGATGGCCACAGGAACTACATATGGTGTGTACTGATTGCCTCTGGATGTTTTCTTGGCCTGTATATAATTTTTGTAGGATGTTTTTCTCTATTCCTTTTCTCCATCACTATTACAACCTGTTTTGCATCTCTTTAATGAAGAACTATAGAATAATCAATTTTAAATAGACTTCTTTTATCTAGAGCATATGTTGCTTTGTCAAACTCACATGTCAATGTCTTCTTAATTCAAAGAAAGATTAATTTTCTACCAGGACATTGGTGTGAAACTCTAAAAATTGTAGCCAGGCTGGATTATCCAAATATCACCAAGGAGCTTGCATAGGAAATAAAGACTCGGTGGGCTTTTTGGTTACTTATATATATATATATATATATCGTAATTACTTAATATTTATGTCTGACATTTTACTTACTCTAGGAAACATGTGCCCATGGCAATGAACTCCAAGTTCTAGATTGTCCCTGTTATTTTATGGAAATTTTGTAAAGGTTGTCTGATGCAAATTATGTTCCAACAAAGGTATACAAGCTTTATCGTACTTTTGTTATACTGAGATACAAAAGCTAATTCCAAATATCTGTTTTATTTACTCTTTGTATATTAAAAACTTGAACTTTGTGACAACCTTTTGTGAATAATAGATAAAGGGATAGTCTAAACCTTATTTTATTTGCCCCTTTTAATAGATAATAGCTTGTGTTGTACTTTTGTTACATGGCATTGATATATATATATATATATATATATATATTTGTATTGTAGAGCAGAGTTCATTTTCTGATTCTGATTGTGATAGCAGTTAACATAAGGTAAGTAGCATCTATTTCAAGGAAGAACTTAGTTATTGAAATTTGAATATTGGAAGCATTCTTATACATTTCTCACAGCAAGACAATATAGGACCTCAGACAGGGGAGCAAGTGTGGTTAAATGAGGTGTATGATTAAATGGATTGCACATGATGTGTATGATTAAGCTGTGTGTTCTGTAGTTTTGTTCTTATCTTTGTAATACCTAAAATGTAATTGGATCTCTACATTGTTTTTTAGGTAGATTAATGAGTCTAATTGAACATGAAAAGAATATCAAGCAATTTTGGTATGCTCAAGTGTTGAATACTACATTTGCTATATGTGAATATAATAATAGGGTAAGTTATTGATTTCTTGCTCTGGGTTGTCAATTACAATATTAGAAGAGGCACCTGGTATGAAATTATATGATGGCATTGCTTTCTATGCAGGAATTATATGATGGTATGATCACCCTTTCACTTTACATTTGAATTTTGCTTGAAAACTAATTTAAGTGTAATAAATTAAAGTAATTCCTCTGTGAAAGTTATAGAAGCCATTAAAAATTTTCTGTGAAAGTTATAGAAGCCATTAAAAATTATCAAAAATATAAAGTGCCCTTGTGGAGAACAGCTTGACTTCCGAGGTAATTCCTCTTAAACATCATGTCATGTTTGAACCTTGGATTAGGATAGTTATAGAAAATAAGTTCTGAGGTAATTCCTCTTAAACCTCATGTCAGGTTTGAACCTTGGATTAGGATAATTATAGAAAATAAGCCCAGACACTGAATCAAAGTGTTTAAAATGGATCTTTGAAATAAGAACAACTTGTCCATTGACCGCAAAAAGTAAAGGAGTAAGAACATCATTCTAATGCCTTGAAAACCCCTGCTTGACACAAGTTGTATGCAAGTATTGTGCTCCCTTGGTCTCTCCCAATGTACTTGTCATTGAGGGTTATTGATAAAGGGTTGAAACCTTTATAGACTGAAGACATTGAGACAGGATCCTCATTTGGCTACATTACTTTTATGCTATCATCGAGTTATTCTATGTTCACTTGATGCCAAAATTTAATACTATATTTGTATGTATATAGTGTTGACTTATGTTTTTGGAACTTATCACACAAATTTCCAGTTGTGTAACTGTTATCCAAACGGAGGTTTTGAATGTAATGTTGTGGTGAATTCCTCGGTACTTGATGGGTTGTTAACTTAATGAAAGTATACCTATATTATCCCTATTCTTTTGCTTTGAAGTAATTATTTTTTTTTACCCAAGTTGTGGTTCTCTGAGGTGGGGTCAATATCTCTTTTAACTAATCCAAAATATTCAGGGTGTTACAATAGAATAATTTTGTGAAGTTCAATCTTCGATTTTTTCTATTTGACTGGAACCTAAAAATTATTTTCTTACAACTATTACATTGTTAATAAATATTAAATGTGTTCATGTTACTCCATTTTATGAATTAGTAATATCACAATAAAAAGAAGAAACGAATAGTGCAGAAATATTTTTAGCCTAAAATCGAACATATTAAGTGTGACATGCTCTTTCTTAACTACAAATTTTTTTGACACTATAAATGTTTGATTTTTTCAGTGTAAACAATATGCCATTTTTGTAAAAAATACAAAAAAAAAACAATAGGAAAAAACTTATATACAGTGCCATATATACTATACGTACGGGTTTGCATTACAAATGAAAAGAAACTACCAGTAACTGCTTTAAAAGTTATTCAGCCGGTGCACCGTTTCATATGAATCTTCTGTGTTTTACGTTAAGAATCGTATGTACAGTCCAAAACAATACGCCATTAGAAGTTTTTAAAAGTTGTCATTTATGCTTATGGTGGCGTTTGGAATAGCTTATTTAAGCTCCTTTTGACTTATCTGATGACATAAGTTTTTATGCAGTGTGTTTGGCAGAGCTTATAAAAATAACTTATGTCATCCCATAAGGAGTTTTTGACTTATTTTCATAAGTCACTGGAAGAAGCTTATGGAATTATCATAAGAGTTTATGCACTAAACACCATCTCCGTGTTTTTCATTATTCGAATCTTCTCATGTCCCTTTCTTTCTTTTTCTTTCTTTAAGCGCTTATGGCATAAGCTCTCATGCGATAAGGTCTTATGTGATAAGCTCTTAATTAAAGGTCTTATGTGATAAGTTCTTAATTAAGTTGTTTACCCAAACGCACCCTATATACATTTACGTTGTCCATATGTTTTTTTATGAAAATTTGAATAAAAAATAGATTTAATTCCCATTTATTTAATGATTTTAATTTGATGGATAATTTACCCGTGCATTTGTACTGGTCCCTAACACTGGTTAATTACAATTCTCCTTAATTACTCCAACTTATACTGTTTTATGTTAATGCTGAAGATTTATGATTTAATTGGACAAATTATTAGTATAGAAAGTTTACATTAATATTAAACTTGTGATTATTAATATAATAATTAAGATAATCAAATAATTTTAATAATATAAAAATATATAATTAATTAATATAATAATAAAATTACATAGATTACACATAAGTCTAAATTTTATAATGAGTGTTTTTTCCAAGGATGTTATCAAGAATCTTAATGAACGAGTGAAAATCAAGACACCATTTTTATATAAAATGCTAAATGTATTCAAGGACAAAATACATTTCAAATGATTTACTTCCTTTTGAAGTAGTGACATTGAGAGGGTTTTAGTTACTGATTATTTGATGAAAAAAGTCACCTTTTTAAATCAAAAATCTTTTTTTAATGAGTTTGATTGTGTTAGTTTAAGTTTTTTATAATTTTTATCGTTAAAATAAAAAACTACTTTCATTAGCTTTTTGAAAAAAAATCATTTAAAATTACTACATAGTTTAAAAAAAATAATTTTTATGACTGTAAACAAACACAAAATATTTTCTATTTTTCTTTGAAATCTCTAAATTATGAAATGTCAAAATCACTTTTTTTATAAAAAAAAAATAAATTGTAACAAATGGACCCTGGCCTTTTAAATCTGGGAGCATAATAAAAATGGTTATTATGACAAACATTAAAAGAATACATATGAAAACATGTGGCTCGTGTTAATATTTAGATTTATTAAAATAGCTTCTGCCTAAGCTATTTTGTAGTTGTATTAGGCTTTGTTTGTTGTAGTTGTATTAGGCTTTGTAATCAATTAGGCAGTTAGGTATTTCTATTTTCCCTCTTGATTGTTTTGTTTTAGTTAGTTAGGACACTAACCGAGCTTAGCTGATATATATGTGACCTTGTGAGTCTTGTATCAGGAACTTGAACAAATATTCAATAACAAGAAAGTATATTCAGAATATTTCAACATGGTATCACATAGCGATGTTGATCCTGAGAAAAAGAAAAAACCGTTATCGGAGAAGGAGGATCATACCTCGGCGACGGCCATCAATCAAATTTCGCACAGAATCCTGCCTACTTCCTCAATTCCTCAGACAATCCAGGAATCCCTCTTATAGACGCAACCCTTAATGGCGACAATTATAGAACCCGGGTCAGATCAATGAAAAATGCGCTTAGGGAAAAAACCAAATTAGGGATCATCGATGGTAGCATCAAGAAGCCTTCACCAGATACCTTTGACTTCCAGATTTGGGATAAGGCGGATTCAATGGTCCTAGCTTGGATATTGAATTCCGTCGATACTAAACTCCATGCCAGCATCTCACATGTCACAACTGCTAAGGAGATTTGGGACGATCTTGAAGAAAGATTCGCCCAAACCAATGCTCCAAGGGTTCACCGGCTATGGCGAAATCTTTGTTTGATTCAGCATGAACCGAGTGTGAGTGTGAATATAGACATCAGATTGTGAGGGTTACGAGTTACAACACTCAAATTGGCACTTTAGGCAACCCTAAATGTGACGGTAGCCTCTCCCTCTCTTCCTCTTTGAACCCAAACTGTTCTTGGTGTTCTTGTACCTTGGGAGACACAATCACGCGCTAGTGCCAATTAACGCAAGGTAAACGTTCTTCCCTCTTGTGTTCCTTTTCATTCTGTTGAATTGGGAATTAATGGATTAACCCTGTTTGTGTTAACGCAAGGCTTGCAATCGTTCGTTGAGCCGTTCGAGGGAACCAGTCTAGGAACGTCTTCGGTTTAACGGGAATTCTTCATACCAGGTATGGGGAGAAGAAATAGTTTGAGTATGTAGGCTTGGGGGTAGCGTAAGACGAAGGGTTGCCATAACCCTTTATGTTTGATAACATGTTGTATGCCTATATGCCTATTTGCTATTGATGTTAACTGTTGTATTAGTATGATTGTTAATTATTAATGTTGGTATGAATGCTTTGTTATAAATCGTTGACTGTTATGAACATGATGATGTAAGTTACCATGATTGGATGTTTATCATATTTGTGATATTACGATGTATTGACTGTTGGCTGTTGTTGCGACGCGTTAACGTAAAATACTAAACCTGTTAAACAATGTTAAGGGAGGTTGTTACCTTTGTTCATAAGACTGAATGTTAGTAATGAGTGAGGATTGTGCCAATGTCTTAGTCAAGAACCTTAGGGATTGATCTTGAGTGATTAGGGACAATTAATGGAATGAAACTAAAGGATTAATTCCTCTTTAATTTGTAAGACATGAACATTAATTCAATATTAATGAAACTGATGAGTTATGGATTAGAAAAGCCTAAGGATTGAATCTGAGAATGTCCCAACAAGTGGCAATAGGGTCTGTGACCCTACTGCTCAGAACAACAGGGCGACCATTCAAGCACGCCCGTGCTCAACAGGGAGCACGCCCGTGCTCCCCTGTGCAGAACAGAAACCAGAATGATGCAGAAGCAGGGGTTCCACCCCAAATGCTCTAAAAGACTTAATAAAATACCAACGGAACATGAAGACCAAATACAAGTGATAAGATTGTTGTACCTTGGTAGCCTAGTGGCCAAGGGGGCCTTGATGCATGATGGTCAAGGTGGTAATCTCTAGTTCTTAATGGATAGAGTGTTAATGATGATATGGTGCCTTGGAAGCCTAGTGGCCAAGGGGACCTTGATGCTTGATGGTCAAGGTGGTAGTCTCTTGTATAGAACAACTAGAGTGTTTAATTAATGAATACGAAACGATAACGATAATCCTCGATAGCCGAGGTGTTGATGATGTTAAAACTTGGGTAGCCTATGGGCCCAAGCGGACGTGGTGGTTGTGCTTGTGAGTTTTGTTGAGAATGAATTCATGCATCAGAGATATTAGTAGAGGATGCTCAACATAGGGGAGGTATTAGAGTAAGGCGATCTGGCCATCCGCGGTGGTTTAAGTGAATCATGTACAACCATGGTGGAGCATCCGAGAGTAATGTGCGTCGGCTATCCAAGGGCTCCAACCAAGGTAAGTTGGATTGCCCCGGCGTTGGTGCTTATTGGCCAATGTGGAAATGTAACCCCGAAATTGACTTCCTGAGATAGATGGATCCAAGTGCATAATGGAGTAGTGGAGTAGTGTAGCATTGCATAGCATACATGCTTATATTATGATGTTGATATGTTATACTGTTGCTTGCTATAACATGATTGTTTTATGTATGCTCGTCTTGCTAATTGCTTCCTTGCCATTATATTCATATTCATGTTTCTTACTCCCTATCTCCATGTTTCTTATTGTGGCATGTATCTTTTATGTAGAGGACAGTGAGCAGCCAGTTGAGGAGTGACTCCGAGGAGCCGCGACTCATTAGTTAGGATTTCCAGTTTTCAGTTAGTTAGTTAGTTTTTTAGTTTGTATCCGACTTGATACGATGGAGTACCTTTTACCTTAGTTTTGATTATTTCAATAAATGATGTTTTATTTTAATTTACCCTAGCTTTTAATGCTTTATATGTATGCGGGGTAAAGGGTGTCACATTTAGTGGTATCAGAGCAGTTCGGTCCTGTCTGGACGTGGTATGAGTCTGTTGTGTGCTCTTGTTGGAATTGTCTATACTTGTTATAGACAATGATGCTTTATGTTAGAAGCCATAGCTTTTCCTGCTATGAGTTCCCTGTATTTAACAAGTTGTCTTGGGTGTTTACAGGAGCTTATGGCAGGGAGAGGAGGCAGAAACGACCAGGCTATCGTAGATGCTTTGGCACTCCTTGCCAACGCGATAGGTCAAAACCAGAACGTCAACAACAACAGGGGACCAGCTGAGTTCCAGTGGAACAATCCACCGTCTTTCAAGGGAGCTTACGATCCTGAGGGTGCCCTGTTGTGGATGAGGGAGACCGAGAAGATCTCCCGAGCTATGGGATGCAACGATCAGTAGAAGGTCATCTTTGGGAATTTCATGCTGACAGAGGAGGCTGAGCATTGGTGGGAAGACCGTCGTCAGCGCTTGCAGGTAGAGGATACTATGATCACATGGACTGTGATCAAGGATAGATTTCTCGAGAAGTACTTCTCGGCAAACATCAAGGACAAGAAGGAGATGGAATTTCTGGCGCTGAAGCAGGGCAACATGTCGGTAGGAAAGTATGCGACTAAGTTTGAGGAGCTCACCCGTTACTACACACTGTATCAGTATGTGGCAGATGATCACTCCAAATGCGTGAAGTTTGAGGATGGTCTGCGTCTAGAGATCAAGCAAGCTATCAGCTACCAGGAGATCAGAGTCCCGGTTTTAATGAGCAAGTGCAGGATCTATGAAGATTCCTGCAAGTCTGGAGGGTCAACTTCCAAGGGATCAGACAACCAGAGCAACAAGAGGAATGATCAGAGGAACAAGTGGAAGCCGCGTCTCACTCCAGCTGGCAAGGAATTCAAGCGGGATGGCAAGAAGTCTCACTTTTCTTTAGATAGGTCCAGGAGATGGGATTCATCTGATTCTAGACCTCTTCATTGCGGCAAGTGTGGACAGAACCACTTCACTACCCAATGCAAGGAGACGGACATCATCTGCTTCAAATGTGGCAAGCATGGCCACATCAGCCGCAACTGCAAGGGTGGAAAGTCAGAACCACAGAGTGCGAGCAAAGGTCAGAAACTTCAGGTCAATCGACTGAAGACCACGGGGAGAGTCTTTACTCTCAGTGGAGCTGAGGCCTCCAAATCTGAAGATTTGATCCAAGGTATGTGCCTCGTTAATAAAGTTTGTTTAACTTTATTGTTTGATTCGGGTGCGACTCACTCGTTTGTGTCATATGAATGCGCTAAGAGCCTTAAGTTGCCTGTGACACTTCTTGAGTGTGATTTAGTTGTTGTCACACCCACGAATAAACTTGTTCTTACTTCTTATGCATGCAAGAATATTCTTATTACCATAGACAGTAGAGACTTTATTGTTGATCTTGTATGCTTACCCCTAAAAGACCTTGATGTTATTCTTGGCATGGACTAGTTATCTTCCAACCACGTCCTTCTGAATTGCTTTGATAAAACCATAGTTTTTGGAACTCCAGTGGAGTCTAGGGATCCTAGCTTTCTCTCTGCCAATCAAGTTAAGGCTTCAATGAACGAAGGAACCCAAATGTACATGATGCTATCTTCCCTGGAAGTAGAGAGCCCTCCTGATGTCGACAACGTGCCTGTTGTGCGAGAATTTCCTGAAGTGTTCCCGGAGGATGTTTACGAACTACCCCCAGAGATAGATGTGAAGTTTGCCATAGACTTAGTGCCTAGCACTGGACCTATATCCATAGCACCCTATATAATATCTCCTCTAGAGCTAGCTAAGTTGAAGGAACAGTTAGAGGATGTGATGCAAAAGCGGTTCATCAGGCCTAGCGTATCCCCATGGGGAGCGCCAATGTTGTTGGTGAAGAAGAAGGATGGCAGTATGAGGTTGTGGGCCGACTATCGACAGCTCAACAAAGTGATCGTTAAGAATAGGTATCCCCTCCCTAGGATTGATGATCTTATGGATCAGTTGATCGGGGCTTGTGTTTTCTCGAAGATAGATTTGAGGTTAGGATACCATCAGATTCCAGTTAAGTCTGAGGACATCCTGAAGACAGCTTTTAGAACATGATATGGTCACTATGAGTATTTAGTTATGAACTTTGGTGTGACTAATGCTCCTACGGTGTTCATGGATTATATGAATAAGGCCTTTCACCCTTACTTGGATAAGTTTGTGGTGGTTTTCATAGATGACATCTTAGTGTACTCCAAGACTGAGGAGGAACATCAGGAGCACTTGAAGGTTGTTTTGCAGACCCTTAAGGAGAAGCAGTTGTACGCTAAGTTGTCTAAGTGCGAGTTTTGGTTAGAAGGGGTGAGTTTCTTAGGTCACGTGATCTCTAGAGGCGGGATAGTCGTGGATCCGGCTAAGGTATAAACGGTGCTCCAGTGGGAAGCGCTAAATTCAGTGACTGAGGTTAGAATTTTCTTGGGTTTAGCAGGATACTATAGGAGGTTTATAGAAGGTTTTTCTAAGATAGATTTACCCTTAACCCGTCTCACCAAGAAGGGACAGTTGTTTGTGTGGGACTCTAAGTGTGAGGAGAGTTTCCAAACCCTGAAGGATAAAGGTTTACAAAACCGGACCGGCCATCGAACCGGTGAAGGCAGCGGTTCGAGGTTCAATGGTCCAACCGAGGTTGAACCGTGGTTGAACCGGTTATAATTAAATAATATTATTTTAATTTTTAATATAATATTTGTAACAATATTAAACAAAAAAACAACATAACAACTAAAATTATTAAGCACAATTTTTTTTTATTTTGAAATTAAACTAAATAAATATAAAAATATATGTTAAAATCATCTTCATAGGGAAAACCAACCCAAAATCTACAACTAGCCCACATATGTTAGAAAACAAAAGAATTGGGTTTTGGCTAGGATGTCCCAAATCCTTTTATACTAATTTTTTATTTTTTTTCTAAGAAACCGGTTCTGACCGGTTCTGGCCGGTTCACTACCGGTTATACCGGTTTTGAACCGGTTTTACCGGTTTTGAACCGGTTTTCCGGTTTTTCCACCGGTTCGATGCTAGACCGGTTTTCCCTGTGAACCGGACCGGCCAAGGTCCCGGTTCCCGGTCGGACCGGTCGGACCGGCCGGTCCGGTCCGGTTTTCAAAACCTTGGGTAACATCAGCACTAGTTTTGGTTTTGCCCGATCCTAGTAAACCTTTCGTAGTGTATTGTGATGCATAGAAGTATGGTTTAGGTGGAGTGTTGATGCAAGATGGTAAGGTAATGGCTTATGCTTCTAGGCAGTTGAAAATCCACAAGAAGAACTACCCTACCCATGATCTAGAGTTAGGAGCAGTGGTATTTACCTTAAAGATTTGGAGGCACCTTTATAGAGCTAAGTTTGAGTTTTTTAGTGAGCATAAGAGTTTGAAATACTTGTTTGACCAAAAAGAGCTCAATATGAGGCAACATGGGTGAATGGAGTTCTTAGAGGATTATGAGTTCGATCTGACCCACCACAAAGGAGAGGCCAGTGTAGTGGCCGATGCTTTAAGTAGAAAAACCATGCGCATCTCCGCTTTGATGGTTAGGGAGATGGATCTGATCGAGGAGTTTCGAGACCTAAGTCTAGCTTGGGAAGTTACCCCTAAGAGCATTAGGCTTAGAACCTTGAAGGATACCAACAGTTTGATGGATGAGATTAGAGAAGGCCAAAAGTTAGATAAGGTTCTCTTAGACCAGAGGGAGTTGCTTGCTCAAGGTAGAGACCTTAGTTTTAAAGACGAAAGTGGTGGAGTCTTGAAGTTCAAAGATAGAATCTATATATCAGATGTCCTAGAGCTTAGGAAGTTGATCCTTGAAGAAGGACATAGGAGTGGACTGAGTGTGCACCCGGGTGCCACTAAGATGTATCAGGATTTAAAGAGGATGTTTTGGTGGCCTAGGATGAAGAAAGATGTGACTGAGTTTGTGTACGCTTGTCTAGTGTGCCAAAAGGCTAAGATAGAACACCAAAAGTCATCAGGAAAATTGCAACCTTTGAGTATCCCAGAATGGAAATAGGACAATATTGCCATGGATTTTGTGTCTGGTCTCCCGATGACTCCAGCAGGTTATGAAGCAATATGGGATGTTGTGGATAGATTGACTAAATCTGCCTATTTCATCCCTATGAACATGGAATACCCTTTGGAAAAGTTGACCAGATTGTACATCAAAGAGATAGTCAGGTTACATGGTGTACCTTCTAGCATAGTGTCAGATAGAGACCCGAGGTTTACCTCTAGGTTTTGGACTAGTTTACATGAGGCCTTAGATACCAAGCTTAGACTAAGTTCACCCGCAGACGGATGGCCAGTCTGAGAGAACCATCCAGTCCTTAGAGGACTTGATTAGAACTTGTGTGGTAGAACAATCGGGTAGTTGGGACAAGTTTTTGCCCCTGATACAGTTCACCTACAACAACAGCTACCATTCCAGTATTGGGATGGCACCTTATGAAGCTCTTTATGGGAGGAAATGTAGGACACCTTTGTGTTGGAGTGAACCCGGTGATAGTGTTGTGTTAGGACCTGAGATAGTGAAAGAAACCACAGAAAAGGTAAGGATGATTCAGGAAAAGATGAGAACGGCACAAAGCAGGCAGAAAAGCTACCATGACAAAACGAGGAAGGTGCTCGAATTCCAGGAAGGCGATCACGTATTCTTGAGAGTTACACAAACTAGGGTCGGTAGACTAATGAAAGCGAAGAAACTTACTCCCAAATTCATTGGCCCTTACCAAATTCTTAAAAGAGTCGGTGAAGTTGTGCACCAAATTGCATTGCCACCTTTCTTGTCTAAACTTCACAATGTCTTTCATGTGTCACAACTTGGTAAGTACATTCATGTCCCAAACCATGTGATAGTCCCCGACACGATTCAGTTAAAAGAGAATTTGACTTTCGAGGTACAACCCTGATAACTCATTTTTTTGAGTTACCTTTTAGTGTGTATACTTGGCCTAATTAATTGTTATATGTGTTTAATATTGGTGATTTGGCTGAGTTTTACATTATTGGGCTTAATTGGGCTTAATTGCTAAACATTATTAATTTTCGGATTTTTCACTCATCCTGACCTTGTTGCCTTGCGCAGAGCATAACTAGAGCTACAAATATCGGATTTTGGTGATCTTGCTGTCCCTAGAAATATAAGGAAGAGACCTACAATTTCAGTTTCAAAAATATTGTCAAATTAGGCCAAAATCAAGGCTAAATTGGATCCCGAGTTCTCTGGCGCGGATCAGTTCGCAGTCCACGATGTTCCTTCACTTAAATGGGTCTAACTTACTCATCTTAAGCCCAATTAAGGCATATGATACCTTGTTGGAAAGCTTATTTAGAGGTACTTAATTTGGTATAGGGTTAGGTCAGGATTAATGAGTATAAATAGCAGTTTAAAGCCGCACAAGTCAGAGAGACGAAAATTAGATACTTTTGTAATCTTTGTTTTTGCAAGTTTTGGAATTCTCTTCCCCTCTCTTCTTCCCTTTTTAGTTTTCTGCACTTTGTTGGATGTTTTGTTGTTAAAGCTTCTCCAATGGTGATGACTATGGAAGGCTAAACCTTTTATCAATCCTAGACATTCAAGTAATTTGGTTTGAATTCCGAGTTCCTTACTTTTAATTGTTTTTCAATTGCTTCTTCTCCTTTTCTCTTCTTTCAATTATGATTTC
Organism: Sophora flavescens; assembly: GCA_030762895.1. NCBI lineage: Eukaryota > Viridiplantae > Streptophyta > Magnoliopsida > Fabales > Fabaceae > Sophora > Sophora flavescens. The sequence continues at coordinate 52,832,397 of CM061065.1, forward strand.
TGTGTTGTGAGTGCGATTATGCTTGATCTAAGTCTGATTAGATGTAGATTCAGTTTTCATGATTGAATTGGAATTCGGAATTAGGATTGATTAATCCAAAAATCTAATAGAGATTAGGGAACCGATTGGTAACCTAGGTTCATTGAATTTGTACATAAATCAACATTATTAGGAATTGCGATTATGACTCCAATTTTGTTGTTTAAACCCTACATGATCATGTAGTAGATTAAAAATTAACAGAGGAGGAGGGTAAACGAATTTATATCTTTTGGAACAATGACGAATTCTACCAAAGAACTTGACGTCTTGGATTGATGTTTATAATTAATTGAATTTCTTTTTTTTAATTGCAATTTGTTTTCTCCCAACGAATTTTGAAAACCTCCTTTCTCTAACATTCTTGATTGGTTAATAATTTTAAAGATCCTCGTGAGACGACCAAGGTTGTTTTGCCTTGTACTACAGTTTTTAATTACTATATTATTTTGACCCGTGTATGGCCACGTATCAAACCCCTTCCACTTCAGGATCGGAGGGTGAAGCAGCTGAGGGGCAATGAGATTCCTTTGGTTAAATTCATTTGGTGTAGGGCGACCGAGGAAGGTGCTACATGGGAGCTAGAGAGCGAGATGATGGAGGCATACCCGCATCTATTCTTTCAAGATGAGTAGAAATTTCGAGGACGAAATTTTTATAAGTGGGGTGGAATTGTAACACCCCGTTTTTTATATAAGTACTTTTGTGTGTACCTTGTTTGTTAGGGAGGTTTAGAGTGGGCTAAGTGGGGTTTTAGGCTCTAAATCCCTTCCTGATGTATGAGCACGCCCCGTACTTAAGGCTACATGCGTCTCGTTGATGCTGATGTTAGCACGCCCGTGCTCATTAAAGAGCACGACCGTGCTCAACAGTCAGGCATATCTCGCTGACGCTAAGTGGAGCACAACCCTGCAAAACAGGAGCACGATCGTGCTCGGGTCTGAGTCTTTATATAGACATCATATTGTGAAGGTTACGAGTTATAACCCTCAAATTGGCACTTTAGACAACCCTAAGTGTGATGGCAGCCTCTCCCTCTCTTCCCCTTTAAACCCAAACAGTTCTTGGTGTTCTTGCTCCTTGGGAGAGACAATCACGCGCTAGTGCCAATTAACGCAAGGTAAACATTATTCCCTCTTGTATTCCTTTTTCATTCTTTTGAATTGGGAACTAATGGGTTAACCCTATTTGTGTTAACTCAAGGCTTGGAATAATTCATCGAGTCATTCGAGGGAACCAGTCTAGGAGTGTCTTCAGTTTAACGGGAATTCTTCATACCAGGTATGGGGAGAAGAAATAGTATGAGTATGTAGGCTTGGGGGTAGCGTAAGACAAAGGGTTCCCTTAACCCTTTATGTTTGATAACATGTTGTATGCCTATATGCCTGTTTGCTATTTATGTTAACCGTTGTATTTGTATGATTGTTAATTATTGATGTTGGTATGAATGCCTTGTTATAAATCGTTGACTGTTATGAACATGATGATGTAAGTTGCCATGATTGGATGTTTATCATATTTGTGATAATACATTGTATTGGCTGTTGACTGTTGTTGCAACGTGTTAATGTAAAATACTAAACCTGTTAAACAATGTTAAGGGAGGTTGTTCCCCTTGTTCATAATACTGAATGTTAGTAATCAGTGATGATTGTGCCAATGACTTAGTCAAGAACCTTAGGGATTGATCTTGAGTGATTAGGGACAATTAATAGAATGAAACTAAAGGATTAATTCCCCTTTAATTTGTAAGACATGAACATTAATTCAATAGTAACGAAACTGATGAGTTATGGATTAGAAGAGCCTTAGGATTGAATCTGAGAATGTCCCAACAAGCAGCAATAGGGTCTGTGACCCTTCTGCCCAGAACAGCAGGGCGCGCATTCAAGCACGCCCGTGCTCAACAGGGAGCACATTTGTGCTCATATTCAAACCCAGAATTGGGCGCGCTGCTTGAGCACGCCCATGCTCAACAGTTAGCACGACCGTGCTTGACTGTGAGCTCAGCACGACCATGCTGAAGGGTGAGCACGCCCGTGCTCACCTGTGAAGAACAGAAACCAGAATGGAGCAGAAGCAGGGGTTCCACCCCAAATTCTCTAAAAGACTTAATAAAATACCAACGGAACTTGAAGACCAAATACAAGTGATAAGATTGTTGTACCTTGATAGCCTAGTGGCCAAGGGGGCCTTGATGCATGATGGTCAAGGTGTTAGTCTCTAGTGCTTAATGGCTAGAGTGTTAATGATGATATGGTACCTTGGTAGCCTAGTGGCCAAGGGGCCTTGATGCTTGATGGTCAAGGTGGTAATCTCTTGTACAGAACAACTAGAGTGTTTAATTAATGAATACGAAACGATAACGATAATCCTCGACAGCCGACGTGTTGATGATGTTAAAACTTGGGTAGCCTATGGGCCTAAGCGGAGGTGGTGGTTATGCTTGTGTGTTTTGTTGAGCATGCATTCACTCATCGGTGATATTAGTGGAGAATGCTCAACATAGGGGAGGTCGTCCGAGAGTAAGGCGATCTGACCATCCGCGGCGATTCAAGTGAATCATGTACAACTGTGGTGGCGTATCTGAGAGTAAGGTGCGTCGGCTATCCAAGGGCTCCAACCAAGGTAAGTTGGATTGCCCCGGTATTGGTGCTTATTGGCCAATGTGGAAATGTAACCCCGAAGTTGACTTACTGAGATAGATGGATCCAAGTGCATAATGGAGTAGTGGAGTAATGTTGCATTGCATAGCATACACGCTTATATTATGATGTTGATATGTTATACTGCTGTTTGCTATAACATGATTGTTTGATATATGCTCGTCTTGCTAACTGCTTCCTTGCCATTATATTCATATTCATGTTTTTTTTACTCCCTATCTCTATGTTTCTTGTTGTGGCATGTATCTTTTATGCAGAGGACGACGAGCAGCCAGTTGAGGAGTGACTCCGAGGAGCCGCGACTCATTAGTTAGGATTTCCAGTTTTCAGTTAGTTAGTAAGTTGTTCAGTTTGTATCCGAGGATGTTTTTCCGGATTGGTTATACCAGCTCTGTATGTGACATCAAGAGATGAGATTTGTTTATGTTATATTATGATTTCTTTTTCTGCGTTTTGAGATTTGATACGATGTGGTACCTTTTACCTTAGTTTTGATTATTTCAATAAATGATGTTTTATTTTAATTTACCCTATCTTTTAATGCTTTATATGGATGCGGGGTAGAGGATGTCACACCTACCCGAATGCTCATGTGGAGCATCCAGGGCCCTAATGAAAAGAGAGGAGAACAATGTACACCTCTTTCTGGGTAGCCTGGACAGTGAGCAATATGCTCATGTCAAGACCACCATCCTGAATGCTGAGCCTTTACCTACATTGCACACCACTTTTAATCATGTTCTGAGAGAGGAATCATCATTCTTGATTGAGAAAGAAAGGAACAACAAGAATGATTCAGCTATTGTTCTTTCCTACTATGTTCTTGTTGTTGTTTGTGTAGAAAGCAGCAGCTGAATCATCAACTATTGCTCAGCAAGATGGGCCAAGAAATTACAAGGAACCTGTACAAAAGGAGGAATGGAGGAGAGCTATGGATCAAGATATCAAAGCTCTTGAAGAAAATAATACTTGGGAGCTAAGGCATCTTCCCTAAGATAAGAGAGCAGTGGGGTGTAAATGGGTCTATAAGCTTAAGTACAAAGCCTCTGGAGGGATAGAGAAGCATAAGGCAAGGTTAGTTGCTAAGGGGTACACCCAAATTGAGGGAGAAGACTTTAATGAGACTTTTGCACCAGTGGCCAAAATGACCACTATAAGGTGCTTGCTCACTGTTGCTGTTGCAAAGGAATGGCAACTCCATCAAATGGATGTGAGCAATGCCTTCCTTCATGGAGATTTGGATGAGGAGGTTTATTTGGAACCTCGATAAGGCTACCCTGTTCCTAAGAAAGGGATGGTTTGTAGGTTTAAGAAGTCTCTGTATGGTCTTAGGCAAGCATCTAGAAACTGGTACTCTAAGATTTCACAGTCCCTCATCACTTATGGTTTTGTTGAATCATAGGCAGATCCCAGTTTGTTCATTTATGCCCATAACAATGTTTTTCTTGTTGTCCTAGTCTATGTGGATGACCTTGTCATAGCAGGAAATGACAACATAGCTTGCAACAGATTTAAAGAATACTTAAGTAGGTGGTTCCACATGAAAGAATTGGGAATTCTTAAATACTTTTTAGGCATAGAACTAGCAAGAATTAAGATTAACCTGTTCTTATGTCAAAGAAAGTATAGTTTGAATATTTTGAGTGAGTGTGGAATGCTTGGCTGCAAACCCGCTTCTTTCCCTTTATAATAGAATCAGAAGTTGGCTTTGGAACAAGGGGAACCTTGCCCCAATCCATCTCAATATAGGAGAATAGTTGGCAGGCTCATTTACTTAACTATAACTAGACCTGATCTAACCTTTTCTGCCCACATTTTGAGTAAGTTTATGCAGGACCTGAAGCAAGCACATTGGAATGCAGCACTTAGAGTTCTAAGGTATCTCAAGGCCACACCTGGGCAAGGAATCATACTGCCAAGGGAGAATGATCTACAACTTACAGCATACACAGACTCGGATTGGGCCACTTGTACCATAACTAGGAGGTCCATCACAGGCTACTTAATGAAATTAGGGACAACACCTATTTTCTGGAAGACAAAGAAGCAAACTACAATATCTAGATCTTCCAGTAAGGCCAAATACAGAGCTATGGCCCATGCTACTTGTGAAATTCTATGGCTACACAGTCTTCTCAAGAGCCTGCAAGTTGATTTCAAAATGCCAACTACACTGTATTGTGATAATCAAGCCTCCATACACTTAGCTGCGAATCCAGTGTATTATGAAAGGACAAAACACATTGAAGTGGATTGTCATTTCATCAGGCAACACTTGGAATCAGGGGCAATAATACCAGAATACATATCCACAAGTTTGCAGTAAGCAAACATATTTACCAAAGCTCTAGGAGCAAAAATGTTCATAGAATTAGCTAGCAAGATAGTTGTTTAGAATTGTCATACTCCATCTTGAGGGGGAGTATTAAAATAGCTTATGCCTAAGTATTTTGTAGTTGTATTAGGCTTTGTTTGTTGTAGTACGCATTGTAATCTGTTAGGCAGTTAGCTATTTATGTTTTCCTTCTTGGTTGTTTTCTGTTTTAGTTAGTTAGGACCCTAGCTGAGCTTTGCTGATATAAATGTGACCTTGTGAGTCTTGTATCAGGAACTTGAACAAATATTCAATAACAAGAAAGTATATTCAGAATATTTCAACATGGTATCACAGAGCAATGTTGATCTTGAGAAAAAGAAAAAGCCCTTATTGGAGAAGGAGGACCACACCTCCGGAGACGACCAGTAATTGAATTCCGCACACAATCCTGCCTACTTCCTCAATTCCTCCGACAATCCAGGAATCCCTATTGTAGTCGCAACCCTTAATGGCGACAATTACAGAACTTGGACCAGATCAATGAAAATTGTGCTTAGGTCAAAAACCAAATTAGGGTTCATCGAAGGTAGCATCAAGAAGCCTTCACCAGATGCCTCCGATTTCCATAATTGGGATAAGAAGGATTCAATGGTCCTAGCTTGGATATTGAATTCCGTCGATCCTAAACTCCATGCCTGTATCTCACATGCCACAACTGCTAAGGAGATTTGGGATCTTGAAGAAAGATTCACCCAAACCAATGCTCCAAGGGTTCACCAGCTATGGCGCAATCTTTGTTTGATTCAGCAGGAACTGGGTGTGAGTGTGAATGACTTCTACACTCAATTCAAGAGTCTTCTTGACGAATTGAGTGAGCTACAACCTCTACTCGAATGCTCATGTGGAGCATCAAGGGCTCTAATGAAAAGAGAGGAGGAGAACAATGTACACCTCTTTCTGGGTAGCCTGGACAGTGAGCAATATGCTCATGTCAAGGTCACCATCCTGAATACTGAGCCTTTACCTACATTGTGCACCACTTTTAATCATGTGCTGAGAGAGGAATCACGATTCTTGGCTGAGAAAGAAAGGAACAACAAGAATGATTTAGATGCTGCTTTCTACACAAACAACAACAAGAACAGAAATCGTGGTGTCCCTAAGCCTAAGTGTATGCACTATGGAAAGATAGGCCATGTTAAGGCCAAGTGCTTTGAAATTGTTGGCTATCCTGCAAATTGGGAAATGAGGAGGACTCAGGAATTACAATAGGTCTTCAGGACAGAACTCAGCAAACTATGCATATGCAGATGAAGCACAAGGCTGAGAGGCACCTGATGGCAACACTGCAAGGCATGCTCTTCATGGGACTCTCATAAACCATGATAACATGGCTTGTAATGTGGATATGCATAAAGGTCAATTTTGGGTCTTAGATAGTGGTGCATCACACCACATGACCCACCAACTTACTCTTTTAGAGGAAGTTAGAAAAATTGACAAGTATTTTCATATTATGGTGCCAACTGGTGACACAATATTAGTAGAAAAGGTGGGAACTGTCCATCTAAACCAAAATATTATTTTACATAATGTGCTATATATGTTCCAAACTTTAATTGCAATCTTATATCAATTCATAAGTTGATTTATGATCTGAATTGTACAGTGACTTACACTATTGATTCTTGTGAAATATAGGACCAGACATTGAAGAAGAGGATCGGATTAGGTAAGCTGAAGGATGGAGTCCATGTGATCAAGGTAGATACAGAGGCTTGTTCTTTGGCTGTGTCAGGAAAAGACCTCACTTCTTTGTGGCATGCATGAATGGGGCATCCACCCAACCAATCATTATAATGTATCTCTTCTTTACTAAATAGCAATTTCATTTTCAATAAGATACAATGTTATGATATATGCCACAAGGCAAAACAGTGTATGAATGTTTTTGATCAAAGTAAGAATAAAGAAAATGAACCTTTCAATCTTATTCATTTTGATTTCTGGGGCAAGTATCATACAGCCTCTAGCAATGGTTCTCATTTTTTCCTTACAATAGTTGATGATTACACAAGGGGAACTTGGGTTTATCTGTTAAAGGACAAAGCTGAAACTAGCAACATACTTAAATCTTTACATAGTATGGTAAGAACTCAATTCAATAAGAGTATAAAAAGATTAAAAAGTGGTAATGGCACAGAGTTCCTCAATTCCACTCTCAGAAGTTTTCTTCAACAAGAAGGAATAGCCCATGAGACATCTTGTGTGGCAACCCCTCAATAAATGGGAGACTGGAAAGGAAACATAGGCACATTCTCAATGTGGCAAGAGCATTGCGATTTCAAGGGAAACTTCCCATAAGGTTTTGGGGGGGGATGTCCTAGCTTCCACCTATATCATTAATAGGACTCCCACCATAACCAATAAGGGTAAGACACCTTATGAGATGTTATTTAATAGGAATCCTTCTTATGACAACTTTAGAATCTCTGGATGTTTGTGTTATGTTAGGAATGCTTCTAAGCATAGAGATAAATTTGATCCTAGGGCTGAAAAATGTGTTTTTGTGGGATACCCCCTTGGACAAAAAGGATGGCAAGTTTATAACTTGAATACTAGAGAGTTCTTTGTCTCTAGAGATGTAGTGTTTTATGAAGATATTTTTCCTTTTTGCTCAAACACAGGGAACACTATGGAAAACTCTCCAAATAGCATGAACCTTGATTCCCAAATTCCCCAAGTTTATAATGTGGAAGACTTTCCATATCATATAAGTGAGGAGAAAGAGAACAACAATGATGTTGAACATACTAGGCAGGAGCAGGACATGCAGGGACCTAGCATCCATGAGACCAATGTCCAGAACTAGGGGGAGTCTCAACAGACTCCACAAGAGACTGTAAGAAATGAAGTTAGGACTAGGTAGCCACATTCTTACCTAAAACATTATTACCGTGACTATGTTGTCAATAATCCTTCACAGAAATCTTTAGAACCTACACCTAAAGCTAACATAGAGTATCCGATTTCTAAATACATAAACTTTGATAGCTTTACTGACAAGCATAAGGCCTACCTAACAGGTATCGCTCAGCAAGATGAGCCAAGAAATTACAAGGAACCTGTACAAAAGGAGGAATGGAGGAGAGCTATGGATCAAGAGATCAAAGCTCTTGATGAAAATAATACTTGGGAGCTAATCCACCTTCCCTAAGATAAGAGAGCAGTGGGGTGTACATGGATTTATAAGCTTAAGTACAAAGCCTCTGCAGGTATAGAGAGCCATAAGGCTAGGTTAGTTGCTAAGGGGTACACCCAAATTGGGGGAGAAGACTTTAATGAGACTTTTGCACCAGTGGCCAAAATGACCACTATAAGGTGCTTGCTCACTGTTGCTGTTGCAAAGGAATGGCAACTCCATCAAATGGATGTGAGCAATGCCTTCCTTCATGGAGATTTGGATGAGGAGGTTTACATGGAACCTCCATAAGGTTACCCTGTTCCTAAGAAAGGGATGGTTTGTAGTCTTAAGAAGTCTCTGTATGGTTGGTTGCAAACCAACTTCTTTCCCTTTAGAACAGAATCAGAAGTTGGCTTTGGAACAAGGGGAACCTTACCCCAATCCATCTCAATATAGGAGATTAGTTGGCAGGTTCATTTACTTAACTATAGCTAGACCTGATCTAACCTTTTCTGACCAAATTTTGAGTCAGATTATGCAGGACCCGAAGCAAGCACATTTGAATGCAACACTTAGAGTTCTAAGGTTACTCAAGGCCACACTTGGGCAAGGAATCGTGCTGCCAAGGGAGAATGATCTACAACTTATACTCATCAGGCAACACTTGGAATCAGGGGCAGTAAAACCAGAATACATATCCACATGTTTGCAAAAGCAGACATATTTACCAAAGCTCTAGGAGCAAAATGTTTAGAGAATTAGCTAGCAAGATAGGTGTTTAGACTTGTCACACTCCATCTTGAGGGGGAGTATTAAAATAACTTCTGCCTAAGCTGTTTTATCGTTGTATTAGTCTTTGTTTGTTGTATTTGTATTAGGCATTGTAATTAGTTAGGCCGTTAGCTATTTCTGTTTTCCCTCTTGGTTGTTTTCTGTTTTAGTTAGTTAGGACCCTAGCTGAGCTTAGCTGATATAAATGTGACCTTGTGGGTCCTGTATCAGGAACTTGAACAAATATTCAATAACAGGAAAGTATATTCAGAATATTTTAACTTGGTATCACAGAGCGATGTTGATCCTGAGAAAAAGAAAAAGCCCTTATCGGAGAAGGAGGATCATACCTCCGGTGACGGTCAGCAATCGAATTCCGCACATAATCCTGCCTACTTCCTCAATTCCTCGGACAATCCAGGAATCCCTCTTGTAGTCGCAACCCTTAATGGCGACAATTACAGAACTTGGGTCAGATCAATGAAAACTGCGCTTAGGGCAAAAACCAAATTAGGGTTTATCGATGGTAGCATCAAGAAGCCTTCACCAGATGCCTCTGATTTCCATAATTGGGATAAGGAGGATTCGATGGTGCTAGCTTGGTTATTGAATTCCGTTGATCCTAAACTCCATGCCAACATCTCACATGCCACAACTGCTAAGGAGATTTGGGATGATCTTGAAGAAAGATTCGCCCAAACCAATGCTCCAAGGGTTCGCCATCTATGGCACAATCTTTTGATTCAACAGGAACCGGGTGTGAGTGTGAAGGACTTCTACACTCATTTCAAGAGTCGTCTTGACGAATTGGGTGAGCTACAGCCCCTACTCGAATGCTCATGTGGAGCATCAAGGGCTCTAATGAAAAGAGAGGAGGAGAACAGTGTACACCTCTTTCTGGGTAGCCTGGACAATAAGCAATATTCTCATGTCAAGGCCACCATCCTAAATACCGAGTCTTTACCTACATTGCGCACCATTTTTAATCATGTATTGAGAGAGGAATCACGATTCTTGATTGAGAAAGAAAGGAACAACAAGAATGATTCATCTGCTGCTTTCTACACAAACAACAAGAAGAACCGAAATCGTGGTGGCCCTAAGCCTAAGTGTGAGCACTGTGGAAAGATAGGTCATATTAAGGCCAAGTGCTTTGAAATTGTTGGCTACCCTGCAAATTGGGACATGAGGAGGACTCAAAGGAATTACAATAGGTCTGCAGGGCAGAACTCAGCAAACTAAGCATATGCAGATGAAGCACAAGGCAGAGAAGCACCTGATGGCAACACTGAAGAGCATGCTCTTCACGGGACTCTCATAAACCATGATAACATGGCTGGTAATCTGGATATGCATAAATGTCAATTTTGGATCTTAGACAGTGGTGCATCACACCATATGACCCACCTATTAACTCTTTTAGAGGAAGTTAGAAAAATTGACAAGCCTTTTCATATTATTGTGCCAACTGGTGACACAGTATTAGTAGAAAAGATGGGAACTGTCCATCTAAACCAAAATTTTATTTTGCATAATGTGTTATATGTTCCAAACTTTAATTGCAATCTTATATCAATTCATAAGTCGATTTATGATCTGAATTGTACAGTGACTTACACTATTGATGCTTGTGAAATACAGGACCAAACATTGAAGAAGAGGCTTGGATTAGGTAACCTGAAGGATGGAGTCTATGTGATCAAGATAGATACAAAGGCTTATTCTTTGGCTGTGTCAGGAAAGGACCTCACTTCTTCGTGGCATGCAAGAATGGGGCATCCATCCAACCAATCTTTACAGTGTATTTCTTCTTTACTAAATAGCAATTTCATTTTCAATAAGATACAATGTTGTGATATATGCCACAAGGCAAAATAGTGTAGGGTTGTTTTTGATCAAACTAAGAATAAAGAAAATGAACCTTTCAATCTTATTCATTGTGATTTATCGGGCAAGTATCATACTACTTCTAGCAACGGTTCTCATTATTTCCTTACAATAGTTGATGATTACACAAGGGGAACTTGTTTATCTGCTAAAGGACAAAGCTAAAACTAGCAACATACTTAAATATTTCCATAGTATGGTAAGAACTCAATTCAATAGAGTCTAAAAAGATGAAGGAGTGATAATGGCACAGAGTTCCTCAATTCCACTCTCAGAAGTTTTCTTCAACAAGAAGGAATAGCCCATGAGACATCTTGTGTGGCAACCCCTCAACAAAATGGGAGAGTGGAAAGGAAACATAGGCACATTCTCAATGTGGCAAGAGCATTGAGATTTTAAGGGAATCTTCCCATAAGGTTTTGGGGGGAATGTGTCCTAGCTTCCACCTATATCATTAATAGGACTCCCACCATAGCCAATAAGGGTAAGACACCTTATGAGATGTTATTTAATAGGAGTCCTTCTTATGATAACTTGAGAATCTCTGGATGTTTGTCTTATGTTAGGAATGCTTCTAAGCATAGAGATAAATTTGATCCTAGGACTGAAAAATGTGTTTTTGTGGGATACCCCCTAGGACCAAAAGGATATAAAGTTTATAACTTGAAGACTAGAGAGTTCTTTGTCTCTAGAGATGTAGTGTTCTATAAAGATATTTTTCCTTTTTGCTCAAACACAGGGAACACTATGGACAACTCTCCAAATAGCATGAACCTTGATTCCCAAATTCCCCAAGTTTATAATGAGGAAGACTTTCCATATCATATAAGTGAGGAGAAAGAGAACGGCAATGATGTTGAACATACTAGGCAGGAGCAGGACATGCAGGCACCTAGCATCCCTGAAACTAATGTCCAGAACTAAGGGGAGTCTCAACAGACTCCATAAGAGACTGTAAGAAATGAAGTTAGGACTAGGCAGCCACCTTCTTACCTAAAAGATTATTACCGTGACTATGTTGTCAATAATCCTTCACAGAAATCTTTAGAACCTACACCTAAAGCTAACATAGAGTATCCCATTTCTAAATACATAAACTATGATAGCTTTACTGACAAGCATAAGGCCTACCTACAGCTATTGCTCATCAAGATGAGCCAAGAAATTACCAGGAAGCAGTACAGAATGAGGAATGGAGGAGAGCTATGGATCAAGAGATCAAAGCTCTTGAAGAAAATAATACTTGGGACCTAATGCATGTTCCCAAAGATAAGAGAGCAGTGGGGGTGTAAATGGGTCTATAAGCTTAAGTACAAAGCCTCTGGAGGGATATAGGAGCATAAGGCTAGGTTTGTTGCTAAAGGGTACACCCAAATTGAGGGAGAAGACTTTAATGAGACTTTTACACCAGTGGCCAAAATGACCACTATAAGGTGCTTGCTCACTGTTGCTGTTGCAAAGGAATGGCAACTCCATCAAATGGATGTGAGCAATGCCTTCCTTCATGGAGATTTGGATGAGGAGGTTTACATGGAACCTCCACAAGGTTACCCTGTTCCTAAGAAAGGGATGGTTTGTAAGCTTAAGAAGTCTCTGTATGGTCTTAAGCAAGTTCTAGAAACTGATACTCTAAGCTTTCACAGTCCCTCATCACTTAAGGTTTTGTTGAATCACAGACAGATCACAGTTTGTTCATTTATGCCCATAACAATGTATTTGTTGTTGTCCTAGTCTATGTGGATGACCTTGTCATAGCAGGAAATGATAGCATAGCTTGCAACATATTTAAAGAATACTTAAGTAGGTGGTTTCACATGAAAGACTTAAGAATTATTAAATACTTTTTAGGCATAGAACTAGCAAGAAATAAGATTGACCTGTTCTTCTGTCAAAGAAAGTATACTTTGGATATTTTGAGTGAGTGTGGAATGCTTGGTTGCAAACCAGCTTCTTTCGCTTTAGAACATAATCAGAAGTTGACTTTGGAACAGGGGGAACCTTACCCCAATCCATCTCAATATATGAGATTAGTTGGCAGGCTCATTTACGTAACTATAACTAGACCTGATCTAACCTTTTCTATCCATATTTTGAGTCAGATTATGCAGGATCCGAAGCAAGCACATTGGAATGCAGCACTTAGAATTCTATGGTAGATAAGGCCACACCCGGGCAAGGAATCATGCTGCCAAGGGAGAATGATCTACAACTTACAGCATACACAGACTCGGATTGGGCCACTTGTCCCATAACTAGGAGGTCCGTTACAGGCTACTTAATGAAATTAGGGACAACACCTATTTCCTTGAAGACAAAGAAGCAAACTACAGTATTTAGATCTTCCAGTGAGGCCGAATACAGAGCTATGGCCCATGCTACTTGTGAAATTCTATGGCTACACAGTCTTCTCAAGAGCCTGCAAGTTGATTTCAAAATGCCAACTACACTGTATTGTGATAATCAAGCCTCCATACACTTAGCTGCGAATCCAGTATATCATGAAAGGACAAAACACATTGAAGTGAATTGTCATTTCATCAGCAACACTTGGAATCAGGGGCAGTAATACAAGAATACATATCCACAAGGTTGTAGCAATCATACATATTTACCAAAGCTCTAGGAGCAAAAATGTTCTGAGAATTAGCTAGCAAGATAGGTGTTCAGACTTGTCACACTCCATCTTGAGGGGGAGTATTAAAATAGCTTCTGCCTAAGCTGTTTTGTAGTTGTATTAGGCTTTGTAATCAGTTAGGCAGTTAGCTATTTATGTTTTCCCTCTTGGTTGTTTTATGTTTTAGTTAGTTAGGACCCTAGCTGAGCTTAGCTGATATAAATATGACCTTGTGAGTCTTGTATCAAGAACTTGAACAAAAATTCAATAACAAGAAAGTATATTCAGAATATTTCAACAACATTCCTAAAAGATGTCAAATCCATGTGGTTAGAATTTTCATAATCAAAACAATTTTGATTATTTTTCAAAAATATTATTTTGTGTTCATATGTTTTGTACCAAAAATATATGCATGTATATGTTGCTCGTGACAATCATCACCAGGGGTAGAGACAGAAAATTTAAACGAAAATCTAATTTATATTACATGAAAAAGAAATAAAAAATTAACTAATTTATAAAAAGCAAATTATATGATATAAACTTGATATATGGTTAACAACTTAACATAATATAAATTACTCAAATATATTTACGGCCAAATTTAGTATATACCTAAAACTTCACTTTTCAATTGTGCACGATGATATTTCATGAAGTAAAAATCATCTATTATGATATGTGGTATATTTTTTGTATCAATTTCTTTTTTAATGTAATTAAACAACTATATCTACCCTATGATTCCGAAAAAGTTTTTTTTTAAACAAAGAAAAGTATGCAATGACATCACTATAGAGAGAGATATCCCAACTAGGTTGGCACATCAAACCCTATCAATCATTTGAACCATACCCAAATTTATTAAGAAAAACAATTATAATAAAGGATACAAAAATCATGGGGGGACCAAACCAAAACCCATGAGAGTTATTTAAACCTATAGCTAGGCATCCAATATCAATTATGAGCAAATTCCTTCCATATAAAAGAAGGAACTGTATCCCACCAACTAAAAGAACGACTAAGAATACCAAAGGCAACTAACCTATCTGCATAAGTATTGCCTTCCCTATAAATATGAGAAACAAAAAAAATCCATGTGACCAATATACAAATTTTCCACCTATTTCTTAAATTCCAAGGAACAAGATCATATTTTTTAAAAGCTTGAACAACCATCTTTGAATCACACTCTAACCACGGCTTGTGTCAACCCATAGCATATGCAAATTCAATTGACATTATGGCAGCTAGCATCTCTGCATAGAAGGAAGTTGCAATGCTTATATAATGCAAAAAACTTCCCATGGTTGTAGCTCTACTGTCCCAAAAATTTCCACCACAAGAAGTGTGCCTTGGATTTCCTTGAGCAGATCCAAGACCTTGATCCATCCACAAATAGGTGGATGCCAATCAACTTGAATAATTTTAAGAGCCTTAGGTGCATGAATTTCAATGTTAAAAAATTTCAGCATTTTAAACTCTTGAATAGCAGGGTGCATAGTTCCTTTTGAGAGCCTACCCGATTGGAAGATGCTGGCAGATATAAGATTGAAGGCTTGATCAATTGAATTGTAATGATTGTTGAATCTCAATTGGTTTATGCAGAACCAGATACACCAGATTGAATGAACTACACTAGCCAAGATCAAATCCTTCACTTAGCTACTCCAATCGAAAATGCAGGACTTTAGTAGGTTAGTGAAGGAGGAGAGATTGAATTGAATTCTAAGTTTATCAGATAACCAGCTCCAAATAGCATCAGAAAAGTTGCAGATCAAGAAGAGATGATGAGCAGATTCAACAGCTACCCCACATGAGCTGCAAACATATACTATCACACATCCTCTAGCTGATAAATTGTCATCAGTAGGCATTTTTAAATGAAGCAGTCTCCACAGAAGGAAAGACCTGGAAGGTGGCATACAGTTGGACCAAATTGTGCTACCCCAACTCACATTTTGCCCTGTTGCAACAATGTGATTGTAGGCATCCTTAAAAGAAAGACAACCATTAGAAGAGTGCTTCTATACCAGACTACCAGAACTTGGCATCAAAGGAATACAATAGTTTATGATTTCCTGAGCCAAATTAGGAAATGAAACATCTATGAACTGTGGCAAATTCCAGGAATTACCTATCAAAAAGTCACTTACAGTAGCATTCAAAGAGTTCCAAATATCATTGGGAAATCTAGCACTTCAACTATTGGATGAGGCAACCAATTACTGTTAAAATGACTTTTAAAATGTCAACATGATTATGAGATTTATTTATGTCAATTCCTTTTGGCACAAAGGATCATAGAAAAGATTTATAAAGGAGGGCAAGTGTGAGTCCCTTGTTTTAGGTCCGGGGCGGAATCTGAGGTATCCCACAGCCGGAAGGCGTAGGACTTAACCCTCGAAGATGTAGAGTATTAGTTAAAGGGCAAGGCCTCTACCCACAAATGCAATCCCTTTAAAACTAGGTAAACATCGAGTTCGGTTCGACATCTGTCTCTTCATTCGCCATCACAATTAATGTTACTAATAATAACACAATTGCTCAAACTAAATGGGTGATATAATTTATATTAAGGTAGCGTTAATTTGCTACCAATCATATTTTAATATTTTCAGGAAAGTGGGGAAATGAATAAAAGTTTTTCGTGTTTTTTTGGTAACAAAAAGTTTTAGATTAGGGCAAGGATTCACCCCATATAAGGCCAGAGCCAACCACCAACCTCTATGAGGATTTCCAATGGAATTTACGGATTGCATGTCCCAACCATAAAAGATGTCTGAGAATAAAATTAATTAATGAAAGTAAAACAAAAACTCTAAGGATTACTTTTTATTATATTAATAGAATCGTTTACCATGTGTGAGGGAGATAAAGAAATATTCATGGGAATTCATTCTCAAGAATTTAGTTTATATGGGAATAAAACATTTCATAAATCAAATGTCATCTAAGGATTAGAAAATTAAGTTCAAAATGCGCCATGTGGTGTTGCTTTCGTTGTTTGCTCCCCTCCTCCTCTCTGCTCAAGTCAACACATCGTTTTTCAAATTCATGTTTAAAAAATATCAATAAATAAATAAATAATTTAGTTTTCATATAATGTAAGTGTGAAGTTTTTACACTGTCAATCAATCAAAAAAATCATTTTATATTTGAATTTTAAGGTAGTCATGATAAGAGTCAAACATTTTTAATGATATGATAATTTATGATTGATTAATAGTGTAAAAATTTTCTATACCGATAATGCATACCAATTAAATTTATAAATAAAATTTGAGATGATGTTGTTTATGCCTATTATTAATATTTAATTTGTATGTATTATCAGTGTAAAACTTTTACAGTGTCAACAAGTCATAAATCGTTAGATTATTAAAAATATATGTTTAACTTTTATCATAATCATCTTAAAAGTCATGCATAAGATGATCTATGATTAAACACTAACAATGTATTAAAATTAAACTCATTTTTAAAATGCATGAATACAAATGGCCAAGACCTTAGAATAGCAAAGCGTATAAAACACGATAGGAAATGGGAATAATGAGGCTCATAGGACGGAAGAGAAATACTAGCAACATACTTTTTAATACTCTTTTTTCAATATTCTTCCTTCTGTTAGTTGAAATTCATGTGGGTCCTACAAAATTCAAGTGGGACCCACATGAATTAATGAGACCATTTTCAAAATAGTGGGCCCACATGAATTTCAACCATTAGGATAAAATGTGCTGAAAAAAAGAATGTGTTGCTAGTACTCCTCCAGGACGGAATTAGGGGTATGAGTAGTTAAGTGATCCGTTGAAAATTTGTGATCTTGCATATTTATGATTTACATAAGCTTGACTTATTTAACTAACAAGTCAAACGTGTTTTTTGAAAAATTGAAAAACATATTTAATTAGGTATATTAATAATTGAGTTTTTTTTATTAAAAAATTTGGCATATTAAGTAAGTTAATTTCTTAAATATTTATGCATGCAGTAAATATTTTATAATATTTACATAATTATTAATTATGTATAAATCTGATATATTCATTATATATATATATATATATATATATATATATATATAATATAATATAATAACTTTGTTATATGGAATGAGACATGTAATGATTTTTTTTATTGAAAGGTATAGAATTTTGCTATTCTATAAATTGAGCATGTGATAGAATCGTGGTTGACACAACAAGAATTTTTAAGTTTTGCTATTAATTTTAACTATTAATAAAATTAGTAGTCAATCCCACGCTAATTAATTATATATCAGCTACGATATATCCCATATATCCCACTAATTACTCATTCTTCAACATTATTGATTCTGTTGTTTCGCAACATTTTTCAAAATAAACATTAAACTTATTTAAAACTACATTCATTTCTCATAATTTATCATTTACCAGTTCCAAAAATCAATCAAATTCTATTGGCCTCTTTTTCTCTTGGTTTCTCTCTTATTTTTCTCTCTCATTTTCTCTCTAACTTTCCTCGTAACTCTCTCGTTTCTCTTCTTCTCTCCCCAGATCTTCGAGCTCACAGAGATCCAATTCACAGAGAGCCAATATCTATGTCCCCTCTGATGTGAATGCAGACATAGAGATCCAATTCTATATTTGAAGATGAAGGTTTTGCTTTAAAACCCTAAATTTATGCAATATTTTGATTTCTTGCTTTCGCATCTCGATCCTTCAACACCATTATGCTTGATCAACATCATCGTGCTCACAGCGCTAGGTCACATAATAGATCAACATCATTTACTTCATATGTCAAATTCCTTCAAATTATAGTAATCGTATTATTTTTTTAAGCTTTTCATATTAATTCTTTTAAAATCGTAGGCATAGTTGATAGAAATTCACATAACTTCATTATTATTCGTAAGGACAAAACTTATATGAAGTTTTGTAGATAAGTATTGTTTTCCAATGAGAATAGAATATGTTATAATTTAATAAATTGGTACACATGTTTTATTTCCTTTAAAAAATAACACCTAAATTATTTAAGAACTACTTTTTCAATTTTGTGAAGTTAAAAAATTTAAAAGTAACTGGTACGATACCCGTCCATTGGCTTTGGTTTTTATGATCATGATCCCCCTCCCTCCCTCCCTCCCTCCACATTCTTCTTTGGCTTCCACTTTATGGCATTCTTCTTTATTCTTTTCCTTCACAGAGGGTGTTACCAAGCACAAGATCAAAGAGATGAAGATCAACTTCATAGGAGAAGTAGTTCCTAGTGTTGCAAATTTCAGCCAAAGCAAGTCCCACATTGTATGGGAGCTAACTTGGAGAGCCCCCTTAAACCTATATAAAGAAGCTTAAGGGGTGCTAACAAAACACACCAATCCTCTCTAAGAGTGAGAGATAATAGAGAGAGAGCCTCACAAGAGAGAGTGAGAGAAAAATAGAGAGATCCTTAGAGAGAGTTTTCTCAAAGAGAAAAATAGTGAGTCAATTTGTGAGAGTATTATCCACAAATTGAGGATACAATATTCTTGTATTTTTGTATTCCCATTATTGTTATAGTGGAAGTTTAAGCGACCTACGAGTCCCGTGGTTTTTTCCTTGCTCACATTGAGAAGGTTTTTCCACGCTAAAAATTGTCCGGTGTTATTACACTTATTTTTACGCTTCCGCTTAGTGCCTATTTTTGAGTTCACAGAGGAGGGAAATTATGCTGGTATTTCCCAACAGTGGTATCAGAGCTCTGGAATACTAGGTGCCGGATTTATAAGAAAATTCTTAGTATGCTCTGTGGCTGCAGCATTGTCTGATCTTCCACATTAGAAAAGAATTATTCTTGTTGCTGGAAATAAAGTGTGGTAGTGTGAAAGTGCATGCCTAGAAAAGTTCTGGCTAGGAAAGACTTGGTATTTAAGTGTGTCTATTGACCCACCTCTCTTTCCTGGGAACTTCCTCGGTACGTATTGTTCACAAACTACAGTAATTTTCAGCATTCGGTACAAATCACCTATACGACACTATTCACGTACAGTGTTATCAAAACCCACCTGGTTGGAGGAGCTATTGGCCTGTGTAACTCAAGATGGAGGGAGCTGTCACTCATGATGGAGACATGTTCAAGCTAACTGCAGATAACTACTCCTATTGGAAGCCGATTATGGTGTTAAGTCTCTAAAATGTCTGATGTGCATTTCCCTAGGTTTTGATGAGAACTAAACATTGGTTAATGATTTAATTAACCTTCATATTGGTTGCTAACCTATCTATCGAGTGTGCAGATTAAGTAATAGAATCACACGTCCATCGCAAATGTTTGAAGCTCACGTCCAACACTGTAGTGATTGAAGCTCACGTCCAAAACGCAAGAGATAGAAACTTGCGTCCACCAAAGTGATGAAAGCCAGCGTCTACCTACGTGGCATTTGGAGCACGTCCAATAAAGTATCAGAACTACGCGTCCATTAAAGTATCAGAATAGCGCGTCCATTAAAGTATCAGAACAACGCGTCCATCAAAGTATCAGAATGGCTCGTCCAATGACGTGGCAATTGGAGCTTGTCCATTAAAGTCAGAATGGCTCGTCCAATGACGTGGAAATTGGAGCTCGTCCATTAAGGTCAGAATGTATCCATCCACTGAAGTGCAAAAGACTCTCGTCCAAAAGAGTAACTAAGACTCTCGTCCACCAGAGTAACTAGGACTCTCGTCCAGTAAAGTAACTGAGACTCTCGTCCACCAGAGTAACCGAGACTCTCGTCCACCAGACTAACTGAGACTCTCATCCAGTAAAATAACAGAGGCTCTCGTCCACTAAAGTGCAAGAGGAAATCATCCACTAAAGTAACAGAGGCTCTCGTCCACTAAAGTAAAAGAAGTGCTCGTCCACTAAAGGTGACAGAAGTGCTCGTCCACACCAGTCTTTGGACTTGCTGAGTCCTTAATATGGAGCTCGTCTACTAGCCCGAATGAAAACTCAAATGGCTAGATAGACGTGGTTACTTTTCAAGATGGAAGCACTTATCTTATGAACGCGAATTCTATAAGGATTATCAGAATCTTATTTCAAGAACCAGAAAGAGACTTGAAACCTTCTCTCTTACTCAGTTTCACGATTATCAAGAAAGGTCAGAAGTTACCCTCTCAAGCAACCTTGGATAATCAGAACCAAAGACCAGTTAAAGAATGCTTCCAACGTGCTTTATTCCCTAGTACCTCTGGTCCTTACACAAAAAGGGAAATGTACTCAGTAAAGTACAAAAAGCTTTCTACACAACTCTGATATGGTTGTAGCACGATGAATAAAGCCACGATCCTTCATGTTAAAGGTACAACCAACGACTCTATTGCATTAATAGCTACCCAGAACGACTCTATTGCATTAATGACTGCCCAGAACGACTCTATTACAATTAACGAGGTTCTGCTTGAAGCCAACATCTGAGGGGATGTCTCTAACGGATCCTAAATGCTTGAAGACCATAAATACAGAAGTCATTGAAGATGAAGAAAAAGAGAATACACATTGCATTAAAACGCCATTACTCTGAGCATTAATTTCTTCATTCTTTCATTCTTTATTCTTCAATCATTTAAAGTTATTACGCATACTTTCCTAAGCTTTACATTTAAACCACTCTGAGTGTTAGTGAAAGTTCTGCCTGTCTAAGTTGTATTTATTACAAACCCAATCTCTCAAACAAACCAGAGTGAGCCTGAAGAGGCTAGGTGTGAAAACAATACTTGTCTTGAGCCTGAAGAGGCTAGGTGTACAAATAATACTTGTCTTGAGCCTTTAGAGGCTAGGTGTGCAAATAATACTTGAGTCTGTAACCTTATCAGTTATAGTGGATAAATCTTGGTGTTGCCAATGACTGGACGTAGCTCTTAGTTTTGGAGAGTGAACCAGGATAAATAACCGTGTCAATCTCTCTTTTCTTAAACTCTTTAATTGCTTTAGTTTTCTTACGTCTATCAAGTGGTGTGCTTGCAAAAGTCACCCGTCCATCCTGTATTATTCCACTCGTCCAAATCTAGCCTTTTTGTTTGCGAAAAGATTCAACTTTGCTTAAATTCTGATAAACACAATTCAACCCCCCATTCTCGTGTTTATACTTGTCTATTTCAGTTGGTATCAGAGCTCAGCCTCTGGGTTGAGCATCTAACAGTGTAGAGGTAAAAGGTCCTGAAGAATAGACATGACGGCTGGAGCTAGTACAAGTGGAACTCATCAGACTGAAGGAGCCTCCCTGACCAGACCTCCTTACTTCAATGGAGAAAATTACAACTACTGGAAAGATAGATTTCAGTGGTTTATTCTATCCACAAACTCTGATCTTTGGGATGCCATCACAGATGGTCCATTCATTCCCAAAAATGATGATAACACTGACAAACCAAAAGCTCAGTGGACTAGTGCTGAAAAGACAAAATGGGAGCTTAACCACAAAGCCAGATATAACATCATCTGTGCTCTCAGTCCGGAGGAGTTTGAGAAGGTCTGTGCCTGTGACTCTGCGAAGGAAATATGGGACACTTTGGCTGTCACTCATGAAGGAACAGCTAAAGTGAAAGAATCAAAGATTGTCATACTTGTCAGAAAGTATGAACTGTTCATCGTGGAGGAAGGTGAATCTGTTGCTCATATGATAGGAAGATTCCAAACTATAATCAACAGTTTGAAATCTCTTGGCAAAGTCTATACCAATGCTGAGAAGGTTGGAAAGATTCTGAGAAGTTTACCTAAACAGTGGAGACCTTTGGTCACTGCTATCTCCCAAGCCAAGGATCTCACTACCTTGACTATGGATGAACTTCTTGGAACACTCACTGTTCATGAGCAAGAACTTGGAGATGAAGTTGCACCAAAGAAGGGCAAGTCAATTGCTCTGAAAGCTGATCAAAAGTCAGCAAAAGTTTCCAAGACTCTGAAGGCAGATGAGTCATCCAGTGATATCAGAACTCGAGGATTCTGAGAGTGATGAAGAGTTGTCTCTCCTGACCAGGAAGATAAAGCTTCTCCTACAGAAAAAGAAGTTCAAGAGGGATAGGCCATTCAGAAGGTTCAACAAGGACAAGAATTTCAAAGAATCCACCTCAACAGACAAAAGTCCAATTGTTTGCTATGAGTGCGAGAAGCCCGGTCACTTCAAGGCTGAATGTCCTCAACTCAAGAAGGCCCCTTCTAAGAAATTCTTCAAGAAGAAGAAGAAAGGAATGATGGCTACTTGGGAGGATCTGGAGTCAACATCTTCTGATGATGAAGCAGAGGAAGAAGCCAATCTCTGTTTGATGGCCAACACTGATTCGGACTCTGATGATGAGGTACATCCTGACTATGAGGAATTACTTGATGCCTATGAGGAGTTGATGGAGGAATCCAATTGCTTATCTAAAGCCTTCAAATCCCTCAAGAGAGAGTATGTAAAGCTCACCAGTGAGCATAAACAGAAATCTCAAGAGTGTGAGAAGCTGGCTAAAGAGAACAGTGAGCTGAAGACTGAAAAGTCTAATGAAGCTAAGATCTCAAGTGAAACATCACCATATGAAGAAGTTGAAAAACTTCAACAGAAAGTGGAAGAGCTCATTATGATCTTGCCAAATTTGTTAATGGTAGAGACAATCTGACTAAGCTTCTTGGCATTCAGAAGAACTCTCTAAACAAAGAAGGTATTGGATATATCCATCAGACACATCATAAAGTATCAACTAAAGTTCCTACAGTTTCTGTTAAGTCAACTATAACCAAATCAACACCTATTTGTAACTTCTGTGGAAAAACTGGGCATGTTATGTCTAAGTGTATCCATAAGAAGAGAAGGAAGTCTTTACAAACTCCTAGAACTAACAGAAAAGGACCCAGAAAATATGGGTACCTAAAGATCAAATAATTTTTGTTGCAGATGTCCTCAACAGGACAAAGAAAACACCACTGCTGGTACCTGGACAGTTGCTGCTCGCGTCATATGACAGGAGAAAGGTCTATGTTCCTGGACCTCCAACTTAAGAAAGGAGGACATGTTGCCTTCGGAGGGAATCAGAAAGGGAAAGTTATAGGTATTGGTACTATTGGTGGTAAACCCCCTCTTCCCTCTATATCAAATGTTCTTATGGTTAAAGGATTAAGACACAATTTGCTTAGCATAAGTCAATTATGTGATAGCGGTTTTGATGTTTCCTTTACCAAGGATGTTTGCATAGTTAAAGATTGTTGTGGCAAAACCCTCTTTTCAGCTAAAAGGCAACAAAATCTTTATAACATTGAACTGTCTGATCTCTCAGATCAAAGTGTAACCTGTCTGATGTCTAAAGAGGATGAGAGATGGTTATGGCATAAGAAACTAGGACATGCTAGTATGAAACTAATTTCTGAATTAAAAAGGAATAATCTCGTGAGATGATTGCCTGACATTAGTTTTAAGAAAGATGTCTTGTGTGATGCATGTCAGAGAGGTAAACAGATAAAATCAAGTTTCAAATCTAAAACCAAGTATCATCCTCTAGACCTCTTCAGTTGTTACACATGGATCTGTTTGGACCAGTTAGTGTTGCCAGCCTGGCTGGAAGAAAATATGGATTTGTCATAGTTGATGACTATTCTAGATACACATGGGTACTCTTCCTAACACACAAGGATGAGTCTTTTAAAGCTTTCTCAGTATTCTGCAAAAGAGTACAAAATGAGCAGGGTTTCTGTATTTCTACCCTTAGAAGTGATCATGGGGGAGAATTTGAAAATGAGCAGTTTAGACAGTTCTGTGAGGAGAATGGAATCTCTCACAATTTCTCTGCACCTAGAACTCCACAGCAAAATGGAGTGGTTGAGAGAAATAACAGATCTTTGCAAGAGATGGCTAGATCTATGCTCAATGAAAATAATCTCCCTATGTGCTTATGGGCAGAAGCTGTAAACACTGCTTGTTATGTACAAAACAGAATACTTATTAGGCCTTTTCTAAAAAGGACTCCTTATGAATTGTGCAAAGGAAAAAGCCCCAACATATCTTATTTTCATGCTTTTGGATGTGAATGTTTTATTCTGAATACCAAAGATAATCTTGGAAAGTTTGATTCTAAGGTAGATAAAGGTATTTTCGTAGGTTATTCTGAAAAATCTAAGGCTTTTAGAGTTTACAATTCAAGAACTTGTATTATTGAAGAATCTGTTCATGTTAAATTCAATGATGGATTAAAGACTGATAAAGAACTATTAGATCTAGAAGATGATCTTGCAGGTCTTGATATAAACAAGCCAGAAAGTCAACAACCCGATCTAACCAAAACAGAATCTGTGCCTGAGGCTGAAAGGCAAGTGGAACAGACGAGTCAGTACACAAGTCAATATCTTCATGATGATCTCAAAAGGGATTGTAAGTTCAACACTCATCATCCTAAGGATCTTATTATTGGAAATCCTTCTGAAGGAATAAGAACCAGATCCACATTAAGAGAATTAAGCAATGTGGCCTTTATTTCAAATTTGGAGCCTAAACGCATTGAAGAAGCTCATGAGGATGAAAGCTGGATTCTTTCTATGCAAGAAGAACTTAACCAGTTCACCAGAAATGATGTCTGGACTCTTGTCTCTAAGCCTAAAAACAAGTCGGTTATTGGAACAAGATGGGTCTTCAGAAATAAATTGGATGAAGATGGTAAAGTTGTCAGAAATAAAGTAAGGTTAGTAGCTCAAGGCTATAACCAACAAGAAGGTATTGATTATACTGAAACCTTTGGTAGCTAGAATAGAAACCATACGCATTTTAATGTCATATGCTGCACAACACCAAATTACCCTATTTCAAATGGATGTAAAAAGTGCTTTTCTAAATGGCATAATTGAAGAAGAAGTGTATGTTAAACAACCCCCTGGTTTCGAGGATACTGATAAACTAGATCACGTTTTCAAACTTAAAAAGGTATTATATGGTTTGAAACAAGCACCTAGAGCATGGTATGATATACTCAGTTCTTTTCTCATGCATAATGGTTTTACTAGAGGACAAGTAGACACTACTCTGTTTAAAAAATGCTCTAAAGAGAACTTTATTATAGTTCAAATATATGTTGATGATATTATTTTTGGAGCAACTAATGAAAAGTTGTGCAAGGAATTTTCAAATCTAATGCAAGCTGAATTTGAGATGAGCATGATGGGAGAATTGAAGTTCTTCCTTGGATTACAAATCAAGCAAACAAGTGATGGAATTTACATTCATCAACAAAAATATACCAAGGAGATACTCAAGAAATACAAAATGGAAAATGCAAAGCTCATGAAAACCCCTTTGCAACCCAATGCAAAACTAAGCAAAGATGATGAAGGTAAAAAGGTAGATCAAACTGTCTACAGAGGTATGATTGACTCTCTACTGTACTTAACTTCACGCAGACCTGACATTCAATTTAGTGTCTGTATGTGTGCTAGATTCCAATATGATCCTAGAGAATCTCATCTTAAGGCTATAAAAAGAATATTTAGATATTTGCTTGGAACTACTAATCTTGGTTTGCTGTATTTAAGATCAAAAGAATACAGATTAATGGGATATTGTGATGCTGACTTTGCTGGAGACAGAATAGAAAGAAAAAGCACCAGTGGAGGATGTCACTTCATTGGAGCAAGTTTAGTCTCATGGTCAAGCAAGAGGCAGAAAACCATTGCCCTATCTACTGCTGAAGCAGAATACATCTCTGCTGCTAGTTGCTGCTCTTAACTCTTATGGGTAAAACATCAACTTGAGGATTACTCTATTTATGAACATAACATATCTGTACGGTGTGATAATTCCAGTGCTATATGCTTAACTAAAAATCCAATTCAACATTCTAAGGCTAAGCATATTGAAATCAAACATCATTTCATCAGGGATTATGTTCAGAAAGGCATCTTTGATATTAAGTTTGTTAAAACTAAAAATCAATGGGCTGATATTTTCACTAAACCCCTCGCAGAAGAAAGGTTTTTATTTATTAGAGATAATCTAAACATGCATTGCATTGTTGAATGACATGTATGAATGTTAACCTGTCTATGCTAAATCTGTCATTACTCCTATATACATGTTCTCTTAACTAAGCATTAGTTCAGGGGGAGTAATGATACAATAGTTTAAGTGGAGTATGTCTAATATGCTTGCTGCATTACTATGATTTTATTAACATGTTATCTTGCCCTTAACATATCTCATAAATAAAACTTGATAACCCTTTTTGATGTTGACAAAAGGGGGAGAAAGGGAGACATGAATAGGGAGAATAGGAGAAATAGAATGGGAGAATGAATATGATATGACCTGTTCGCTTAAGAAAATTTCAACCTGTCTGATATATGCTATCTTCTCTGTTGATATTTTCTGAGGTTCATTAAATCATCTCAATGTTTGTCATCATCAAAAAGGGGGAGATTGTTAAGTCTCTAAAATGTCTGATGTGCATTTCCCTAGGTTTTGATGAGAACTAAACATTGGTTAATGATTTAATTAACCTTCATATTGGTTGCTAACCTATCTATCGAGTGTGCAGATTAAGTAATAGAATCACACGTCCATCGCAAATGTTTGAAGCTCACGTCCAACACTGTAGTGATTGAAGCTCACGTCCAAAACGCAAGAGATATAAACTTGCGTCCACCAAAGTGATGAAAGCCAGCGTCTACCTACGTGGCATTTGGAGCGCGTCCAATAAAGTATCAGAACTGCACGTCCATTAAAGTATCAGAATAGCGCGCCCATTAAAGTATCAGAACAGCGCGTCCATCAAAGTATCAGAATGGCTCGTCCAATGACGTGGCAATTGGAGCTCGTCCATTAAAGTCAGAATGGCTCGTCCAATGACGTGGCAATTGGAGCTCGTCCATTAAGGTCAGAATGTATCCGTCCACTGAAGTGCAAAAGACTCTCGTCCACCAGAGTAACTAAGACTCTCGTCCACCAGAGTAACTAGGACTCTCGTCCGGTAAAGTAACTGAGACTCTCGTCCACCAGAGTAACCGAGACTCTCGTCCACCAGACTAACTGAGACTCTCGTCCAGTAAAATAACAGAGGCTCTCGTCCACTGAAGTGCAAGAGGCACTCGTCCACTAAAGTAACAGAGGCTCTCGTCCACTAAAGTAAAAGAAGTGCTCGTCCACTAAAGGTGACAGAAGGGCTCGTCCACACCAGTCTTTGGACTTGCTGAGTCCTTAATATGGAGCTCGTCTACTAGCCCGAATGAAAACTCAAATGGCTAGATAGACGTGGTTACTTTTCAAGATGGAAGCACCTATCTTATGAACGCGAATTCTATGAGGATTATCAGAATCTTATTTCAAGAACCAGAAAGAGACTTGAAACCTTCTATCTTACTCAGTTTCACGATTATCAAGAAAGGTCAGAAGTTACTCTCTCAAGCAACCTTGGATAATCAGAACCAAAGACCAGTTAAAGAATGCTTCCAACGTGCTTTATTCCCTAGTACCTCTGGTCCTTACACAAAAAGGGAAGTGTACTCAGTAAAGTACAAAAAGCTTTCTACACAACTCTGATATGGTTGTAGCACGATGAATAAAGCCATGATCCTTCATGTTAGAAGTACAACCAACGACTTTGTTGCATTAATGGCTGCCCAGAACGACTCTATTGCATTAATGACTGCCCAGAACGACTCTATTGAAATTAATGAGGTTCTGCTTGAAGCCAACATCTGAGGGGATGTCTCTAACGGATCCTAAATGCTTGAAGACCATAAATACAGAAGTCATTGAAGATGAAGAAAAAGAGAATACACATTGCATTAAAACGCCATTACTCTGAGCATTAATTTCTTCATTCTTTCATTCTTTATTCTTCAATCATTTGAAGTTATTACGCAGACTTTCCTAAGCTTTACATTTAAACCACTCTCTGAGTGTTAGTGAAAGTTCTGCCTGTCTAAGTTGTATTTATTACAAACCCAATCTCTCAAACAAACCAGAGTGAGCCTGAAGAGGCTAGGTGTGCAAATAATACTTGTCTTGAGCCCGAAGAGGCTAGGTGTGCAAATAATACTTGAGTCTGTAACCTTATCAATTATAGTGGATAAATTTTGGTGTTGCCAAGGACTGGACGTAGCTCTTAGTTTTGAAGAGTGAACTAGGATAAATAACCATGTCAATCTCTCTTTCCTTAAACTCTTTAATTGCTTTAGTTTTCTTACGTCTATCAAGTGGTGTGCTTGCAAAAGTCACCCGTCCATCCTGTATTATTCCACTCGTCCAAAACTAGCCTTTTTGTTTGCGAAAAGATTTCAACTTTGCTTAAATTTTGATAAACACAATTCAACCCCCCTTCTCGTGTTTATACTTGTCTATTTCAGATGGAAGATCATCTATATTGCAAAGATTTGTATTTGCCAATTACCCAGAAGGATATGCCGGATGTGAAGACTGACAAAGATTGGGAGCTTTAGAATCGGAAAGCAGTGGCTGTGATCCGGAAATATATTGATCGAAGCTTGTTCGAGCATGTATCAACTTATACCAATGCGTATGAGTTGTAGACAAAACTTGAATCCTTGATTCAAAAGAAGACACCCAGGAACAAAGCCCACCTTGTCAGACGATTGGTAAAGTTGGAGTACATGAACGGTCAAAATATGATCGAACATCTGAACACTTTCAAAGGCATTGTTAATCAATTACCAAAGGCAGGAATGAGTGTTGATGATGAGTTGCAAACTCTTCTGCTCCTCAGTTCTCTACCTGAGAGTTGGGACACTCTAGTTGTCACTCTCAGCAACTCTGCTCCAGACGGAAAGCTTAGCATGGATTCTGTTACAGACTGTTTGCTAAATGAAGAGTCAAGACGGAGGGAAAGAGGTTTGAACAATCAGTTTGAAGCCAATGTTGTTGAAAATAGAGGAAGGAGTAAGAATCGTGAAAAAGGATGTCGTGGAAAATCAAAAGGTAGGTCCAAATCTCGAACCAGACAAAATTGTTATTACTGTGGCAAACCAGGACACGTAAAGCCTGAGTGTAGATTCTTGAAAAGAGACCAACAAGCTGGAACAGTCCACCCTGACCATATTGACCCGAAGAAGAAGAAAGAAGATGGAACAACTACTGCAGTGGCCTCGAATGATGAGAATATATTTCTTGTTGGAGAAGAAAATTATCTAAATGTTGCATCAGATGATTGCATATGGATAATTGATTCAGGAGCATCCTTCCACGTTACACCTCATGAAGAATTCTTCTCATCATACCAAAAAGGAGAATTTGGTACGGTGAAGATGGGAAACCATGTCACAAGTAAAATCGTCGGTATTGGCGAAGTAACTTTGATGACTGAGAATGGAAATCAGCTTGTGCTGAAGGAGATCAGACATGTACCCGAGATGCGTCTGAACCTTATCTCAGTGGGAAAGCTAGATGGAGCCGGGATGATAAACCAATTTGGTAGCGGCAGATGGAAACTCAGTCAAGGAAGCATGATTATTGCTCGCGGCAGAAAGGAAGGCTCTCTGTACATTATGCAGGGAAAGATATGCAAGGGGGAGACGAATGTTGCTCAAGACGCAACCAAAGAACTGTGGCATAGACGACTGGGCCACATGAGCGAGAAGGGTCTGGAGATCCTTGCAAAAGATCATCTCCCAAACATGAAAGGGCAGCCACTTGAATCCTGTGAAGACTGTCTAACAGGCAAACAACACAGAGTATCTTTTAAAAGATCAGATGATGCAAGAAGAAGAAAGCAGATTCTGGATCTTGTTCATTTAGATGTTTGCTCAACGTCTGAAAGATCTGTTGGTGGTGCTCAATACATTGTTACCTTCATTGATGATCACTCTAGGAAGGTGTGGGTGTATCCATTTAAGACGAAAGATCAAGTTCTTCAAGCTTTCAAGGAGTTTCATGCTTTTGTAGAACGAGCATCTGAAAGAAAACTGAAATGCTTGAGAAGTGATAATGGCGGAGAATACATAGGTCTGTTTGAGACATATTGCAAAACTCATGGGATAAGACATGAGAAAGTTCCTCCCAAGACACCTCAGTTGAATGGAGTAGCTGAAAGGATGAACAGAACGATCGCAGAGAAAGTCAGAAGCATGCTTTCTCAAGCAAAAAATCCCAAATCATTTTGGGGCGAAGCAGTGAAAACTGCAGTTGATCTGATAAATCTGTCTCCTTCAAGACCTTTAAATGGAGAGATTCCAGATGAAGTATGGACTGGAAAGAAAGCCTCTTATGGTCACTTGAGAGTCTTTGGGTGTAGGGCATTTGTCCACATTCCTAAAGATGAAAGATCAAAGCTAGATGCAAAGACGAAGGAATGCATATACCTTGGTTCACCAAGAGATGAACTTGGTTTCAGATTATGGGATCCTACACACAAGAAGATTGTTCGAAGCAGGGATGTGGTGTTCTTTGAAGATCAAACGATCCAAGACATTAAGCAATCTGAGAAGCCAAAGCACAAAGTGATTTCTGATTCAAGTCCTGTTGTGGTAAACAATTCAGGGGGAGAGAATCCTCAAAGGAATGATGAACATGATAAGGAGGAACAATCTGATCAGACAGAACAACATGACTAGATAGAACAAAGTCAGGATCAGATGATGGAGACTGATGAGACAGAAGAAGAATCTCAAGTAAGACGATCCAGAAGAGTCAGACAACCATCAAGAAGATATTATTCAGATGAATATGTCAATCTCACTGATGAAGGAGAACCTCAAAGCTTCATAGAAGCAATTGAGACGAATGATAAGGAGAAATGGTTGCAAGCCATGGAAGAAGAAATGCAGTCCCTGAAAGAGAATCAGACGTATGACCTAGTGAGATTACCAAATGGACGAAAGGCGTTGAAAAACAAATGGGTGTTTAAGCTCAAGACGGAAGAGAACAACCCAAACCCCAGGTACAAAGAAAGAATTGTTGTAAAGGGGTGCAACCAGAAGAAAGGCATAGATTTCAAAGAAATCTTCTCACCAGTGGTGAAGATGACATCTATTAGAGCAATTCTCAGTCTAGCTGCAAAACTAGACTTGGAGATTGAACAACTTGATGTAAAAACAGCATTTCTACATGGAGACCTAGAGGAGGAAATCTATATGGAGCAACCAGAAGGTTTTCCAGAACCAGGCAAGGAACGCCTAGTGTGTCATCTGAAGAAAAGCCTCTACGGTCTGAAGCAAGCTCCAAGGCAATGGTAC
The DNA here is from genome assembly GCA_030762895.1 of Sophora flavescens. Classification (NCBI taxonomy): domain Eukaryota; kingdom Viridiplantae; phylum Streptophyta; class Magnoliopsida; order Fabales; family Fabaceae; genus Sophora; species Sophora flavescens. The sequence continues at coordinate 52,864,040 of CM061065.1, forward strand.
AAGAAGTTTGATCTCTTCATGACCCAACACAATTTCAAGAAGACCTCCGCAGACCATTGTGTGTTTGTGAAGAACTATGAGAATGGTGAATCCATCATACTTCTGTTGTATGTTGATGATATGCTAATTATTGGGAAAGATAAGGCGAAAATAGTTGCTCTCAAGAAGGCATTGAGCAAGTCTTTTGCCATGAAAGATCTGGGTGCAATGAAGAAGATTCTTGGAATGAAGATAACTAGAGATCGTTCTAGAAGGATGCTGTGGATGTCACAAGTAGACTATATCCAGAAAGTTCTTGAAAGGTTCAACATGCATAATGCCAAACCTGTTCATGTTCCATTACCTGGTCATCTCAAACTGAGTAAGACGGAATGTCCAGGGAATGAAGAAGAAAAAGAAGAAATGAACAAGGTGCCCTATTCTTCTGCAGTGGGTAGTCTTATGTATGCAATGGTCTGTACAAGAACAGACATTCCTTATGCTGTCGGAGTTGTGAGTAGATTCCTATCAAATCCAGGAAAGGAACACTGGAATGCAGTGAAATGGATACTACGATATCTGAGAGGAACTGCCAAAAGCTGCTTGTGTTTTGGCAATGGAAGTTTAAAGCTTCTTGGGTATTCAGATGCAGATATGGCAGGAGATGTGGATTCAAGAAAGTCTACATCAGGATATTTAATTACTTTTGCAGGGGGAGCTATCTCATGGCAGTCAAGACTACAAAAGTGCATTGCTTTAAGCACTACAGAAGCAGAATTCATCGCAATCACCGAAGGTTGCAAAGAGATCTTGTGGATGAAGAAGTTCCTACAAGAGTTAGGACAGGATCAGGAAAGTTATATTCTCTATTGCGACAGTCAGAGCACAATCCATCTCAGTAAGAACTCGACATTTCATTCAAGGTCGAAACACATCGACGTAAGGTATCACTGGATCCGTGATGTGTTGGAAAGTAAACTGCTGCAGATTGAGAAAATACACACAAAAGATAACGGGGCGGATATGATGACAAAAGCTCTACCGAAAAAGAAGATAGAAGTCTGTAAAGAAGTTGCAAGCTTAGCATCAACCCCAAACTGATTCAAGGATATTTTCCCTTTGGCTGAAGGGGGAGATTTGTTGGAAATTTCAGCCAAAGCAAGTCCCACATTGTATGGGATCTAACTTGGAGAGCCCCCTTAAGCCTATATAAAGAAGCTTAAGGGGTGCTAACAAAACACACCAATCATCACTAAGAAGAGTGAGAGATAATAGAGAGAGAGCCTCACAAGAGAGAGTGAGAGAAAAATAGAGAGATCCTTAGAGAGAGTTTTCTCAGAAAGAAAAATAGTGAGCCAATTTGTGAGAGTGTTATTCGCAAATTGAGGATACAATATTCTTGTATTTTTGTATTCCCATTATTGTTATAGTGGAAGTTTAAGCGGCCTACGGTTCCCGTGGTTTTTTCCTTGCTCACATTGAGGAGGTTTTTCCATGCTAAAAATTGTCCGGTGTTATTACACTTATTTTTACGCTTCCGCTTAGTGCCTATTTTTGAGTTCACAGAGGATGGAAATTATGCTGGTATTTCCCAATACCTAGAAGCTTGAAAGCTTGCAAGTGAGAAAGATTTATCAAATGGAATCATATTGAAAAAGATGCTTAATTGTGTACATTAGTCTCTTATTTATAGGTTAACTATGTAACTAACTCTAACCAACTCTTCTAATTCATAACTTCCTCAAGCAGACAGATGGATTACCAATCAGCTTGAATTACAACTTTACAAGCTTCTAAAAAAATAGCCAGAACATGTAAAACAAAACAACAACAAAAAATTGCAAAACAACTAAAAAAAAAAAAAAACAGCAGCATGGCCCAATTTGTGATCATAGTGGACCAGGCCCAGGAGAGGGAAAATCCAGGAAGCTTCCAGACCCGGCATCTATTCCTCAGCAGTTCCATTCTTTCCCTTCCCAAGTTGAACCCTAACAATGAGCAAGGTAAAGGGAATGACAACGGCTATCAACAGCGAGCAGCGGCGGTTTCAGCCGGGATCGAAGACCAATCCTGAGCGCGACGATGAAAACAATGGCGAACAACGGTGGTTTCCACCGGGATAGAAGACGGTGATGCAGCCAAAGGATAATCCGGTGGAGAAGGGATACACAAAAGAGAGGTCCATGGTAGGTGAGAGGATTTCGACGACAGAGAAGAGGTTGAGGACGCCGTTGACGGCGACAAAAGAAGCAAGTAGAACGAAGGACCTTGTTGGCAGCACCGTCGCGGGGAAGAAGGATGAAGAAGATGAGTGATTTACGCCGGGATCAAAGACAAATGGTAGATCCATAGTCGCAGGAGAGGTTGGCGAATGAGGCCAGTTTGAACTTGATCAGCTCGAACTCGATCTCGGAACCCTCGCCTTCGATAATCACTGGCAAACCGAGAACAAGCCTCTGGTGGAGGTGCAGCGCACCGTGGAGACCTGGTTGAGCCCTAAGCCGCTGTCGACGGCGCCGGTGCCTACTCCTTCAGGTTTGTCGAAAATCGTCATCAGAGAAGAAGACCAGGCGAAGAGCTCCTCTGGTTTCTTAGCGGATTCAGGGACCATATCGACGATGGCGGAGACCTCTTGTGATTTCGTTGGTTCTTCCTCAACCCTCAATTCTTGATCTTTGATCCAGTTGTTGCATCCATAGACAAGATTGGAGGAACCACCGGACTCGATGTTCTCCACCGTGTCGGACTTAGACTGAGTACCGTCGGACTCAAGATCCAAGAACTGTGGCGCTGTATCACTGTTGAAGGTGACAAAAGTGCATGTGATTTCTCCAATCTTGAAGGTGGTGCTGTTGGTTGCTGGCTTGATCAACTTGATCGGAATCACAGGAGCCTTATCAAGATCTGGATCTTGCTCGAAATTGCCGAAAAAGATTTGGTAGTGGCCGTTCTCCTCCTTTGAATCAGAATCATCATCTTCCTCTGAATCAGAAACATGTTCTTCCTCAAGGTCTTAATCTGAATCTGAATCGCAGAGATCTTCATCCATGTTATTTGCGGAAGCATGGTATTGCTGGGAACATACAAACTTCTGAATTTAATTTTTTTCAATTTTTTTTTTGTTTCTATGCTACTTGATTCATTGTTTGGGATTTCGATCCTGTGGGCACGTGGTGTGGGTGAGTGTAGCAAGAGATGCCGACGATGTTGCGCGCAGGTTGACTGTGCTGTAAGGCTTGATTATGCAAATTGGTTTGAGGTATGAAGGTTAATGGTGGTTCTGGTCAAGTTGATACTTAATGATATAAAGATAGTTCTTCCCTGGAACAATTAACAAAAAGGACGACTAGCTACTTGAACCTAAATTGACTTTGAGATCATAATGTAGCATTGTTCTAGAAAAATATATCGCGGGTTAGCTTCGACAAGTGTTATTTTGCACCATTCTATCGGTTTAATCAATTCTTACCACTATCATGGAAACTACTTCCTCTGTATGAGTGTTTCTGCATAGAATTGCCGATTTGAAGGGAATTGCTTGCTCTAGATTCAATTGAACAATGTACCTTTCGAGTACATCATTAAGAATAGACAATGCTTGAAGCAACAATCTAGTGAATTATATACGTTAATGAAACAAGTAAAAGAAAAAAAAATTGGAACTAAAATGAGCGAGTGATGGGGAAAAAAGTTCAGAAAGTTGAAGAATCTCAGTTAATCATGTACTGAAATTGCAGGATAACAAGTATAATTACAAAATGAAGTAAAAGCAACTCGATGGATCTCGTGTTCCTTTTCAAAAGTCAAATCTATGTTGTGCGGATATGCGATGGATATGATAACCGGAGCTGTAATGAATATTGGTACATGGTACCACAAATTTTAAAAACTTGGATTCGAGTATGGTAAAATATATCATATAGAAATATACAAAAAGCGAACAACGAAACAATTATAAATCAGAAGATAAAAATAAGATTAAAGGTCCATTTAAGTTCTTGACAAGTTTTGAGGTACCACAGTTTGTCCACGAGATAAAAAACTCACCGAATAGTCTCCGAGAATTATCAAAGAGGGACATGTTAGTCCATTTGTTTGTCTTTGTCTTGAAGACGTCGTTAAAGTGCTGATGTGTATCATTAGTGTATCTAGGTGCCTAGGTAAACAATCACTGCATGCAGCATAGACATGAGATAACAATTATGCATTGACCCTATAAAGTTCTCAACCTCCGATCTATATTATAAGAGACAAAACCCTAAATTATAGAAATAAAGGAAAAGTCTTAAAATGAGCTAATTGTAATTATACTCATATAGATTTCCAAAAATACCCCTTCTAATATTGATGAACCAACCCACTTTCATGGAAAATTGATACTTCTGGTAAATATAAATCATATTATAAATAAGAGTAATATTAGAAATTAACATTTAATATATGTGAAAATTGATATATGTTTCTAATATTTTGAACCAAAAAAACAGACTCATTTGTTTCTTATAATATGGACTAGAGGTAGTATTATTTAAGTAACCGAATTTAATTAGTCTATGACAATTTTTATCATGGGACAAATTAATCATTACATGTTACAAGTAACACAACACATGCACAAGATGCACCACACCAGAAGCATCAATACAGGTTATATGGACGAGTTTAATGGACACTTGGGCACATTAATGGTACATATCTACGGCGTGTTGAATAAAGTGACAAACGAAGGGACTAACTTGTCCCTCTATTGTCATTCTCATGGACTATTCGATGAATTTTTTTTTTCTCAAAGACGAAAGTTGTACCTCAAAAATTGACAGAAACTAAAATGGGCTTCATTCTAAAAATAAGATTCAATTAAACTTCATAAAGTATTTCAAGTAAGCAAAATATAAAGATGACGTAGGATATGAAGGGAGTGATGTAATAGATGGCTTCATTTAACAGTAAATCAAACAATTAAGAAACAAAATTTAGTGTTTGACATATAATGGTAACTTGTATTTGAGAAAGTCTGCATTACCATCGTTGTCCATTTCTGCCGGTAACCGCTTATATAACAGCAACTATGGCGTTCATTTGTGGCTTCAACAACACTGAATGCAAGAGGAATCAAGTCCTCCTTGACACTAGATCAAGATTAATTGTTACTAGCTTTTCCACAACCTCTTCGATAAATTCATATTCGTACCTACAAAAGCACAAGGCTTTTTATTTCATTTATTTATGCACGGTTTTTGCTTTCTTCTTATTAATCAGAATTTATTTATCATGGTAATAAAATTTAGCTTGGCTAATTATCTTTAGAGAAAATATTGTCACAAGAAATACATTAAACTGAAACTGGAAACAAAACCTTAACAACATACACTAAAAAAAATTAACAATAAGAACAATATACCACTCCTATTTCTTCTACAATTTCTTGTAAAAGTAATTGAAACAATTATATTTACCCGCAACTTTTATCATACCATTCTTAACAATTCTTTTTTTATTAGTAAAAACAATACAAATATAATTTTCAATACTCATTTCTTTCTCTTTTCACCAAACAAATAAATTGCGAATTGATGTAGGAAAAACTAGTTTCCGGGGAGCATTTTCCTAATTGAAAATTTAATTAGAAGATTGGAATTCCTATTTAACATTTCACATATTTTCATAAATGAGATATATATTCAGTAACTAATAATCATATTATTAACAACTCATAGGGTGATTGTTATAGTCTTTTGCAGAAAATATGAGAAATATTTGATAATATCTTTTTTATATTTTGGATATTTTAGAGCATCTTATATAATCTCTTAGGATTTAATTTTTATTTATATTTAATGATCTGTTTCCTTATTTAATAAGAGTTAGGATTCTATAGTTACTATAAGGATTTAAGTGGTATGTACTGTCAATGCAAAATATATTTTTACATAGTCAATCAATTATATATTTTCACATCATTAAAAATATTTGACTTTTATCATAAGTACCATAAAAGTCATAAATAAGATGATTTATAATTGATTGATAATATAAAAAACTTTACACTAACCATATATCAAAATTAAACACTTAATATAAATAAGATTATTATAGTTGTCCTTTATGATCAGCTCAACACATAATCATTACATCAAATTAATATCAACCTTATATTATTTTGATAATTTGAAATCCTATTATCCATCTATCACCGATCTATTGGGTCTTATACGCTCCCCCATGCGCCATCGCATGTGCTCTCCTTCCGATGACACATCTGGCCACCTATTCGACTATCATTTGTTCTGTAGTACTTCTTGCCATCCCTTTTACTCAAATTTATCCTCTCCTTGTCTAATAGCATACAAGACTCAGCCTCTTTACCTCTGATCACTACCTCAACGTGGTTGTTTGGCTCGCTTGGGTTGTGTTTTGTTGTGTTCAAAACTCAGATATGTTTATTTTTGGCTTTGTTCTGGATCTTGTTTCTTCTTTATTTGTCATGCCATTTTTTCCTGCTAATAGATCATCAGTTGTTCTCTTTCCACCCACGATCAATCTGATAGTGACTCGTGTCCTGAAGATGAATCATATTAATGATGACTTCTGTTCCCGTCAACGATCACTCTCCTATTGTGACTTATGTTGGTAATGAGTCACACTAGCTAGCTCAGCTCTCCGTCCAAGAAGTTTTAGCCTCATTTATTTTTTCCAAATGCATTGACCCTGTCTTCGTCCCATATGCAATGATCTCGTCCCTATCTTAGAAGCAGTTGCCTACTTTGGTTTCAATTTTAATTATGTTGGGTCTCCGATATTGTTATTTAAAGATTCTAAATAAGGTTTTGAGAAGTTTGGAGTTTAGACCTTGATTTGTATGATTACTTGCCAATATATTTCTGTCAAGTTGATGATCATTAAAGCTATCTTGTTAAGTTATTTTTTTAACAACTCTCGTAGTCTTCTCTAACATCCCTGAGACCTTCCAAACCATTATTTTCATGGAGGTCAATTTTTTGTTTTATTTTAATCAAGGTGAAATGTATTGTTTTTATGTAACAAGTTTAAATTTTAGTAAAGTTTAATTTGATGAGAGTCATAAAAAATCTAAAAATATCTGATAATATTTTTTTTAGAATGTTTTAAAGTATATCCTAGATGATATTTTAGGATTTATTTCTTGTTTATATTTTATGATTTGTTTTCTTATAATTTAATTAGGACTAGGATTCTACAATTAGTATAAGTAGGACTATATAGATTATAGGATTGTTTTTGGTAGAGCAACTCCAAACAGAGTTGCTTACCAGGTTCTTAAACTTAAGGACAATTCTTAATGGGTTGCACCATTTGTGCAATTTGATGTGAATGTGACATATAAGGATGATTGTTTCTATAAGAATGGTTTTTATATAAGGACCTTCAATATAAAAAAAAGAGTGAAATACAATATTCAGCAATCCAATCGTAAATGAATTAATATTTTAAATTGAAATAAAAATAAATGTAAGTAAAGATGTGAGATAATTTATGTGACCTATTTAGTGAACTTTTAAGGATTGCACCAATTTGTGTATAAAATTGCTTAGAATGGTGCAAAGTAAAAAGTAATGAAGTGACATGATAAGACACATAAAAAATAAAGTGAAGTAACTCTAATTACTTGCAATATTGGAAATGCTCTCAACACATAATCATCACATTAGATTCATATCAAATTTATATAATTTTGAATGTTTAATGTGTATTTTGGTCCCTGTAAATATGGTGGAATTTAATTTCAGTCCCACCAAACATTTTTATTTTGGTTTTGACCCCTAAATGTTTTAATTTTTTGGGATGGGTCCCTACTGTTAGGGGAATATCATTAATTGATGATGTGATAGACAACGTGCCATATCATCAAAGCCACATGAACAAAAAAAAAATCATTTTTAAATCCATGTGTTAATTAAAAAAATTATTTAATTTTATATCCATGTGGATTAATTATTATTATTATTTAAATATTTTTAATAAATAGATATTATTATAATTTTTAGATAATAATTAAATATACTCACAATTATATATTTAAAAATTATATAATTGTACTAATTAAATACAATAGTATATTATTAAAATAATGTTTAAATATTTTCAATAAATAATAATTATTACATAATTCTTAATTAACTAATTATTATTGTAAATAAATATTTTAATTATATAACTTGTAATTAAGTGATTATTAGTTTATTACTTATATTTAATCATTATTATATTTATTATTTAAAAATTATATAATAATAGTAATTATTAAAATATTTAAATAACATTAATTATTAATCCATGTGGATATAATATTTAATAAAAATATTTAATTACACACGTTGATTTAAAAATAATTTTTTATACATAGCTCTGATGATGTGGCACGCCATCTGTCATGTCATCGGTTGGCGGCAGTCCCATAACAGCAAAGATCAATCCCAAAAAATTAAAATGTTTAACTAAGGATATAAACCAAAGAAAAAAAATTAAGGGATTAAAACCAAATCTCACCCTATTTAGATGTACTAAAATATTCATTAAGCCTATTTTGAATCTTTAATATCTCTTTTCTTACCTTGATCTAAAATCATCCAATTCAACCATATATATAAATGTAAACACTGAACATCAAATCTCAATGTTAGTTTTCTCCCTTCATAACATGTATTTGAATCACTTACTGTTAGAAATCGACAAATGAACTATCTATGCCAAAAGAAAAAACTAATACCAACAGACATGGCGCTAATTATGGACAATAGGAGAAAGCTAATTGAAAGTATACGTACCCAGTTTTGAAATGCCATTTTTCCAAGTTGGCAACTTCAGACAAAGCTGACCTCCAATTTTGCACCTTCGTTTCCTTGCCCAGCCTATTTTCATGTGTTGTCATGGCTTTTTCATAACTATTTCTCTGATGCCATACATCCGACGGTTCTACCTTGTAATATATTGGCCAAATCATGTTCTTTTTCATGCTTTTCGACTCAAGGATATTTACAAGTTCATCAAGGCACCACGAGGAAAATGCATAGTTTTCAGAAAAAACAATAATTGAAAATTTTGATTCTTGAATTGCATTAATAAGAGTTTCTGAAATCTGGTCTCCACCCTCCAATGCCTCATCATCCATGAAGGTCTTGAATCCCTTCTTACACAAAGCATAATAAAGATAACCTGTAAAGCTGTTGCGAGTATCTCGACCTCTAAAACTGAGAAAAACATCATAGCGAGGCAAGGATTTGTTGACCAATTCCACAATACTTTGAGCAGTTTTAAATTCATATCTACAAAAGCATAAGGTAATTTAACACTTAAGAAGTTTATTTAGAAGAACATGTTGTTTTCTCTTTCTATTGATCTGAATTGTTACTTCAATAGAATAAAAATAAGTTTGTCTAATCAATCTGTACAAAACATATTTGGCACATAAACTTCAAAACTACAATGAAACTAAAAAAAAAAACAAACTGACAGTACCCCGTATCTCCAAAAACAACATTCCTTATTAATACAGTCAACAAAAATTAAAATATTAGACTGAAATTTCCTCTTTAGTTTCATAGATATTCAAGGACGAGGCATGTATTAAGTAAAATAATAATCATATGATTAACAGTTGGTACCAGGAGACTAGGGATGACACTTTGCACCCAACCTATTGGGTACCAGCAAAAATTATCTACGATGGGTAGGATAATTACCTGCACAATGGGTAAGGGTCTAGGTAGGATAATTACTAGCAAATTTGAATGAGTATGGGTGGGGGTACAGGTACTATGGTACCCATCCTGCTCCGCACCCGCACATATGTATATGTATATATAATTAATTAATTATTTATTTATATTACTAATATATATAATTTTAAATATAACACAAATTTTAAAACCAAAATTAATCTAAAGATTCTTAACTTTTTAAACCTAATGACATTTATAATTCCTTTTTGAGTGTTTTTATTTATTTAAGTATTTTGATTTGTAATGTTTTATGAGTAAATTTAAAAAACCTTTGAATCGTTTTTTAATTGCTATAACATTTCTTTTGTTATTTATCATTTTTTCACCATTAAACTGCAGGTAACATGTGCACGTACGGGTAGTTAGGTACCCAGAGGGTAAGAGTAAGGATACTAAAGTTACTACCTACGTGGATACGGGTCCGAGTACGGGTAATTTTTTCAAATACGGATATGAGGACGGATACTGTAGTATCCTACCCATTGCCATCCCTACATGAGACTAGACATTAATTATTAATTTTTCTAAAAGTAATTATATATATATATATACACTACATACCCCGTTTCGAAATGATATCCTTTCAAGTTGGCGACCTCAAATAAAGCTGACCTCCATTTTTGCACGTTTTTTGATTCCTTTCCAAACTTACTTACATGTTTATCCATGGCTTTGCTGTAATGAGATGCCTGATACCTTACATCTGATGGTAGCACTTTGTAAAAGATTGGTAAAACCCGTTGCTTCTTCAACTTCTTACAGTCAAGGATCTTGACTACTGCATCAAGACAGTGTGAAGAGTATGCATAGTTTTCAGAGAAAACAATTACTGAAAACTTAGATTGTTCAATTATTGCTTCAATATGAGATTGTGAAATATGGTTCTCTACCACCCATTTCTCATCATCCCTGAAGGTCCTGAATCCCTCCCGTTGTAAAACATTATAGAGAAAATCAGTGAAGGAGTAGCGGGTATCTTCCACACTAAAACTGAGAAAAACATCATAACTGGAAAAGGGACGGTTGATCCTATCCACAAGTTTTTTGGTGATCCAAATCACTATCTCTTGGACAAATTCATATTCGCTTCGTACCCTACAAAAGTACAAGGCCTTTTAACTCATGCATGTAATACAATTTTTGTTTTCTTTCCATTGTATATCAGAATTTATTTAATCAAAATAATAAAACTATGACTGACTAATTAATCTGCACATAAACTTATTAACGTGAGACAATACACTGAAATCCAAAACAAAACCCTTGCTACGTACGCACAACACACACAATACCCCTTATTATAGGTAGTAAGTCATTTAATGATGGGTACTAGTAGACAATAGACATTTAATTATGAAAGTTTGTAAGCTAATTAAAGTAACTGAAAGTAATCCAATTTTTTTTTCAAAATATAAGTAAATTTCAATTACTTCCATCCTATTTAATGAAATTATTCTCAAAATATTCTTCATTAAATACAAATTTTGTTTTCCAATGATTCCTTTTATTCTCAACAACACAAGCCTAATAAATAAGAATAAAGATAATTTAGGTAACAAGCTCAATTTTTTATTCCTGATAACTCTTTTGAATAATATTAACTAACTACCTTATTTGTATGATATTAGCTACTTTTGCTTATAATATCAAGACGAGGGGAAGTATATAGTTGGTACCTAGTTGCCGAATCCAAATCCCATCCGCTCAATTGGGCAACTTCAGTCAAAGCCGACCTCCATTTCTGCACCTTCTCAGAGTCACCTCCAATTCTATATTCAAGTTTAGCCAAAGCTTTGCCGTAACTACCTGTCTGATGCCTAACATGAGACGGATCCACTTGGTAAAAAATTGGGCAGACCAACTGGTTCTTCATCTTCTTACATTCTAAGATCTTCACGAGTTCCTCAAGACACCACTTTGAAGATGCATAATTTTCAGATAAAATAACAATTGAAATCCTTGATTCTTCAATTGCTTTTGTAATAGAAGACCAAACATCATCCCCGGGACGCAATTTTTCATCCGTGAAGACGATCAATCCCTTCTCGTGCAAAGCATGACACAAAGAGCCTACTATGCCTCGGCGAGTGTCTTCCCCTCTAAAACTGATATAAACATCGTAGTTGTAATTGGGTACCGTTCCTTCATTCGCCATCACAATTGACTGATTGATGTCAATAATAACTAACAACTACAAAGAAGCAGAGTAGAGTGCTCCTCAAAGTAAACGAACGCGATGAGATGAGATGAAATTTTATAAGGATGAGAAAGTGAAGTTCTATGACCAATTCCTTCTCGAGTCAAACATCGTTTTTCATGTTATCGTCTATAGTATATTCTGTTAGCATAATTGAAGATGCTGTAATATTATATAATCTCTACCTACCCTCACTTTGTTCTCTTTTATAGTCTCTTCTTTTTCTTTTTCTTTTTTTTTTCTATGCAAGAAATTTCCCTCCCAACTGCCTTACTCCAACATGATCCATATTCCGTGGGCGGTGGGCAAAATATTATTCTATTGGAATTACATAAATTATTATTGTATGATCATCAAATAAATAACATATTTTGTATCCATGCGTTGCGCGCTGCATTAAAATTAATAATAACATTAATTATATTTTTTTAGCCGGTGTCTTATACAGTTCAAAAAAAAAAAAAAAGGCATCTTATAACCTTTGGTTTTTTCTATTCATTTCATGTTGGGAGGTTCACTTTCCTTTCTTACAATGTTTTTTTTTTATAAACTGAATCTAAGTGAAGAAAGGATCAACAATGATCCAAGATCAGTGACCAAACTCTGATCACAGTAATGAATTGAACTAGAGGGAACAGAAACTTGCAATGCAACCTATCACAAACAGAAAGCAGATGAAAGCTGAATTGAGAGAGAATTGAGTAAATGAGTTTTCGAATTCATTGATATGAGTAATTCAATGTACAAGCTATCTATTTATACAACTATCTAAGATGGTTAGAGTCTAACTACTTCCTAACCGAAAATGGCAACTGCCAAAGTTAGTTATTTTACCAACTAACTAAACTAGAATTAGCTAAATACACTTAGGAAGAATAAATAGTTAACCCCCCCCCCACACAGCTAGAGCACAAATGTCAATGAGGCCCGGCTTGGAATGTATGTTATGAAACACTTGAGGGCTAAGAGGTTTGGTCAAGGTATCAGCCAGTTGAAGAGCCGAGGGGACTGGAAGTAGCTTGATTAGGCTAGAAGTGCATTTGTCCCTCACTATGTGACAATCAAGCTCAATGTGCTTGGATCTTTCATGGAAGACTGGGTTGGCAGCTATGTGCATAGCTGATTGGTTATCACAGTATAAAAGAGCTGGAGCCATGAAGGGAATTCGAAGATCCTGGAGTAGGAATATGATCCACTGTATTTCACAAGTTGTAGCAGCCATGACCTGATATTCAGCTTCACAAGAACTCTTTGACACAATGCTTTGCTTCTTTGACCTCCAAGAGGTTAAGGAGGAGCCAAGGTATACACAATAACCCGTGATTGATCTTCTTGTGTCAGGGCAAGTAGCCCAATCACTATCACTGTAGGCCTTCAATTGGAGGGAGGAGTTGCTAGGCATGAACAAACCGAGAGCAGGACTGCCTTTAAGGTATCTCAGAACCTTTAGGGCAGCATCATGATGTGTGATTGTTGGTTCGGACATGTATTGTGATAATTGCTGGACTGTAAAAGATATATCAGGCCTAGTTGTTGTCAAATAAAGTAATCTTCCAATCTGTCTCCTATAGGCAGAGATATCTTCAAGAATTGGGCCATCATCATGCTTCAAATGTGTCTTACAGTCCATTGGAGTAGACACTGGTTTGCAGCTGAGTAAGCCTGCATCTGAGATTAGTTCCAGTGCATACTTTCTTTGATTCACCACAATTCCTTTCTTGCTTCGAACAACTTCCAGTTCTAGGAAAAATCTCAAATCTCCCAAGTCTTTAATTTTGAAACTGGCATCAAGGGCAGCTTTGACATGATTAATATCAGTCTTATCATCACCAGTGAGAATCACATCATCCACATAGACTAACAAGGCTGTGAATGAGTGAGCTCAAGCTTTAACAAACAAAGTATAGTCACTTTTGGATTGAACATAGCCCGAGCAAGCCAGAAAATTGGACAACTTGGCAAACCACTGCCTGCTAGCTTGTTTTAATCCATAAAGGGATTTTTGCAATTTACAGACTTGTCCTGTCTTGTTGTGATGAAGACCAGGTGGCATTGTCATGTAGACCTCCCCAGTGTGATCTCCATGCAAGAATGCATTGTTAACATCGAGTTGTTTTAGATGCCATCCATGAATTGCTGCTAGGGATAGAATGACCCTTACCGTGGTCATTTTGGCCACTGGAGAGAAGGTATCTAAGTAGTCAATACCTTCAGTTTATGTGTATCCCTTAGCCACTAATCGAGCTTTATATCTTTCTATAGTCTCGTCTGCTTTGTATTTGATCTTGAAGACCCATTTGCATCCAATTGGGGTCTTGTCCTTGGGAAGATCAGTCAAAATCCAGGTACTGTTTGCTGCCAAAGCCTGTAACTCAGCCTGTATAGCCTGCTGCCAGCACTCTTGCTGAATGGCTTGTGTATAACTTTGTGGTTCAACCTCAACAGAAACAGAACATACAGAAGATTTGTAAGATGGTGACAATGAATGATATGATAAATGAGATTCAATAGGGTAAGATACAGTGGAGGATGAACTAGGTACAGTGTCAGTGTTAGTAGCAATATTGCAGTGAAATTCCTGCAAGTATGAATGTGCCCTTCTTGCCCTTATAGATCTTCTTCTTGGAGGAGAGACATTGGACTGATCAGTATTGGGAACTGAATCAGTGACTGAGTTATGAGGAGAAGACGAATCAGTGTGTGTAATTGAGGGACCTGGGGTGGGAGCAGGCTGTGCAGGTGATGTGGATGGTGAGAAGAAGACATTGTTATATGTGGTGGGATCAATGCTGTAGGAAACAGGCATGGGAGAGTCTTTTGGAGTGGAAACACTGTGTGATATTTGGGAAAATGGGAGAACCAACTCATGAAAAGAGACATTTCTGGAAACAAAGATCTCTCTGGAAGTGAGGTCAAGGAGGATGAAGCCTTTAGTTCCAGTCTTTTATCCAAGGAAAACATACTTGTGGGCTCTAGCATCCAATTTGGTTGGAGGACCTATAGAAATGTTTGCAAAACATAGGCAACCAAAGACCTTAAGGTGTGAAAAATCAGGTAGAGTGCCATATAATTTTTCAAATGGTGAATGGTTATGTAACAAAGGTGTTGGCAACATGTTTATGATGTGCACAACATGGACAATAGCATATGTCCAGTAAGCTTTTGGAAGGTGACTTTGCAGCATCAGAGCTCTTGCTACATTCAATATATGTTGGTGCTTCCTTTCCACAACTCCATTTTGTTGGGGTGTGTAGGTGCATGTAGTTTGATGGATTATTCCAGTGGTTTGGTAATACTCATGCATCAGGAATTCAGGGCCATTATCACTTCTTATAGTTTTGACTTTATGATCAAATTGTCTATCAGCCATGGAAACAAAGTTTTGTAGGAGTTTGGAAGCCTCTCCTTTAGTTTTCATTAGGAAAATCCAGCTAAATCTTGAAAAATCATCCACAATGCTCAAGAAATACCTATGGCCATGAATGGAAAGAATGGGAAATGGTCCCCGTATATCAACATGAATGAGATCAAATATTTTGAGAGACTGTGAAGTGCAACTTGGAAAAGGTAATTTTCTTTGTTTAGACATATGGCATGCATCACAAATGTGTTCTTTATTCATAGTAATCGAGGGTACAATAGAATGTATGTGCTTGATACAATCAAAAGAAGCATGAGCTAACCTAAAATGCCAAAGACTATTTGCTGCAATGGCAGCAGTGTTATTGAGAGCATTAGCAGAATTAACAAAACATAAACTATGATTCAAAGAAGATCTATTTGTGCAGAGGGGCATCTTCAAGACATAGAGTCCATTGTACACCTTAGCTATACCAATCATCCTCAATGTATCCTTCTCCTGGATTGTGCAAGAATTTGCATCAAAAGATAAGGTGTAAGGCAAAGAGGATTTTAGTTTAGTGACAGATAGCAGGTTGTAAGAAAAATGAGGAATATGTAGGACATCATATAAGGCAAATCCTTTAGAAAAGTGAATGCTACCTGAATGACAAGCCAAGATTTCATTGCCATTAGGTAACTTGACTCTAATAGGTTTTATTCTATGATATGAAGAATAGAAGGCAAGACTAAAGCAAATGTGGTCAGTGGCACCACTATTTAGTATCCAAGAGGGTGATAGAGTTGATATACCTGAATCTTGTGGAGAGGGCAATGCACATGATGTAGATGGCATTATTGTGCTAATTTGGTTAACTGAGGGTTGAGCTTTAGTTTGTTGTATCAGACTTAACAGGCCTTGGTATTGCTCAGCAGTGAAAGCAAATCCTGAATTTCCTTTATCTTCCTTCTGGACAAAACCTGATGGATCATTTTCTGGCTCAAGAATTTAGTTTATATGGGAATAAAACATTTTCATAAATCAAATGTCATCTAAGGATTATAAAATTA
This sequence comes from Sophora flavescens, assembly GCA_030762895.1. Taxonomy (NCBI): domain Eukaryota; kingdom Viridiplantae; phylum Streptophyta; class Magnoliopsida; order Fabales; family Fabaceae; genus Sophora; species Sophora flavescens. Next base: position 52,880,384 of record CM061065.1, read on the forward strand.
AGTTCAAAATACGCCATGTGGTGTTGCTTTCGTTGTTTGCTTCCTTCCTCCTCTCTGCTCAAGTCAACACATCGTTTTTCAAATTCATGTTTAAAAAATATCAATAAATAAATAAATAATTTAGTTTTCATATAATGTTAGTGTGAAGTTTTTTACACTGTCAATCAATAAAAAAATCATTTTATATTTGAATTTTAAGGTAGTCATGATAAGAGTCAAACATTTTTAATGATATGACAATTTATGATTGATTAATAGTGTAAAAATTTTATATACCGATAATGCATACCAATTAAATTTATAAATAAAATTTGAGATGATGTCGTTTATGCCTATTATTAATATTTAATTTGTATGTATTATCAGTGTAAAACTTTTACAGTGTCAACAAGTCATAAATCGTTAGATTATTAAAAATGTTTAACTTTTATCATAATTATCTTAAAAGTCATGCATAAGATGATCTATGATTAAACACTAATAATATATCAAAATTAAACTTATTTTTAAAATGCATGAATACAAATGGCCAAGACCTTAGAATAGCAAAGCGTATAAAACATGATAGGAAATGGGAATAATGAGGCTCATACGACGGAAGAGAAATACTAGTAACACACTTTTTAATACTCTTTTTTTAATACTCTTCCTTCTATTAGTTGAAATTCATGTGGGTCCTACAAAATTCAAGTGGGACTCACATGAATTAATGAGACCATTTCTAAAATAGTAGGCCCACATGAATTTCAACCATTAGGATAAAGTGTGCTGAAAAAAAAAATGTGTTGCTAGTACTCCTCCCAGACGGAATTAGGGGTATGAATAGTTAAGTGATCCGTTGAAAATTTGTGATCTAGCATATTTATGATTTACATAAGTTTGACTTATTTAACTAACAAGTCTAACATATTTTTTGAAAAATTGAAAAACATATTTAATTACGTATATTAATAATTGAGTTTTTTTATTAAAAAATTTGGCATATTAAGTAAGTTAATTTCTTAAATATTTATGCATGCAGTTAATATTTTATAATATTTACATAATTATTAATTATATATATAATAACTTTGTTATATGGAATGAGACATGTAATGATTTTTTTTTTACTAAAATGATTTTTTTATTTGTTGAAATGTATAGAATTTTGCTATTCTATAAATTGAGCATGTGATAGAATCGTGGTTGACACAACAAGAATTTTTAAGTTTTGCTATTAATTTTAGCTATTAATAAAATTAGTAGTCAATCCCACACTATTTAATTATATATCAGCTACGATATATCCCATATATCCCACTAATTACTCATACTTCAACATTATTGATTTTGTTGTTTCGCAACATTTTTCAAAATAAACATTAAACTTATTTAAACTACATTCATTTCTCATAATTTATCTTTTACCAGTTCCAAAAATCAATCAAATTCTATTGGCCTCTTTTTCTCTTGGTTTCTCTCTGATTTCCCTCTCTCATTTTCTCTCTAACTTTCCTCGTAACTCTCTTGTTTCTCTTCTTCTCTCCCCAGATCTTCGAGCTCACAGAGAGCCAATATCTATGTCCCTTCTGATGCGAATGCAGACATAGAGATCCAATTCTATATTTGAAGATGAAGGTTTTTCTTTAAATCCCTAAGTTTATGCAATATTTTGATTTCTTGCTTTCGCATCTCGATCCTTCAACACCATTATGCTTGATTAACATCATCATGCTTGATCAACATCATCGTGCTCACAGCGCTAGGTCGCATAATAGATCAACATCATTTGCTTCATATGTCAAATTCCTTCATATTTTAGTAATCGTATTATTTTTTTAAGCTTTTCATATTAATTCTTTTAAAATCGTAGGCATGGTTGATAGAAATTCACATAACTTCATTATTATTCGTCAGGACAAAACTTATATGAAGTTTCGTAGATAAATATTGTTTTCCAATGAGAATAGAATATGTTATAATTTAATAAATTGGTACACATGTTTTATTTCCTTTAAAAAATAACGCCTAAATTATCTAAGAACTACTTTTGCAATTTTGTGAAGTTAAAAAATTTAAAAGTAACTGGTACGATACCCGTCCATTGGCTTTGGTTTTTATGATCGTGATCCCCCCTCCACGCTCTTCTTTGGCTTCCACTTTATGGCATTCTTCTTTATTCTTTTCCTTCACAGAGGGTGTTACCAATCACAAGATCAAAGAGATGAAGATCAACTTCACAGGAGAAGTAGTTCCTAGAAGCTTGAAAGCTTGAAAGTGAGAAAGATTTCTCAAATGGAATCATATTGAAAAAGATGATTAATTGTGTACACTAGTCTCTTATTTATGGGTTAACTATGTAACTAACTCCTAATTGGGTTGTAACTAACTCTAACTAACTCTTCTAATTCATAACTTCTGTTACCCCCCTCAAGCAGACAAATGGATTACCAATCAGCTTGAATTATAACTTTACAAGCTTCTAAAAAAATAGCCACAACATGTAAAACAAAACAAAAACAAAAAATTGCAAAACAACTAAAACAAAAAAAACAGTAGCAACAGCATGGCCCAATTTGTGACCATAGTGGGCCAGGCCCATGAGAGGGAAAATCCAGGAAGCTTCCAGACCCAGCATCTATTCCTCAGCAGTTCCATTCTTTCCCTTCCCAAGTTGAACCCTAACAATGAGCAAGGTAAAGGGAATGACAACGGCTATCAACAGCGAGTGGCGGCGGTTTCAGTTGGGATCGAAGACGAATCCTGAGCACGACGATGAAAACAATGGTGAACAGCGGTGGTTTCCATCGGGATCGAAGACGGTGATGCAGCCAAAGGAGAATCCCGTGGAGAAGGGATACATAGAAGAGAGGTCCATGGTGGGTGAGAGGGTTTTGACGGCAGAGAAAAGGTTGAGGACGTCGTTGACGGCGACAAAAGAAGCAAGTAGAACGAAGGACCTTGTTGGCAGCGTCGTCGCAGGGAAGAAGGATGAAGAAGATGAGCGATTTACACCGGGATCAAAGACAAATGGTAGATCCATAGTCGCAGGAGAGGTTGGCGAATGAGGCCAGTTTGAACTTGATCAGCTCGAACTCGATCTCGGAACCCTCGCCTTCAATAATCACCGGTGAACCGAGAACAAGCCTCTAGTGGAGGTGCAGCGCACGGTGGAAACCTGGTTCAGCCCTAAGCCGCTGTTGACGGTGCCGGTGCCTACTCCTTCAGGTCTATCGGAAATCGTCATCAGAGAAGAAGACCGGGCGAAGAGCTCCTCTGGTTTCTTGGCAGCTTCAGGGACCAGATCGACGATGGTGGAGACCTCTTGTGATTTCGTTGGTTCTTCCTCAACCCTCAATTCTTGATCTTTGATCTAGTTGTTGCATCCATAGACAAGATTGGAGGAACCACCGGACTCGATGTTCTCCACCGTGTCGGACTCAGACTGAGTACCGTCGGACTCAAGATCCAAGAACTGTGGCACTGCATCACTGTTGAAGGTGACAAAAGTGCATGTGATTTCTCCAATCTTGAAGGTGGTGTTGTTGGTTGCTGGCTTGATCAACTTGATCGGAATCATAGGAGCCTTATCAAGATCTGAATCTTGCTCGAAATTGCGGAAAACGATTTGGTAGTAGCCGTTCTCCTCCTTTGAATCAGAATCATCATCTTTCTCTGAATCAGAAACATGTTCTTCCTCGAGGTCTAAATCTGAATCTGAATCCCAGAGATCTTCTTCCATGTTATTTGCGGAAGCATGGTATTGCTGGGAACATACAAACTTCTGAATTTAATTTTTTTTCAATTTTTTTTTTGTTTCTACGCTACTTGATTCATTGTTTGGGATTTCGTTCCTGTGGGCACGTGGTGTGGGTGAGTGTAGCAAGAGATGCCGATGACGTTGCGCATAGGTTGACTGTGCTGTAAGGGTTGATTATGCAAATTGGTTTGAGGTATGAAAGTTAATGGTGGTTCTGGTCAAGTTGATACTTAATGATATAAAGATAGTTCTTCCCTGGAACAATTAACAAAAAGGACGACTAGCTACTTGAACCTAAATTGACTTTGAGATCATAATGTAGCATTTTTCTAGAAAAATATATCGCGGGTTAGCTTTGACAAGTGTTATTTTGCACCATTCTATCGGTTTAATCAATTCTTGCCACTATCATGGAAACTACTTCCTCTGTATGAGTGTTTCTGCATAGAATTGGCGATTTGAAGGGAATTGCTTACTCTAGATTCAATTGAACTATGTACCTTTCGAGTACATCATTAAGAATAGACAATGCTTGAAGCAACAATCTAGTGAATTATATACGTTAATGAAACAAGTAAAAGAATCTCAATTAATCATGTACTGAAATTGCAGAAAGTTGAAGAATCTCAATTAATCATGGAACTAAAATGAGCGAGTGATGGGGAAAAAATTTAAGAAAGTTGAAGAATCTCAATTAATCATGTACTGAAATTGCAGGATAACAAGTATAATTACAAAATGAAGTAAAAGCAACTCGATGGATCTCGTGTTCCTTTTCAAAGTCAAATCTATGTTGCGCGGATATGCGATGGATATGATAACCGGAGCTGTAATGAATATTGGTACATGGTACCACAAATTTTAAAAACTTGGATTCGAGTATGGTAAAATATATCATATAGAAATATACAAAAGGCGAACAACGAAACAATTATAAATCAGAAGATAAAAATAAGATTAAAGGTCCATTTAAGTTCTTGACACGTTTTGAGGTACCACTCCACGAGACAAAAAACTCACCAAATAATCCCCGAGAATTATCAAAGAGGGACATGTTAGTCCATTTTGTTTGTCTTTATCTTGAAGACGTCATTAAAGTGCTGATGTGTATCATTAGTGTATCTAGGTGCCTAGGTAAACAATCACTGCATGCAGAATAGACATGAGAGAACAATTATGCATTGACCATATAAAGTTCTCAACCTCCAGTCCATATTATAAGAGACAAAACCCTAAATCATATAAACCAAGGAAAAGTCTTGAAATGAGCTAATTGTAATTAATACTCATATAGATTTCCAAAAATACCCCTTCTAATATTGATGAACCAACCCACTTTCATGGAAAATTGATACTTCTGGTAAATATAAATCATATTATAAATAAGGGTAATATTGGAAATTAGCATTTAATATATATATATATATGTGTGAAAATTGATGCATGTTTCTAATATGTTGGACCAAAAAAACAGACTCATTTGTTTCTTATAATATGGATCGGAGGTAGTATTATTTAAGTAACCGAATTTAATTAGTCTATGACAATTTCTATCATGGGACAAATTAATCATTACATGTTACAAGTAACACAACACATGCACAAGATGCACCACACCAGAAGCATCAATACAGGTTATATGGACGAGTTTAATGGACACTTGAGCACATTAATGGTACATATCAACGGCGTGTTGAATAAAGTGACAAACGAAGCGTCTAACTTGTCCCTCTATTGTCATTCTCATGGACTATTCGATGAATTTTTTTCTCAAAGACGAAAGTTGGACCTCAAAAATTGTTAGAGACTAAAATGGGCTTCATTCTAAAAATAAGAGAAATATTATTAACAACTCATAGGTGATTGTTATAGTCTTTTGCAGAAAATATGAGAAATATTTGATAATATCTTTTTTATATTTTGGATATTTTAGAGCATCTTATATAATCTTTTAGGATTTAATTTTTATTTATATTTAATGATTTGTAAATAAGGGTTAGGATTCTATAGTTAGTATAAGGATTTAACTTGTATGTACTGTTAGTGTAAAATATATTTTTACATAGTCAATCAATTATATATTATCACATCATTAAAAATGTTTGTAACTTTTATCATAAGTACCATAAAAGTCACACATAAAATGATTTATAATTGATTGATAATATAAAAAAATTTACACTAACCATGTATCAAAATTAAACACTTAGTATAAAAAAAATTATTATAGTTGTCTTTTATGATAAGCTCAACACATAATCATTACATCAAATTAATATCAGCCTTATATTATTTTGATAATTTGAAATCCTATTACTTTTATGATCAGCTCAACACATGCATAATCATTACATCAAATTAATATCAGTCTTATATTATTTTGATAATTTGAAATCCTATTATTAGAGCCGTCAAATGGGTCGGCCCTAGCCCATTTAGTCCTAGCCCGTATGGGTCAGGGCCACAGAGCCAAAAGGCCCACATTAAAAAAGCCCATAGGGTCAAAAAGCCCTAAAATGCCCTAAGGGCCAGGGCCAGCCCATGGGCCATAATTTTTTTGATGGACCTGTTTTTTTTATTTTATAAAACTTGATAAAAAGAACAACAACTATAATCACTCTAACATTATGTAATAATATCATTTAACCTATGAAATTATCTATTTAAATATGTATTACGTGCTATAATTTTTCCTTCACTAACCGCACAACCACTTAGGTAATCCAAGTGAATGATTTTCCTTAGCTGGAATATTATGTATTGCAATAATTTGATATCAGTTATCTACTTTAACAATTCATTTCATATAAAGACAAAGATGAAAATAGATAAAACAATGGTTTCTCTTCAATTTTTTTAGAGAAAACTATAGCACTTAATACATATTTGATAGTTAATTTCATAGGTTAAATGATATTATTACATAATGTTATAGTGATTATAATTGTTGTTCTTTTTGTCAAGTTTTATAAATAAAATAAAATAAATAGGACTATCAAAAAAAATATGGCCCATGGGCTAGCCCTGGTCCCTAGGGTTTTTTAGAGCTTTTTGGCCCTATGGGCTTTTTTTAATGTGTGCCTTTTGGCCCTGTGGTCCATCTGGCCCTGACCCACATGGGCTAGGACTAAATGGGCTAGGGTGACCCATTTGACAGCTCTAATTATGGGCTAAATGGGCTTGACTATTATTATGCGCTAGATGGACTGACCTTAGGGCTTGGGACCAAATTGACAACTCTACCTATTATCCATCTTCTTCATTCCCTACCAAAAACACTACAATTCAACATAAGAGTGGTACTATCTTCACGACATGTCCTGTCATTATTATGTTGGATCCTAAAAATTCAGAACATCGATTAGTCACCTTTCTTTATCATTTTGTCCTTTATGCCTCCTTCTCCATTGTTTGCCACCGCCCCGCCGTTGTCCACCTTTGTCGCTCAAGTGATCCTTTAGTCCAACAAGTCCACCATCGGAATCATCAATCACCGATCTATTCGGTCTTATACGCTCCCCTATGTGCCATACATCTGGCCACCTATTCGACTGTCATTTGTTCTGCAGTACTTGTTGCCATCCCTTTTACTCAAATTTATCCTCTCCTTGTCTAATAGCATACAAGACTCAACCTCTTTACCTCTGATCACTACCTCAACGTGGTTGTTTGGCTCGCTTGGGTTGTGTTTTGTTGTGTTCAAAACTCAGATATGTTAACTTTTGGCTTTGTTCTGGATCTTGTTTCTTCTTTATTTGTCATGCCATTTTTTCCTGCTAATAGATCATCAGTTGTTCTCTTTGCACCGACGATCAATTTGATAGTGACTCGTGTCCTCAAGATGAATCATATTAATGGTGACTTCTTTTCCCATCAACGATCACTCTCCTATGGTGACTTATGTTGGTAATAAGTCACACTAGCTAGCTCAGCTCTCCGTCCAAGAAGTTTTAGCCTCAATTATTTTTCCCAAATGCATTGACCTCATCTTCGTCCCATATGCAATGGTCTCGTCCCTGTCTTGGAAGCAGTTGCCTACCTTGGTTTCAATTTTAATTATGTTGGGTCTCTGAGATTGTTATTAATTTAAAGATTCTAAATAAGGTTTTGAGAAGTTTGGAGTTCAGACCTTGATTTGTATGATTACTTGTTAATATATTTCTGTCAAGTTTATGATCATTAAAGCCATTTTGCTAAGTTATTTTTTCAACAACTCTCTTAGTCTTCTCTAACATCCCTGAGACCTTCCAAACCATTATTTTTGTGGTGGTCAATTTTTTGTTTTATTTTAATCAAGGCAAAATGCATTGTTTTTATATAACAAGGTTAAATTTTAGTCAAGTTTAACTTCATGGGAGTCTTAAAAAATCTAAAAATATCTGATAATATTTTTTTTTATATTTTAGAATGTTTTAAAGTATCCTAGATTATATTTTAGGATTCATTTCTTATTTATGTTTTATGATTTGTTTTCTTATAATTTAATTAGGACTAGGATTCTACAATTAGTATAAGTAGGACTATATAGATTATAGGATTGTTTTTGGTAGTCACCTCTGAGCAACTCCAATAAGAGTTGCTTAACAGGTTCTTAAACTTAAGGACAATTCTTAGTGGGTTGCACCATTCGTGCAATTTGATGTGAATGTGACATATAATGATGATTGCTTCTATAAGCAATGGTTTTTATATAAGGATCGGACCACCAATATAAAAAGAGAGAGTGAAACACAATATTCAGTAATCCAATCGTAAATGAATTAATATTTTAAATTGAAACAAAAATAAATATAAGTAAAGATGTGAGGTAATTTGTATGACCTATTTAGTGATTTTTTTAAGAATTACACCATTTGAGTATAAAATTGCTTAAAATGGTGCAAAATAAAAAAAAATAGTGAAGTGACATGATAAGACACATAAAATATAAAGTGAAGTAACTCTAATGATATGCAATATTGGAAATGCTCCCAACACATAATCATCACATTAGATTCATATCAAATTTATATTATTTTGAATGTTTAATGTGTAATTTGGTCCCTGTAAATATGGCGGGATTTAATTTTAGTCCCACCAAACATTTTTATTTTGGTTTTGACCCCTAAATGTTTTAATTTTTTGGGATGGGTCCCTACTGTTAGGGGACTATCATTAATTGATGATGTGATAGACAACGAGCCATATCATCAAAGCCACATGAACAAAAAATAAAATCATTTTTAAATCCATGTGTTAATTAAAAAAATTATTTAATTTTATATCCATGTGGATTAATAATTATTATTATTTAAATATTTTAATAAATAGATATTATTATAATTTTTAGATAATAATTAAATAATGAATATCATAATTAAATATACTCACAATTATATATTTAAAAATTATATAATTATACTAAATAAATACAATAGTATATTATTAAAATAATGTTTAAATATTTTCAATAAATAATAATTATTACATAATTCTTAATTAACTAATTATTATTGTAAATAAATATTTTAATTATATAACTTGTAATTAAGTAACTATTAGTTTATTACTTATATTTAATCATTATTATATTTATTATTTAAAAATTATATAATAATAATAATTATTAAAATATTTAAATAACATTAATTATTAATCCATGTGGATATAATATTTAATAAAAAATATCTAATTACACACATTGATTTAAAAATAATTTTTTATACATAGCTCGGATGATGTGGTACGCCATCTGTCATGTCATCAGTTGGCGGCAGTCCCCTAACATGTATTTGAATCACTTACTGTTAGAAATCTACCGACATGGCGCTAATTATGGACATTAGGAGAAAGCTAAATGAAAGTATACGTACCCAGTTTTGAAATGCCATTTTTCCAAGTTGGCAACTTCAGACAAAGCTGACCTCCAATTTTGCACCTTCGTTTCCTTGCCCAGCCTATTTTCATGTATTGTCATGGCTTTTTCATAACTGTTTCTCTGATGCCATACATCCGACGGTTCTACCTTGTAATATATTGGCCAAATCATGTTCTTTTTCATGCTTTTCGACTCAAGGATATTTACAAGTTCATCAAGGCACCACGAGGAAAATGCATAATTTTCAGAAAAAACAATAATTGAAAATTTTGATTCTTGAATTGCCACTAGTGCAAAAAAGGGATTCTACATCGGAGTTTACACATCGGTTTAGTATAAACCGATGTGTAAAACGAGGCGGTGGCATTTTTGAAATTCAAAGGAAAGTATTACACATCGGTTTAGAGAATAACCGATGTGTAAAACTTTTCCACATCGGTTATATATAACCGATGTGTAAAATTAAAATAAAAAAATTTAAAACTCGGAATTTTTAACATTCAACATCGGTTCTTTTTGAACCGATGTGTAAAATGGTGAGTAACCACATCGGTTTTTAAATAACCGATGTATAAAATTATAAAGAAAAAAAATAGAAATTTAGGTTACACTTTTACACATCGGTTTTTATTAACCGATGTATAAAATTTAAAAGAAAAAATCAGAATTTAAATGTTTCATGTTTACACATCGGTTTTTGCATAACCGATGTGTATAATATGTTTAACACATCGGTTTTCCTCATAACCGATGTGTAATAGTCCCAATTTTTCTATTTCCCTCCGTGTGTTTTGCGCCCTCATTCTCGGTTTGAACGTACCCTAAAAACACAACACTCCCTCCCTCTCGCTAACGCGTTGTCACTGCTTTTCCATCTCTCTCACTGCACTCACATCCGCGAGCTACCCTCGGTATGCGTCTCTCTCTCTCTCATTCTCATTCTCTCTCTGCATTTCCTTCTTCTCATTCTTCTCTCTCTCTGCATTTCCTTCTTCTCATTCTCTCTCTTTCTTTCTCTTTCTCTCTCTCGCTCCCTTCTTCACGTCCTTTTTCCCTTTTCAATCATAGACAAAGAAGACCACTGCGACTGCGAGCCTTCATTTTCTGCTTCGTAAGAGAACCACTGAGAACGATCATCCGCGAGCTACCCTCGTTTGCGTGAAGAGCGCCATTTTTGCTCGTCCCTCAGGTATATATTTGTTTCTTCTTTAGAAAAGTTATGAACTTTGACTCGAAATGGTTGGATAATATACTTGCATGTGTTGTTCTGTTGCTCCAAGACTGGATTTTTCCAGTGGTGGTATCACCCGTCACGGCCGTGCTGCCTGTCACGGCTAGGCCGTGACGGATTTCGACTTGGAGGTTGCTTCTTGGTTGGTCTGTCACGGCCGTGACCACCATCACGGGCAAGGCGTGATCAGTTTCTGCCTGTGAGGGTCTGGTCAGTTTGGCATGTCACGGCCGTGATGGCCGTCACGCCGGGATGGCCCTCACGGCCAGGCCGTGATAGGTTCTGCCTTGGAGGATGCTTCACTTTGGTTGGTCCGTCACGGCGTGACCACCATCACGGCTAGGCCGTGATCGATTCTACTGTGAGGGTCTGGTTCGATTGGCATGTCACGGCCGTGATGGCCATCACGGCCGGCCGTGATAGGTTCGCGCCTTGGAGGTTGCTTCATTTGGTTGATCTGTCACGGCGTGACCACCATCACGGCCTGGCCGTGATCGATTCTACTGTGAGGGTGCAGTACGGTGACATGTCACGGCCGTGATGGGCATCACGGGATGGCCGTGACCGATTCGACTTTTCCATTCTTTCTTTTAAGCTATACTCGATCACGGCCGTGATGGCTTTCAAGGCTAGGCCGTGAAGGGCTCTGTTTGGCTAATTTTCTTCACTTTTCAAGCCCCATCTTCATGCAAGCTACATAAATAGTAAAGCCTTAGTTTCCCGTTTGAGATGCAATACTAATGAGCGTACGTGTATGCGTGCTTAATGTACCGCTCATTGTGTTGGATCTTGAATTGTCCAAAGTTGGACAGTTTGGGAAAAAACTTTTTCTTAATTCAGTTAAAATAGTTATTCATTGGTTCTAATGTTATATACTTGATGAAAGTTCGGATTGATACATTTCCTTTCGTTCTCCCGGTGCATACTTTATCGTGGTGGATGTCATCGGCGTTCAAGTAGTGTACGTCGGAGACCGTGGGAAATGCTTTGCCGAAATTTTTTGTCGAGTATGAGCATGAGAGTTAAGGACTAACTGTTAACCGAATGTTGGAAAAGTTTCTTCTCGAATGGGATAGGGCCATACCCTGTCATAAGAAGTGGTTGATGAATATGTTGGACTAAGTACGAAGGTATTGGTTTAGTCATGGATCGCGGTTGGATGAATGCTAGACGGACAAGTGATGAGTATGAGAATGGAGTGGAAGATTTTCTACGATTTGCAAAAACAAATGCTCCCGATAGTGGTAACGGAAGGTTTTATTGTCCTTGTGTTAACTGTTTGAATAGAGAGCGACTAGAAGGCGAGGAGATACGTGATCATCTTATTTGTGAGGGGATTTGCAAGAGTTATACAACATGGATATGCCATGGTGAATCGTTAGACAGCCGAGGGTGTCGGATAGAGAGGAAGTTGATGACGTGGAAATGGACGATGGACTAGAGGACATGATCCGTGATGTTGGGCAAGAGTCTTTTCGGCGCGCACATGTGTATGATACTTTGTGCAGTGATGCGCAAGTGGCTTTGTATCCGGGGTGCACTAATTTCACACGGTTGTCAGCGGTGTTAAGATTGTTCAATGTGAAGGCGAGAAATGGGTGGAGCGATAAAAGCTTTACCGAATTGCTTGAGTTGTTGAAAGAAATGCTTCGAGAAGGCAACACATTGCCATCTCGAAACTATGAGGCGAAGAAGATATTGTGTCCGATGGGTATGGAGTATAAGAAAATACACGCTTGCCCCAATGATTGCATATTGTACAGGAAAGAGTTTGAAGAGATGCACGAGTGCCCCAGGTGTGGGGTATCACGCTACAAAGTGAAGGATGGTGATTCTAGTTGTGATGTGGTCACCAAAGGTCCTCCTGCGAAGGTGTTATGGTATCTTCCCGTGATTCCGCGGTTCAAGCGATTGTTTGCTAATGTAAATGACGCAAAGAACATTAGATGGCATGCAGATGAGAGGAAGTGTGATGGACAGCTTCGCCATCCGGCCGATTCTTTGCAATGGAAGAGAATTGATAGTTTGTTTTCGGATTTTGGCAATGAGCCCAGAAACCTCAGGCTTGGACTTGCTACCGATGGAATGAATCCATATGGAAACTTAAGTAGTATTCATAGTTCATGGCCTGTTCTCCTTGTAATTTACAACCTGTCTCCTTTGTTGTGCATGAAGCGCAAATACATTATGTTAAGTATGATGATTTCGGGTCCTAAACAGCCAGGAAATGATATTGATGTTTATCTGAGTCCCTTGATTGAAGACTTGAGAATGATGTGGGATGAAGGCGTTGATGTGATCACGGGTATTGCCGTGAGACATTCAGATTGCGTGCCATGTTATTTTGCACCATCAATGACTTTCCAGCATACGGGAACCTGTGTGGGTATAGTGTTAAGGGGCATAAAGCATGTCCAATATGTGAAGAAGGCACATGTTACCATCAACTGCAACATGGAAGGAAGACGGTCTACCTTGGGCATCGGAGATTTCTCCGAGCGTAATCATCCTTATCGTAGATTGAGGAAAGCTTTCAATGGACTTCGGAGAATGAAATTGCTCCGGTGGCCTTGACCTGGAGAGCAAGTTTATGAAAGGGTGAACAACACTAATGTTATCTATGGGAAGACCCGAGAAGAAGGCTACGAGAGAAGAAAATATGGAAGAAGAGGTCGATCTTCTTTGATCTTCCATCTTGGTGCAAGCTTGATGTAAGACATTGTATTGATGTGATGCATGTAGAGAAAAATGTGTGTGACAGTTTAATCGGGAACGCTTCTCAACATTCAAGGCAAGACAAAGGATGGTGTGAATGCTCAAATGCCGGATCTAGTTGCGATGGGTATACGAGAGCAGTTAGCTCCACTTAAAGTGGGGGATAAGAAGACTTATTTGCCCCTGACATGTCATACTTTATCAAAAAAAGAGAAAAGAAGTTTACGTGAATGTCTACGGGGAGTCAAAGTGCCACGGGGTTACTCTTCAAATATCGGAAGACTTGTCTCAATGACAGATCTCAAATTAGTTGGCTTAAAGTCTCATGATTGTCATGTCTTGATGCAACAACTACTACCGGTGGCCATTCGTGACATATTGCCTAAAAAAGTCAGACATGCCATTACTAGGTTATGCTTATTCTTCAATGCTATATGTAGCAAGGTCATTGACACTAAAAATTTGGATGAGTTGGAAAATGAGGCAGCCATTGTATTGTGCCAATTGGAGATGTATTTTCCACCTTCATTTTTTGACATCATGGTTCATTTGATTGTTCATCTAGTGAGGGAGATTAGATTGTGCGGTCCCGTTTATTTAAGGTGGATGTACCGGTTGAGCGATACATGAAGATCCGAAAGGATATATGAAAAATCCACACCGTCCCGAAGCATCTATTGTTGAAAGGTATGTTGCGAGAAGAAGCTATTGAGTTTTGTACAGACTACATGTCGGAAGCGGAACCTGTAGGGCTTCCAAAGTCTCAAATCACGAAGGAAGATATGATGGTAAGGGTACACGAGGTATCACTTTGTTAAGAGCATGGATCGGGAGGAAGTGCTTCAAGCACATTTGTATATATTGAATAACACGATGAGGTTGAACCATACTTATGTGAGCATAAAAGCATTATCAATGAAACTTACCCTAGAATGAATGAAAAATGGTGTTTGAACAAGCATAACAAGACTTTCTTGAACTGGTTTAAAGAAAAAAATTGCAAAGGATGGTACTGCTTCTGCTACATTAAAATGGCTAGCACAGGGGCCTAACTTTGATGTCATATGCTTTGGAGTGGGTACGATATCAATAAGTTTTCCTTCTATACAAAGTCCCGAGGATGACAAAAGTACTATGCAAAACGAGTGGGGTTATGGTCGTCGCTGAGTCCATGCATTTCTCTAGTTCGAAAGATAAAAACCCTGTTATGGCATCAGTTTCATACTTTGGAATCATTGAAGAGATATGGGAGGTTGATTACACGAAGTTTAGAGTACTGTTTTTAAATGTCGGTGGGTCGACAGTAACAATGGTGTGCAAACCGATGAGTTAGGATTCAAATTGGTGGACCTTAGTAAGGTAGGTAATAAAGAGGAACCTTTCATCATGGCATCCCAAGCAAAACAAGTGTTTTATACCCGTGATCCTTCTAACAAAAGGTGGTCAGTGGTTCTCCAGGGGAAAAAACATGTATAACGGTAGTGAGGGAAATCACGATTCAACTCTTGATATTTCTCGATACTCCTTCTTTCTCAACACGAGTGCCTAATTTCAATGAGGAAAATGAAGTGGATGATGTACATGCTACTCGTAATGATCACCAAGAAGGGTTATGGGAGAACTTTACTAATTGACCACAAAGTAAGTTTAGTTTGATATTACCATCAAGTTTGGCATATTATGTGTTTACGTTGATATTTATAAGTTATGTTTATGTACGTTGATCGATATTTATAAGTTATGTTTTATATTTATCCGGACATACTAACAAGTTTTTTTTTTGTTTTGTGTTTAAACAGGTATACATGGCTGATCATGAGGATACACCTCCTTCATGCAGCGGGTCGAGAGACCCGATCTCTACCGGTAGAAAGGGTAGACGTGCCACACGGATGAGGCATTTTGACTGCCAACCGTGGGTCAAATCGAGAGGATAAGAGTAGATTTTGATGATCACCTCACACCTATGGGGCCCCTGGAAGATCAGTTTTCCCGTTTTGTGGCGACCCATGCCAGGAACAGGCCTAGTATACTCCTTGATAGGTTGTGAGATGAACCGGCGGACGTGAAGGAGCAGATATGGGAGAGTATTCTGGTATTTATACTTCTACGTCCTGTGTTTGTCTCTGTATCTACTTTATTTTTATCTTAATAATATCATACAGTAATTCGTTGATTCTTTTGGTCTTAATGTAGTTGACATTTGACATCACAGGATACATACGCTATGAAGAAGCGTTTCTTTGAAGTATCTTTGGAGAGCGTTGGAGGGGTTTTAAGGCCGACACAGGCGGATACTATATATTCGGTCAAAAAGTAAAAAGAACCCACTTGAGGTGTATCCGTTTCTTGACAAGGCGACGTGGGATCGCTTTGTTGAGAGCCGACGTGATCCCGACTTTCGGGTTAACTTATTTGATTTGTCTCTAAATTTATGTAATTGCATTAATTTCATTTACTTATGTAATTTAATTGTCTTTTATTTATAACAGGAGAAGAGGAAAAAGGGGCAGGAAAACCAAAGTAAGAATGTCTACCCCCATGTCATGTCTCGTGGGGGATATAAAAAGCTTGTTAAGAAAATGGTTGAAGAGGAAAAGAAAGCACGTCGGCGGGCAAGCATCTCAGGAGGATACTAATGCTTAAAATCTTCCAGAGGTTGTTGATCCACCTCCACCCCCACGCCATCGTTCATGGAAGAGGGGCCGACAAAGAAAAACGGGACAATATACATCCGAGGAGGCCCGCCAAGTAGCTGAGAGGATTGTAAGTATAGTTTGTTGTAATTGTCATTTTAAGATTGTTACCGAATTGTAATGTGTCCTGATATTTTTATGTGATAGGATGCCTTGGATGATCTGCTAACCCAAGGAACCTTTGTTCCTAGAGGACGCAATGATATCTTATCTATCGCCATCGGTAAACCAGACCACCCGGCCGTGTCATTGGTGTTGGATGGGGAGTCGGCATTCGCCAATACCATGGTTCATCTTCACATTCCTCCCACAGGGGATTCGGTTGCGAGATAGAGCACAACTAAAACAGGAGATTGCAGTGAGCTTCGACAGGAGATGAACAAGCGGTTGCCCAGCCGAGATGGCAATATTTACTTCTTTGTCCCAGCGAGATGACAAGGTGTCCAACCCCTCTGTCCAACCCTCTGTCCATGTGAGCACTAAGGGCTCATGTGATCCTCCTCATCATCCCGAAAATATGATGATGCTGATGATGATGATGATGATGATGATGATGATGATGATGACGACCACGATAGGTGTGAGCTGTATGTTGATGATCATCATCATCATCGCCCGCTTAGTGGCATTGGGTAGGGCATATAATAAGTTAGGTAATACCATACACCATCGGTTATTACCAGGACGATCATCCGAGGGTGTCTGTTGAGATTATTCGAGATGCTTGATGCTCGAGTCCCTGTGCCCACCGAGGAGGTTCAAACAGTGGGTCGAGCCCCCAGTAACTTCATCCTCCGGCCAAGAAGACCGGTCGACTTTCTTGTTGCATCCGAGGTATTCGGTTAGTTGTGTTTTTCTATATTCATAGTTGAAATATATTTATTATTGTTTAAAGATAATGCTTTATTTGTATTTGTTATAGGATGCTGGAAATGATATTGTGCCTAAAAGGTCGGATCTAGGAAGACCAGAGATGTCTGCTCTGTCCAAGGTATTCATTTGACCATTTAGTTCATAACGAATTAAATAACTTAATTATCCGTGATTACTAATATATATCTATGTTGTTTAGGGGATCGACAAAGGGGCACCTGGCCATGGTGATGTTTTCAAAGATCTTGCTATACTGAGTTGTCACCATGGAGGATGATGCGGCATTGGTAACGTTGGAACATGATGCCATACAGTGAACTGTATATACCAAAGAAAGAACTTATGGAGATGGCACTCGATAAAGAAATGGCCAGTTCTGCACACATATCGTTTTGGTGCACGTAAGTACATTTTATTTATAAGTTAAGTACGTAATTAATTTTTAAATACAATGATAATTAACATGTTTTTCCAATATATTAGGTATCTGCATCGTATGTTAGTCGATCAGGGTAACCTCGCCCTTTATGGGTTCATTGACCCCATGTTCATTCAGGGTGATGTTCTCGTAGCATCGGAAGACCCGGTCACTACCATACGTGATATACTTGCCCGAGACGATCATCAATTCTATCTTGCGCCTTATCTCAATAAGTAAGTACCGGTTATTAATTTAAGTATAACTATATATGACTTACAGTCACTAATTGTTCCGCAAATACAGCAAGCATTGGCAACTGTTGCTCTTGTACCCAAGAATGAACGTCGTGGTCTTCTTCTGCTCATTGGGACATAAGCCGGCGAATGAACTGAAGACGATCATCGAAACGTAAGCATTAAAATACTTTATAATCAGTAATGCAGTTGTTTTAATTATCTGAAATCTATTATATATACTTTAATTAATGTTTTTGTCATGATATATAGGTCTATTAATGCATCCCACATGCAGCGTGGTGAAAGGCGTACTCGGGCTATCAGATGGATTATTCCCAGCGTAAGATATTTATTAGTTCAAATGCATCAAATGCAGTGGGTACAATAATTGATTTCTATTTTATTTAATTCCTCATATTCTAATTGGGTTTCATTTGTACGTAGTCACGTATACAACGTGGGTCATGGGAATGTGGCTACTATGTGATGCAGTGGATGTTGGAAATTATCTCCTCCGGGATCACTGAAAGATGGAGTGAGGTAAATGTTAATTGACACAATTAGAAGTAATAGTATAGATTCGTTATATGTTTTATGTTAGTTTATTACTTAAAAGTAATAATCTTTTGTCCAATTAAACTTGAGATATTCAACAATCCATCTCCATTGTCCGGTTCGACATCAACATCATAAAGAGGCGTTGGGTAACTTTCTTTCTTGAAGTGTACCACCCATAGTTTGTATATATGTAGTTAGTTTAAAAACTTATCATATACTAGCTATAGTGTACGTACCTTTATTTGATGATATGTATTAGTGCTCAGGTCTGGTTCAATTTTTCTTCTCTCGTGTTTTGATGTAGCTTTGATAAAGTGTTGTTTTCATTCATAAGAAAATTGAATGAAGTATGTTTTGCTTTTGAATGATTGTGTCAAAACTGGTTTGGTGTTCTGTTGTTGTTTCTTGTTTGATCAGGGTATTGCTGGTTTGTTTATTGATCTGCATTAGTGAAACAGGAATGATTGAAATGTAAATAACAGATTAAAAAAAAAAAGAGATTTTACACATCGGTTCTCAGTAACCGATGTGTATATTTAACTTTCTACATCGGTTTTATATAAAACCGATGTGTAAATTTAACTTTACACACCGGTTCTTTAGAAAACCGATGAGGAAGGTCAATTTTACACATCGGTTTTATGAAAAACCGATGTAGAAAGTTAAATTTACAACTGCTTATCAATTGCTAAATTAATTTTACACATCGGTTAGTAATAAACCGATGTTTAAAATATACTTTACACATCGGTTTTAAAACCGATGTGTAAAGTGGCAATAAACCACATCGGTCGTTTCCACATCAGTTTCAAAACCGATGTGGAAAGCCAAAAATAACCGATGTGGAATCCCCTTTGTGCACTAGTGTGCATTAATAAGAGTTTCTGAAATCTGATCTCCACCCTCCAATGCCTCATCATCCATGATGGTCTTGAATCCCTTCTTACACAAAGCATAATAAAGATAACCTGTAAAGCTGTTGCGAGTATCTCGACCTCTAAAACTGAGAAAAACATCATAGCGAGGCAAGGATTTGTTGACCAATTCCACAATACTTTGAGCAGTTTTAAATTCATACCTACAAAAGCATAAGGTAATTTAACACTTAAGAAGTTTATTTAGAAGAACATGTTGTTTTCTCTTTCTATTGATCTTACTTCAATAGCATAAAAATAAGTTTGTCTAATCAATCTGTACAAAACATATTTGGCACATTAACTTCAAAACTACAATAATGAAACCAAAAAAAAAAAAAACAGTACCCCGTATCTCCAAAAACAACATTCCTTATTAATACAGTCAACAAAAATTAAAATATTGGACCGAAATTTCCTCTTTAGTTTCATAGATATTCAAGGACGAGGAATGTATTAAGTAAAATAATAATCATATGATTAACAGTTAGTACTAGGAGACTAGAGATGGCAATTTGTACACTATCTATTGGGTATCAGCAAAAATTATCCACGATGAGTAGGGTAATTACCTGCACAATGGATAAGGGTCTGGGTAGGGTAATTACTCGTAAATTTGAATGAGTATGGATGCGGGTACGAGTACTACGGTACCTATCCTGCTCCACCCCCGCACATATATATATATATATATATGTATATATAATTATTTGTTTATTTATATTACTAATATATATAATTTTAAATATTACACAAATTTTAAAACCAGAATTAATCTAAAGATTCTTAACTTTCTAAACCTAATGACATTTATAATTCCTTTTTAAGTGTTTTTATTTATTTAAGTATTTTGATTTGTAATGTTTTATGAGTAAATTTAAAAGACCTTTAAATCGTTTTTTAATTGTTATAACGTTTCTTTTATTATTTATTATTTTTTCACCGTTAAACTGCAGGTACGGGTAGTTAGGTACCCAGAGGGTAAGAGTGAGGGTACTAAAGTTGCTGCCTACGTGGGTACGGGTCCGAGTATGGGTAATTTTTTAAAATTTGAGTGTGAGGACGGATACTATAGTATCCTACCCAGACCTACCCATTGTCATCCCTACATGAGACTAGACATTAATTATTAATTTTTCTAAAAGTAATTATATATATATATATATAGACACACACACACACACTACATACCCAGTTTCGAAATGATATCCTTTCAAGTTGGCGACCTCAAATAAAGCTGACCTCCATTTTTACACGTTTTTGGATCCCTTTCCAAACTTACTTACATGTTTATCCATGGCTTTGCTGTAATGAGATGCCTGATACCTTACATCTGATGGTAGCACTTTGTAAAAGATTGGTAAAACCCGTTGCTTCTTCAACTTCTTACAGTCAAGGATCTTGACTACTGCATCAAGACAGTGTGAAGAGTATGCATAGTTTTCAGAGAAAACAACTATTGAAAACTTAGATTGTTCAATAATTGCTTCGATATGAGATTGTGAGATCTGGTTCTCAACCACCCATTTCTCATCATCCCTGAAGGTCCTGAATCCCTCCCGTTGTAAAACATTATAGAGAAAATCTGTGAAGGAGTAGCGGGTATCTTCCACACTAAAACTGAGAAAAACATCATAGCTGGAAAAGGGACGGTTGATCCGATCCACAAGTTTTTTGGTGATCCAAATCAGTATCTCTTGGACAAATTCATATTCGCTTTGTACCCTACAAAAGTACAAGGCCTTTTAACTCATGCATGTAATACAATTTTTGTTTTCTTTCCATTGTATATCAGAATTTATTTAATCAAAATAATAAAACTATGACTGACTAATTAATCTGCACATAAACTTATTAACGTGACACAATACACTGAAATCCAAAACAAAACCCTTGCTACGTACGCACAACACACAATACCCCTTATTATAAGTAGCAAGTCATTTAATGATGGGTACTAGTAGACAATAGACATTTAATTATGAAAGTTTGTAAGCTAATTAAAGTAACTGAAAGTACTCCAATTTTTTTATCCAAAATATAAACAAATTCCAACTACTTCCATCCTATTTAATGAAATTATTCTCAAAATATCCTTTATTAAATATAAATTTTGTTTTCCAATGACTCCTTTTATTCTCAACAACACAAGCCTAATAAATAAGAAGAAGGATAATTTAGATAACAAACTCAATTTTTTATTCCCGATTATATTAACTAAATTCCTTAATAAATATGAGATTTTACTTTTGCTTATAATATCAACAGAAGGGGAAGAATATAGTTGGTACCTAGTTCTCGAATATAGTTGTTCCTTAATCTCATGAGATACCAACACCGTTTTATCATTAAGAAAGAAAGAGTTGATCAGACTCATACGCCCCGTTTGGCAAGTTGTCTCCGTCACCTCATGCACCCGGATCAACATCATCACGAATCCCTTATAACGGTCATTCGGATGTATACCTCATCGAATACCACATCTTAAGCGGGTATTCGGTTAACTCAAGCACGTCTGCAAAGGGGAAATGCATATGAATAAATGACTTTTCATTATCGAGACTTTTCTTTGTGTTCACTCTTTTCCGTTGTCGAAGCCCAAAGCTAACGACTATTCACAATTTTCATTACTTGAAAATCAATAACACAGGACACGCAGTCCAAGTGCTCAATCACAACACCTTAGACTGATGCCACAGTCCAAGGTTATGGTCGTAAAAACAATTACAATTTTATCCATGTTTTATTTCAACATGATAAGGACTCATAGCCCATAACAACGAAATTAGGACACACAGTCCTCAATTCCAAAATTAGGACTCCTAGCTCATAATATCTCGATGAGGACCCTTGGTCCATAATTCTTGACACGAATCCCAAATCACGTGCATAAACTGAATGCTAGAGGCGACGTCTCGCGAACTAGTATTCTCTTTCACATGTGCTTACTTTTCGCTCAATGAAAATCAAAAACCAAAACAAAACCTCGGTCACTTATCCAAGTAACCAGAACGTTTCTAAATCATCTAGGAGATGTAACACCCTGTTTTTTCTATGATGTCTGTAGCAGTAAATACATATTTAAATATGTTTATTACAGATTAAACCCAGAGGATGGTTTTAATTAAACTAAAATCATTTTCTTGTGTTGTTATATCATATGAAGTTACAGTAAAAATTTCGGTTGAAAATTTAGACGGAAGTCGTCTGCGTTTTCACTGCCGGTACAAGTTTACTGAGCAGAAAACCTAATTTTGACCCGTGAACGAGATAGTTAGTGTTTTTATTATGTTTCCTTCCACTTTGGTTATTTTGAAAATTTTCGTTCAAAAATAAAATATAATATTTTATTCAGGCGAAAGCGTCGGAAGAATTACGATCGGAAATGCAACCGGGTACGAAATGGAGCAAAATAGGAGACACAAAAGGCTTGAGGTGATATGAGGGAGTGAGGTGACTCACTAGAGGTATGGCCTAAGCTACCTCCTAAAAAGTGGTCATGATGGCACTTTTTGAAATATATAATATTATATTCTAAAAACATATTTTTCTCTTTCCTCTTCAACCAAACAAGGCACAAGGTCAAAAGTAAATTGGGCAGACCAACTGGTTCTTCATCTTCTTACATTCTAAGATCTTCATGAGTTCCTCAAGACACCACTTCGAAGATGCATAGTTTTCAGAGAAAATAACAATTGAAATCCTTGATTCTTCAATTGCTTTTGTAATAGAAGACCAAATATCATCCCCGCGATGCAATTTTTCATCCGTGAAGACGATCAATCCCTTCTCGTGCAAAGCATGACACAAAGAGCCTACTATGCCTCGGCGAGTGTCTTCCCCTCTAAAACTAACATAAACATCGTAGTTGTAATTGGGTACCGTTCCTTCATTCGCCATCACAATTGATTGATTAATGTCAATAATAACTAACAACTACAAAGAAGCAGAGTAGAGTACTCCTCAAAGTAAACGGACGAGATGAGATGAGATGAGATGAGATGAGATGAGATTTTATAGGGATGAGAAAGTGAAGTTCTATGACCAATTCCTTCTCAAGTCAAACATCGTTTTTCTTTCATGTTATCGTCTGTAGTATACTCTGTTAGCATAGTTGAAAATGCTGTAATATTATATAATCTCTACCTACCCTCACTTTGTTCTCTTTTATAGTCTTTTTTTTTATGCAAGAAATTTCCCTCCCAACTGCCTTACTCCAACATGATCCACATTCCGTGAGCGGTGGGCAAAATATTATTCTATTGGAATTACATAAATTATTATTGTATGATCATCAAATAAATAAAATATTTTGTATCCATGTGTTGCGTGCTGCATTAAAATTAATAATAACATTAATTATATTTTTTTAGCCAGCATCTTATACAGTTCCAAAAAAAAAAAAAAACCGGCATCTTATAACCTTTGGTTTTTTCTATTCATTTCATGTTGGGAGATTCACTTTCCCTTCTTACAATGTTTTTTTTTAGAAATTGAACCTAAGTAAAGAAAGAATCAACAATGATCCTAGATCAGTGACCAAACTCTGGTCACAGTAACGAATTGAACTAGAGGGAACAAAAACTTGCAATGCAACCTATCGCAAACAGAAAGCAGATGAAAGCTTAATTGAGAGAGAATTGAGTGAATGAGTTTCCGAATTCATTGATCTGAGCAATTCAATGTACAAGCTATCTATTTATACAACAATCTAAGATGGTTACAGTCTAACTACTTCCTAACCGAAAATAAAGTTAGTTATGTTACCAACGAACTAAAGTAGAACTAGCGAAATACACTTAGGAAGAATAAATACAGTTAACACACACACCCCCCCCCCCCCCCCCGCGCGCGCGGAGCTAGAGCACAAATGTCAATGAGGCCCAGCTTGGAATGTATGTTATGAAACACTTGAGGGCTAAGAGGTTTGGTCAAGGTATTATCCAGTTGAAGAGCCGAGAAGTGCATTTGTCCCTCACTATGTGACAGTCAAGCTCGATGTGGTTGGTTCTTTCATGGAAGATCGGGTTGGCAGCTATGTGCATAGCTGATTGGTTATCACAGCATAAAAGAGCTGAGCCATGAAGGGAATTTGAAGATCCTGGAGTAGGAATGTGATCCACTGTATTCCACAAGTTGCAGCAGCCATGGCCCGATATTCAGCTTCACAAGAACTCTTGGACACAGTGCGTTGCTTCTTTGACCTCCAAGAGATTAAGGACGAGCCAAGGTATACACAATAACCCGTGATTGATCTCCTTGTGTCAGGGCAAGTAGCCCAATCACTATCACTGTAGGCCTTCAATTGGAGGGAGGAGTTGCTAGGCATGAACAAACCGAGAGCAGGACTGCCTTTAAGGTATCTTAGAACCCTTAGGGCAGCATCATGATGTGTAATTGTTGGTTTGGACATGTACTGTGATAATTGCTGGACTGCAAAAGATATATCAGGCCTAGTTGTTGTCAAATAAAGTAATCTTCCAATCTGTCTCCTATAGGCAGAGATATCTTCAAGAATTGGGCCATCATCATGCTTCAAATGTGTCTTACAGTCCATTGAAGTCGACACTGGTTTGAAGCTGAGTAAGCCTGCATCTGAGATTAGTTCCAGTGCATACTTTCTTTGATTCACCACAATTCCTTTCTTGCTTTGAGCAACTTCTAGTTCTAGGAAAAATCTCAAATCTCCCAAGTCTTTAATTCTGAAACTGGCATCAAGGGCAGCTTTGACATGATTAATCTCAGTCTCATCATCACC
Organism: Sophora flavescens; assembly: GCA_030762895.1. Taxonomy (NCBI): domain Eukaryota; kingdom Viridiplantae; phylum Streptophyta; class Magnoliopsida; order Fabales; family Fabaceae; genus Sophora; species Sophora flavescens. Next base: position 52,905,382 of record CM061065.1, read on the forward strand.
AGTGAGAATCACGTCATCCACATAGACTAACAAGGCTGTGAATGAGTGAGCTCAAGCTATAACAAACAAAGAATAGTCACTTTTGGATTGAACATAGCCTGAGCAAGCCAGAAAATTGGTCAACTTGGCAAACCACTGTCTGCTTGCTTGTTTAATTTTAATCCATAAAGGGATTTTTGCAATTTACAAACTTGTCCTGTCTTGCTGTGATGAAGACCAGGTGGCATTGTCATGTAGACATCCTCAGTGAGATCTCCATGCAAGAATGCATTGTTAACATCGAGTTGTTTTAGATGCCATCCATGAATTACTGGTAGGGATAGAATGAGCCTCATTGTGGTCATTTTGGCCACTGGTGAGAAGGTATCTAAGTAGTCAATACCTTCAGTTTGTGTGTGTCCCTTAGACACTAATCGAACTTCATATCTTTCTATAGTCCCATCTGCTTTGTATTTGATCTTGAAGACCCATTTGCATCCAATTGGGGTCTTGTCCTTGGGAAGATCAGTCAAATTCCAGGTATTGTTTGCTGCCAAAGCCTATAACTCAGCCTGTATAGCATGCTGCCAGCACTCTTGCTTTATGGCTTCTGTATAACTCTCTGGTTCGACCTCAGCAGAAACAGAACATACAAAAGATTTGTAAGATGGTGACAATGAATGATATGATAAATGAGATTCAATAGGGTAAGATACAGTAGAGGATGAACTAGGTACATTGTCAGTGTTAGTAGCAATATTGTGGTAAAATTCCTGCAAGTATGAAGGTGCCCTTCTTGCCCTTATAAACCTTCTTCTTGGAGGAGAGACATTGGACTGATCAGTATTGGGAACTGAATCAGTTACTGAGTTCTGAGGAGAAGAAGAATGAATAGGAGATTCATGATCAGTGTGTGTAAGTGAGGGGCCTGGAGTGGGAGCAGGCTGTGCAAGTGGTGTGGATGGTGAGAAGAATACATTGTCATATGTGGTGGGATCAATACTGTGGGAAACAGGCATGGGAGAGTCTTTTGGAGTGGAAACACCGTGATATTTGGGAAAATGGGAGAACCAAGTCATGAAAAGAGACATTTCTGGAAACAAAGATCTCTCTGGAAGTGAGGTCAAGGAGGATGAAACCTTTAGTTCCAGCCTTGTATCCAAGGAAAACATACTTATGGGTTCTAGCATCCAATTTGGTTGGAGGACCTGTAGAAATGTTTGCAAAACATAGGCAACCAAAGATCTTAAGGTGTGAAAAATCAGGTAGAGTGCCATATAATTTTTCAAATGGTGAATGGTTATGTAACAAAGGTGTTGGCAACATGTTTATGATGTGCACAACATGGACAATAGCATATGTCTAGTAAGCTTTTGGAAGGTGACTTTGTAGCATCAGAGCTCTTGCTACATTCAATATATGTTGGTGCTTCCTTCCTACAACTCCATTGTGTTGGGGTGTGTAGGTGCATGTAGTTTGATGGATTATTCCAGTGGTTTGGTAATACTCATGCATCAGGAATTCAAGGCCATTATCACTTCTTATAGTTTTGAATTTATGATCAAATTGTCTATCAACCATGGAAACAAAGTTTTGTAGGAGTTTGGAAGCCTCTCCTTTAGTTTTCATTAGGAAAATCCAGCTAAATCTTGAAAAATCATCCACAATGCTCAAGAAATACGTATGGCCATGAATGGAGAGAATGGGAAATGGTCCCCATATATCAACATGAATGAGATCAAATCTTTTGAGAGACCGTGAAGTGAAACTTGGAAAAGGTAATTTTCTTTGTTTAGACTTATGGCATACATCACAAATGTGTTCTTTATTCATAGTAATTGAGGGTACAGTAGAATGTATGTGCTTGATACAATCAAAAGAAGCATGAGCTAACCTAAAATGCCAAAGACTATATGCTGCAATGGCAGCAGTGTTATTGACAGTATTAGCAGAATTAACAAAACATAAATTATGATTCAAAGAAGATCTATTTGTGCATAGGGGCATCTTCAAGACATAGAGTCCATTGTACACCTTAGTTGTACCAATCATCCTCAATGTATCCTTCTCCCGGATTGTGCAAGAATTTGCATCAAAAGATAAGGTGTAAGGCAAAGAGGATTTTAGTTTAGTGACAGATAGCAGGTTGTAAGAAAAATGAGGAATATGTAGGACATCATATAAGGCAAATCCTTTAGAAAAGTGAATTCTACCTGAATGACAAGCCAAGACTTCATTGCCATTAGGTAACTTGGCTCTAATAGGTTTTATTCTATGATATGAAGAATAGAAGGCAAGACTTGTTTGGTTTCAAGTTAGAAACCACCAGAATTGATTCTGGCCCCTATCAAACGTGATTTTATTAAAAATGAGGTGTTTGGTTATTGTCAGGTAGAATTGATTTTGCCTCCAGAAGTGATTCTGAGTAGAAGCTACAAAAAGTAGCTTTTGCGTTGAGTTGAGTTGAAAATTTTACACTAAGTTTTACATCAAACTTGCTTTCAAAATGAAAACATCCAAACACAAATCACTTCACTTTAAACATAATTCTAACAAAAGAAATTTTACAAAATCAATTCTATTCAGAATCAATTTTATCAAACGCTTATCCAAACATACACTAAAGCAAATGTGGTCAGTGGAACCACTATCTAGTATCCAAGAGGGTGATAGAGTTGATATACCTGAATCTTGTGGAGAGGGCAATGCACATGATGTAGATGACGTTATTGTGCTAGTTTTGTTAACTGGGGGTTGAGCTTCAGTTTGTTGTAGCAGACTTAACAGGCCTTGGTACTGCTCAACAGTGAAAGCAAATCCTGAATTTCCTTTATCTTCCTTCTGGACAAAACCTGATGGATCATTTTTTGGCTCAAGACCTTTTGCAGCAACCGAATTGATTTTCCCTTGATTTCTGAACTGAAAGTTAGGTGGGAATCCATGCTTTCTATAGCATATATCAATTGTGTGGCATGACTTGCCACAATAGGTGCACTGCTTCCCTTTGTTGGGACATCTTCCACCACCTGACTTATACGAATTACCAGATCCTCTACCATTGCCTCTGCCATATCCATAATTGTTTCCATTGCTGCCAACTGCAGCTATCAACTTAGGTTCAACATCATCACCAATAAATTGTCTTTCTTGCTGCAAAATCATGGAAAACACTTCATGAACTGAAGGAAGGGGCTTCATCAGCATGATCTGAGATTTGACACTGGCATAGGATTCATTCAATCCCTTAAGAAATCTAACAACTCTATCTTGAGTCTGATATTTCTCAACATTCACAAGTGCATTACATGAGCACTTTGTTTCACAAGTGCAAACAGGTAAAGGTCTGTAATCATCTAACTCATCCCATGGAATCTTTAATTCGGTAAAATAGTCAGTCACAGGGAAATCACATTGTTTAATAGCAATGGTTGAATCCTCTATGTCAGAGATTCGAAACAAATCACCTTGGGAGAATCTTTGCTTCAGTTCTTTCCAGATGCTGAGAGCTGAATCATGACAAAGAATGCTTTTCGTAATTGATTCAGAGACTGAGCTTATCATCCATATTTTTACCAAATTGTTGTCTCTTCTCCAAGAATTGAACAACTGATCTGTTTTCGATGGCATGGAAATGGTACCATCGATAAACCCTATCTTGTTCTTTGAAATTAAGCTCATTTCCATGGACTTTGCCCACTGATGATAGTTCTGCCTCGTCAACAATGCAGATACAAGAACATTTGAAGGATTCTTAGAAGGATGAACATCATACGGCGAGTCTTCATCAACACCATTTCTTGAAGAACCTCCACCACTTCGATTGGACCCTGGAGTAACATTTTCTTCGGCCATGAAGCACCAATGTAGTAGAGCTTTGATACCATGTAGAAACTGAACCTAAGTGAAGAAGGATAAAAAATGATCCGAAATCGGTGACCAAACTCTGGTCACAGTAACGAATTGAACTAGAGGGAACAGAAACTTGCAATGCAAGCTATCGTAAAACAGAAAGCATATGAAAGCCGAATTGAGAGAGAATTGAGTGAATGAGTTTATGAATTTATTCATATGAGCAATTCAATGTACAAGCTATCTATTTATACAGCTATCTAAGATGGGTAGAGTCTAACTACTTCCTAACCGAAAATGCCAACCGATGCCAACTGGCAAAGTTAGTTATTTTACCAATTAACTAAACAAGAACTAGCTAAATACACTTAGGAGGAATAAATACAGTTAACATTTTTTTAAAAATTTCGAAATTTAATAAATAGTTCTAAGAATATTAAAAAAAAATAGTTGAAAAAGATGAGTTATATAAGAAATAATGGAGAAAAATGCGTATTTTAAAAAAATAATTATTTTAAAGGTTATTTTAATATTTTTGTCGTTACATTATATTATATTTTTAATAATTTACATATTGTGTCGTATTACTTATTTAGAACTTTTAAGAAATAAATATTATTCTTTCCAAAATTAATTCATTCTCAAATTAACAAGAATTTTCGGTACCAAATTACTGGAAATTTAATTCAAATATGATTTGATTAGAATATGTTTTTCATTTGATATTTTTCTTTCGTATTACAAAGGACGGCCAAGCACAAGTTCTTTCGTATTTTTCTTGAGCCGTCTGAGCTATAGGGTGAGATCGATTTGTAAATTCTATCATACATAAGCCATTAATAAGGATCTTAAGAATTCATAGTCTTCACTAATATTAGTGATGAATAGAAACACTAATTTTTCTCCATGCTTAAATGTTAATATTTCTTTGCTTGAACTTCAATCAACAATGGAAACTCTTCTATCCCTTTCCTTCCTCTTTATGCCTCTAACTTTGATGAAAATTAGGAGACTTTCTTTTCTAGGCAGAGATAGGGAAATGTTTCATTTCCTTCCTTTTAAAATTACTTCCATCAAGCAATATATTCTTTTATGAAAAGACTCATTCCCAAGAGTTATAACCATTCATTCAAATATTAAACAATATGTCCTTTCATTTAAATATTAAATCGCCACTAATATTTGTCACACACATGAGACATTAATTCTTACATTCTCCCACTTGGCTCATGTGACAAAGTACAACCTCATGTGGTCCAATAAATTCTCAATCATAATGGACATAAATAAGGACAATTGTTTCATCATGAGTCATATTTAAGAACAAGAAATAATAAGAGGCATGGTGGTCATATATCCCTACTTTGACATAGTTCCTTCCATGCACTACTATATTAGTCTTCTTCCCAATATGACACTTTCATGGGAAATACATAATATTTCTAACAATGATGTCATTTTAAAGATCATTCATGTTTTTCAACATCATCATTCATAAGTGTGCACACATAAGTTTGAAAACAAAAATTTCAGAAACTTATACATTAATAAGCTTAGAGTGTCATACATACTTCATTAATGAATTAAAAACATAATTTAACATTCGCTAGCAGACATAATACCCATTCTTTCAATGACCAGTAAATGCTTTGGGCGGTAACCCTTTTGTTAAAGGGTCGGCAATCATAAGTTCAGTGCTAATATAATCAATTGACACTCTTTGTTTCAAAACTTCTTCTTTAACGGCAAAGTACTTTATTTCCATATGCTTAGCACCCTTAGAGTACTTATCGTTTTTCGAAAAGAAGACAGCTGCAGAATTATCACAATAAATTTTCAGCGGCCTGGCAATACTGTCGACTATTCCAAGTCCTGAAATAAAGTTCCACAGCCAATTAGCCTGAATAGTGGCCTCAAAGCATGCCACAAATTCCGCCTCCATAGTGGATGCAGCAATGACCGACTGCTTCCACTCTTCCATGATATTGCTCCTCCGGCTAAAAGATATACGTAACCAAAAGTCGACTTTCTTGTATCCACACATCCAGCAAAGTCTGAATCTGAATATCCAACCACCTCAAGGTGATAAGTAAGCATGTAGTCCTTCGTTCCTTGCAAGTATCTTAGAACCTTTCTTTGCAGCTTTCCAGTGGTCCATTCCTGGATTACTCTGGTATCTACCCAGCATTCCAACTGCAAAACTTATATTTGGTCTCGTGCATGTCTGAGCATACATCAAACTCCCAACAATAGATGCATAAGGAATATTTTCCATCTGTTTCCGTTCCAAATCATTCTTTGGACATTGCATGAGACTAAACTTGGCTCCTTTCTGAATTGGAACAGGAGATGCTGAGCACTTGTCCATCCTAAATCTCTCTAAAACTTTATTAATATATGCTTTTTGAGACAAACCCAACAATCCAAGTGATCTATTCCGGAATATTTCTATTCCGATCACATAGCTTGCCTCACCCATATCCTTCATTTCAAAATTGTTGGTCTCACTTAATAGACCAAGATCATTAGTTGCAAGCAAGATATCATCAACATACAGAATCAGAAATATAAACTTACTCCCACTGATCTTCAGATATATACACCGGTCAACAGTGTTTTCCTTAAATCCAAAAGAAACAAAAGTATCATTGAACTTAAGATACCATTGTCGGGAAGCTTGTTTAAGTCCGTATATTGATCTCTTAAGTTTACATACCATGTGTTCCTTTCCTTTCTCTATGAATCCCATTGGTTGATTCATATAAACATTTTCCTCTAAGTTCCCATTTAGAAAGACAGTTTTCACATCCATTTGATGCAACTCTAAATCATAATGAGCTACCAATGCAATGATAATTCTGAAAGAATCTTTCTTGGAAACTGGTGAAAACGTTTCTTTTTAATCAATGCCATCTTTCTGAGTAAAACCTTTAGCAACAAGTCTGGCCTTGTAACGTTCAAGGTTGCCATGAGAGTCACGCTTAGTCTTAAAGACCCATTTACACCCAACTCTCTTGCAACCTTCAGGCAATTCTACGAGATCCCAAACATCATTCTGTTCCATGGATTTAAGCTCATCTTTCATGGCATCTAACCATTTATCAGCATTATCACCATTCATGGCTTGTGAAAACGAAACTGGATCATCATCAATTCCTAAGTCATTTTCTGACTCTTGTAGATATACCACATAATCATTCGATATAGCATATTTTCTTTCTCTCTGGGATCTTCTTAATGCTAGTTCTTGGTTCATTGTCAACCTCGAGAGCATTAATTTGTTGTTCTTCTTGATTATTATACGGTTCAACAATTTGAGGAACAACAACTTGAGCAGTAGGAACACAAGTCAAAGGAACTTGTATTCTTACTTCATTAATCTCCACATTTCGTGAAGCTTCACCCCCACTGGTTTCACCACTCTCAATGAACCTAGAATTCTCAGTTTCAACAATTCTTGTACTATGGGTAGGACAATAAAATCTAAACCCCTTAGACTTTTCTGGATAACCAATGAAATATCCACTGATTGTTCTTGCATCCAGTTTCTTTTCCTGTGGATTATAAATCCTTATTTCTACCTGGCAACCCCAAACATGCAGGTGCCTTAAACTAGGTTTCCTTCCAGTCCACAGTTCAAAAGGTGTCTTTGGAACTGCCTTACTAGGAACTCTGTTCAACAAATACATGGGAGTTTTTAAAGCATACATTCGCAATGATAAGGGTAAAGATCCATTACTTAACATACTCCTAACCATATCCATTAAGGTTCAGTTACGCCTTTCCGATACACCATTTTGTCGTGGTGTACCTGGCATTGTGTATTGAGCACATATGCCACGCTTTTCTAGGAATTTAGCAAACGGACCAGGGTGTTGCCCATTTTCATCATACCTTCCGTAATACTCACCACCTCTATCAGACCTTATGATTTTCACCTTTCTGTCCAATTGCCTTTCAACTTCATTTACATAAATTTCTAAGGCATTCACCGCTTGAGACTTCTCATGCAGTAAATAGACATATCCATAATGTGAAAAATCATCAATAAAAGGTGATAAAGTATTTTTCCTTACCGAAATAATTAACATCAAAAGGTCCACATATATCAGTGTGAACTATCTCAAGAAGCTGAGTGCTTCTTGTGGCGCCTTTCTTTGTGTGTGTTGTTTGCTTTCCTTTAATACAATCCACACAAATATTAAGGTCAGTAAAATCCAAATCTGGAAGGACTTCATTCTTTATAAGTCTTACCATTCTTTCCTTGGAAATGTGACCCAAGCGTTTATGCCACAAATAAGCAGAACGTTCATTCACTAAACCACGTTTAGTGCCAACATTATGATGCAAGGTCATAAGTGTTTCAGCATATAGATTATCAAGATTCAATCTATATAAACCATCAATAAGTATACCAGATCCAATCATAAATGTATGCTTATACAAACTGAAACATCCATTACCAAACTTAAAAGAGTATCCAGCAACATCAAGTTTAGACAAAGAAACTAAATTCCTAGAAATATTAGGTACATACAAAGTTTCAAATAAATCTAAATGATGTCCAGTGTCAAGGATCAAACGATAAGTCCCGATAGCTTCCACTGGAAGTTTCACTCTATTCCCCACGAATACAAACTCCTCATTTGGGCTTATGGTTTGGATCGTAAGAAATCCTTGCATCGTATTAGAAACATGAGTCGTACATCCAGAATCAATCCACCAAGTATTATAAGAAACTTCAGTTAAATTTGATTCGAAACATACATAAGCATTAAGCTCACCTTTCTTTTCGAACCAAGCCTTATGTTTGGGGCAATCCTTCTGGAAATGTCCAGATTTCCCATAGAAATGACATTTGTCATTCTCTCCTTTCTTCTGGATCTTAACGGAGGACTCATTTATCTTTAGTGGTCCTTTCCCCTTTCCATGTTTCTTATCAGCATTCTTACCAGCTCCTTGATGATTCACATAATGGATTGAGTGACTTCCTTGATTCTTAAGTCTCGTTTCCTCTTGAACCAACATATTGTACAATTCATGCACATTCCATTTATCTTTCATGGTGTTGCAGTTCATTTGGAACAGACCATAATCAGACGGTACTGAGTTCAAAATGAACTGCACAAGGAAATTCTCATCCATTTCCATTCCCTATGATTTAAGTCTTGCTGCAATATTTATCATTTCAATAACATGCTCATGCATAGTATGAGAACCATCAAACTTCATGGTGGTTAAGGTACTCATTAATGTCCCAGCAAGAGACTTGTCAGCAGTTTGGGAGCGCTCTTCCACATTCTTCATAAATTCTTTTGCACTTTCAGTTTTAGGAAGAGCAGACTTAATGTTACTTGCTATGCTCATTCGCATAAACATCAAACTTAGTCTGTTTGACTTTTCCCAAGCCTTAAAATGAGCCTTCTCTTTATTGCTACTAGCATCAGTAATAGCAGCAGGCTTCTCAACTTGAAGAGTCAAATCAAGATCCATTACACCAAGGTGAAATTGGATTTGTTCACTCCATTCAGAGAAGTTTAGCCCATTAAATGTTGGAACATACGTAGCATGCGAATGTAAAGACATAGGAACAAATACTGCAATTAACACATGCTTCACATTAATGCTTTGAGTCATAAAATAACAGACAATCAAATTCAGACAATAAACATTCAATACACATTAATGTTCTCCTTTGGGTGATACATCAATGCACAACAAACATAATGATGCTAATACAATCAACATTATTAGGCAATGAAATATGCACTAACTAGAAATATTTACTCTCTTTGAACATATAAATAAAACTAATAGTGGATTCACATCACCATAAATCATGTCCATTAATTATATGAACAACTAATCAACCTTTGGGTGATCCATAAATGCCTTATAACAATGAACTTCACTTTACCCGTAAACTAACAATCATCATGTCATTTATAGCATCACATTCTATGGGTAATTGAAATAAATTATCATTCATTTGGAATTAAATAAACTTTCAGATTTGACCACTCTGGTGATTAACAAATCCATCATACATTTAATCCCAAAATATACATACTTCATAAACAATCACATATATTTAACAATTCAATATATATTATAACGTAAGTTGCCAACACACATTCAAATGCCTTTGCTTGGTTCCAATTCTGAAACTTTTACGTATAGGGAGCATTTCACAAGGTATCAACAATGGAAGAATTTGAGAATAAGACAAAACCATTTTATGACTCTTAAGATTGGTAATTTTCAAAGATCACGCACGTACAGATCACGGAGTAGCCTTTGAAACACATTTTCAAATTCTTTCATAAAGGAACAAACATTAACCTTGAGATGTTACGGACATACGTACAGGAAAACTTTATTCCCGATTCTGAGACAACTCTTTCTCAATATATTGATAACATACAGGACAATCATAATTAATCACAGTGCAGCGGAATGAAACAATCATCGTTTATAAATTCCCAATTTTAAAAAATCAGGGTTCATAAAATTTGGGAACATCATCAATGGAAAACAATAAATTCCCTAACACATGCTCTGATACCACATGTAAACTCTATCATACATGAGCCATTAATAAGGATCTTAAGAATTCATAGTCTTCACTAATAAGATGAATAGAAACACTAACCTTTCTCCATGCTTAAAATGTTAATACTTCTTTTCTTGAACTTCAATCAACAATGGAAACTCTTATATCCCTTTCCTTCCACTTTATGCCTCTAACTTTGATGGAAATTAGGAGACTTTCTTTTCTAGGCAGAGATAGGGAAATGTTTCATTTCCTTCCTTTTATAATTGCTTTCATCAAGCAATATATTCTTTTATGAAAAGACTCATTCCTAAGAATCATAACCATTCATTCAAATATTAAACAATATGTCCTTTCATTTAAATATTAAACCACCACTAATATTTGTCACACACATGAGACATTAATTCTTACACGATTAGGACGTTTTGCAAGGAGCCAATCATTCAAGAAAGAAGATGCTCTATTAAGGATCCGCATAGCACATTCTTCATTCTCGTCCCTGTCGTTACCCTCCCGTCAGGGAGCCATAAAAAATTAATTAATTAGATTTTGAGAGAGATTTAGGGTTGATTTTGAGAGAGATTTAGGGTTGATTATGAGTAGGAAGGATACCTATTTAGTATAAGGTGTTTGCTAATTAAAGTTGAGATGATCCTTTATTATTTTAAAAGAAAATAGTTTTGATATTTTTTATGTTTTATTTTTAAATGTCTCATTTTATCGACATATTATCAAAGATGACAAATGGCTATGACAGGGAATGAGTGACTAAATAACAATTTATTATAGAGTTTAATTGTTGTATAATGTCAGTATAAATTTTTTTACACTGTCAACCAATCACAAATTATGATATGGATGACTTTAAATGGTTAGGATAAGATTAAAAGATGTTTAAAGATATGGTAATTTGTGATTGGTTGACTGTGTAAAAAATATTTACACCGACAGTGTATAGCAGTTAAACTCTTTATTATATGAAACAAGTTTAAATCTCACAATTTACTATATATGGTTGTGGATAAAAAAATTTGCTCACTTCTATTTTTTATTGTTATTTTAGAAAAAGGATTATATAAATTATTTTTAAGTGTGGAAATTAGACCACGTCAACATCTCGACGTAATTCAATAAAATAGCCTCAAGAAAATTGGAAAGAATTTACATAGTCATCACTCCGACCATCGTCCAACTATTCTGACATTTTGTCGTCGGCAATGTTTTTTTTTCATATTTTTTTTGGTTTCCCAGGATATCCTCCGCGCACAACTGCGGAGACTAATCCCTCGAGCCGGGTAGGACCACAAGGGCGTCAAAGCTCTCCCTCAAGAGTTTTGACGCTGCTGCATTCCCAGGGCCATGATTCGAACTAGAGACCTCTAGTTAAGCTAGAAGAGATCCGTGTCATCTCATCGAAGCGCTCTCGGGTAATTTTCATAGTTTTATATGAAGAAATTATTTGTTTTGATTTATGAAGATTAGACCCTCTTAGCACTCCTAACAAATCCAATGAAATAACCTCAATAAAATCAGGAAGAATTTAAGCAACCGTAACTCTGGTCATCCCCCAATTATTATGTTGTCGGAAAAATTTATATTTGTATTATGGGCAGAGACACGTGAATTAAATCATTCATTATTAAAATTATTATTTTTAAATGTTGGGATTAAGATTATAATGCCATATCTAAGAATTCATGATCGTTTAAGGCAGACAACACCGAAATTGAAGCATAAAAAGGAACACACCAAAATTATGGATTTAAGATGGTATCGATATAAGCCCCATCAACACTTCTGGCGGAACAAAAGGGAATAATCCTCACCTCAAGAAAATCATAATTTCACTGTTACTACAACTACTTACTGTGGGTATTCTGTCGTCAGAATCTTAATCCACAATATTAATTAAAATTTAATTTAAAGCATATTTGAAGCAAATAAATATAAAAATAAATAAATCATGTCATTTAGTGTAACAAACTCTACATTATCATATCAAAATCACAACCTGGAACCATAAGATCAAACTTGTCCCCAAATTATTTGATTAACTCACCTTTTTTATTCTATTATTATTTTTTGTTATTAGTCTAAAATTCATACACACATTTTTTGTTCAGAAGCTGTCCCATTGAACCATAACCCAATAATTACCACCAGCCCAATCATGCAAAAAAAAAAAATCCAACCCACCAAACAAAAGAACTTACATTTATAAAAAATAAAATAAAAATAATGCTAAATATGAAAGCTTCAAAATCATTTTTTGAAAATCGAGCTGGACCAACCAGTATGTCTACGGTTCGGTTTGGCCAAAAAACAGTGGTCTCAAAGAATCAGTGAAAAACCGCTAGAATCACTCGAACCGGAGCAAAACTGGATGAACCAACGAACCAAATCCGGTTATGAAAAATCAGTTGATTACTACATACCCAGTTGCTATAGCCTATATGATAACCCCAGGCGATCAAACTTCCTCCCCCATCCACACTAGACCACCGCAAATCCAAGCAACCCTCCCCATTGCACCCGCAAATTTGTAAAGAGGAAGAACGACGAAGGGATGGTAACAGGTTCAACTGTTGATTGAACCGGTTGAACTAATTGAACCATGACTCGAAGGGCTCACCGGTTCAATCTTCGGCTTGTTCTTGAAACATTGATTTGAATAGTGATAGAGAGGAGAACCTTTCTTTTTTCTACGGCAAAGAGCACGATGAAGCTTTGTCAGATAGAATGGCTGCACGTGGAGGACGAGGGACGACACATCATGGTTGGGCAGAGGGTGGTTTCACACAGATCTGGGCATAGCTCGCGGTCTGATGTGGCTAAAATACAGATCTATTTGGTTGGTGGTGTGTGGCAGCAATGAAGGAGCTGAACGGCAAGGACGATTGTCCGAGGTTTTGGGTCTGCTCCGAATGGAGAACAACAGAGGATCTAGAGGATGGAACTCAAGCTCGTGATGATGGGTTTGGTCTAGGCTGAGTTCCCGGTGGTGGGGCTCACTGGTCTATACGGTGGTTCTAGCAAGGAGGTGCGTCGCAGTGCTGAGTGGAGCACCAAGGTGAAGGACGTCTCCTCCCTTATCTGGAGACAAGGGGGCAGGGGCGGACGCACTCATTGTTCAGGGTGTGCACATGCACACCCTCAAATTTATTTATTTTTATAGTACCCTTATACTCAGTTTTTTGTGCCCCCAATGATTATACAAAATTGCACCTATGCCACTCATTTGTCTTATTCTAATACTCTGGACCACTCATCACAAGACACCCTACCAGGACCCCACGACAGCACCATTTTCATCCTTGAACCCTCAACCCAATAGAAGTGCAGAACCGCCACCCTCCGCCATCGACGCTGACCCTCTACCGTCCTCGACTGGAGACCCTCCCCCTCTATCTCTCGTCACTCATCTCTCAGACTCTCACAACCCTCCGCCTTTCTCTCCATCGTCACTCATCTCTCACAGCGCAGCGCAGCGGTCCGAGTGAGATCACTACCATCGCCGTCCGAGTGAAATCACAGTCGTCGCCGTCCAATCTAGACCTTCTTGTCTTCCCCCCCCCCCCCCCCCCCTCCGCTCTGATCTCGACAGCACATCTTTCTGGGTAAAAAATGAATTGGTATGAGTTCTTAACAGGCACATCACACCCTTCTTGGTAAAATATGAATTGTTATGAGATATGTACATTCCTAGCTTTTCCCCTCTGTCTCTCAACAAATTCAATTTCATTCTTCAAACTCTTTCTTTCTTTTTTTCCTCACCCACAACCATACTTAATTGTATCAATTTGGGGTTAATTTATTTCACCCAGTCTTCTTCTACGTCTGTACTGAGATGCTGAGATGGGGGTTCTTCTACATCTTATTTTTATGATAGTTAATTTGATTGGTTATGGTTGAAATTGGGGGTTTTGTAGTAACTATATTATTTTATCAAATTGATTGGTTAGACATGAAATTAAATGTATTTGTTTTGTTTCTTTAATTGCAGGAGATAATGGAAAAAATTTAAAGTGGAGATTGCCATCAAATGAGCAATCGTCTTCATTGAAATCTTCTAAATCATGTCTCTAACAATAAAGAATTGAAATTAATATAGAAGAGTTTCCATCAGATCCAGGAAAGCGAATTAAAATTTTAGCATATCATCTTAATGATCGAGATAAGATATGATGAAGTTGACACAGGGAAACACAAGAATGGGGGTTGAATTGTATTTTTTAATAGTTTTTCGAAAAAGCTTTTTCTCAAACCTTTTACAAGCACAACAAAATAAATAATACACAAACAACAAAACGTTTTTGAAGAGTTAACAAACTTAGATTCAAAACCCTACAGTTAGTATAAACAATGACTGTAAAAGGTAAGGGTTATAAGAATTACACAAGTGTTTTATACTGGTTCACTCTTTTCCAACCAAGAGCTATGTCCAGTCCCTTCTCCCTGAAGGATTTATCCATTATTCTCCAAATAGATTACAAGTATTCAACACCTCTTCAAGCTACAAGTATTCTTTCCCTGCCAAGCCTCTTCAGGCTCTAACTCAAACAGAGAGATTAACTGATATGATCTAAGAACTCACTATGTGTGAGGATTTGAAAGTTTAAGATCAACAATGTTTACAAATTCAACGGAGTTTTTGCACTATGATATCAGAGGTTGTATATATATTTTTCTTGTTGAAGTTCTTCGAGTATTTATATAGTTGAAGTGCTTCTCTGTCTTGATCTTCTTCAACGGTCTTCAAATTGTATCCGTTTAGACATAGCATTCAATGCTTGGATCCGTTAAGACTGATAACATGATATGCTTCTTGGAGAAGTGCTTTTGATTATCAGAGGAATTCTCAAAGTAGAGCTGCACTTCTCTGTCGTACCAAAGGTTGCTTTATGACTTTCCATCTTTGTACTTGACTTGATCTTTACAACAATGTAGTTGACAGTGTACAAAGGTTTATGGTTCCGATGGTACGAAGTTCTTTTATCCAAGGGATAAAGATTTTAAACAATAGAAGCAGCAAGGGTAAAAAGACATAAATTCTTGAATTAAATAAGCAATCATTTGAAATAAATACACTTAAGCTTAGACGGGTTCACGTATTAAAACTAGTGAACGCACAGGTCTTTGGACGTGCAACATTAACTTACCAGTGAGATGTGCTCGTCTACTGATAATACGTCTACAGACTTTTCGCCTAGTTCCGAGAGTTGGACGTGCTATACTTAAGAGCTTGTCTACTGACGTGGCGTCTAGTGAGACTGCTCCGATTATCAAGTCTTTAGACTTGTTATTTTTCATTGTCTCGTCAACTTAATTTTTTCTTTAGACTTAGTAACGCGTCTACCTTAGTTAATTTTAAGACCTCGTCTAACACAAAGTTAACAGTCTCATAATTTTACCAAGAGATGTAGACTCATTTAGAGGATTGAAATAGAATCTGATAGATTCCATACTTTAAATTTTAAGTTCCTCTGACTCGTAAAATTCAAATAGTCCCTGCATACTTATAACAAACACGTTAGATATTTGACAACACTTTGCCATACAAATTTAACATTTTTGTTAACATCAAAACTTAAGAGATTATTTTAATCCAAAACCACTTTGGTTCTAATAATCTCCCCCTTTTTGACGATGACAAAAGCCAATTAAATTTGAGTGAGAAAAGTCTAAGAGAGCTATAGAGCTCCCCCTAGGACAAAGCATTCAAACTTAAAAAAGGTAAAACAGATAAGTAGCAGCACATATCAGATTTAACTTAGTCAAATTCAAAAACATAGTATTAGAGCTAAACACGTTATCAGAGCTATCAGGGGGCAGAGACAGAAAATTCAAAGTTCTACACTTATCTACAAAGTCCCAAAGCATTCTAGATTTTTCCCAAAAAGCTTCAAGAAAATTCAAAGAGATGAGTCACAATGTGAACACATTAAGTGTTGCACATGGTCATCATTCCAAACTATTGGCAATTTGCAAAATAGTCCTTATACTTTTGGAATCTTTGCAAAATGGTCCCTAGGAATTAATTGCACCTAAACCCTTGGAAAAAGCTACCTCCTTTCCACTTAGTCCCTCTTTTTGGCGCAGCCACATCCCTATAAATACCCTCCCTCACATTTCATGTTCTTCCTATTGCCTTTTGTTCCATAAACTCATAAGTTCATAAGCTTTTCTACTATCACTTTGTGAAGCAAGTTCTTGGATTTTCACTTGTCTTTGAACTTCAAGAGGTGAATCCTATTCTTCTTCCTTAATCATGTCTATGTTCTTTAATAAGTTTCTTGATTCAAAGTTTATCTCGTCTATGTTCATCACTTTTAAGTTTCTAGATCTAGAACTTTGAAAATTCATAAAAAATTCTAGAAAAAATCCTGAAAATGTGAAACCACTTCCTATGTTCTTATAATCATCCCTACTATCATAATCCAAGAGATTGTTTCAAACAAAATCTTCCTCCTCATGTTTTTGAGCATGGCCGAAACCTATAGTGAGAGGTGGAGGAACCTTGTTGTTTTTCTACTTGAAAATGATCTTAGATCTCATGTTTCTAGGGTATGTACTTGCTAAATCCAAGTTCTTGTATCAAGTTGAAATTTCTAACCATGTCTTTCATGTCTTGGTCGAAATTCATTAGTGAGGAACTTGAATGATTTTGTTAAGTTTTATCAAAGTGATCATGTAATCATCTAGTTAATAAATGTTTATGTTAAATCTAAGTTGGTTTGTCACAAATGAAAACCCTAACCCTATGTCCTTGTGTTGGCCGAATGTTGTGACTCCGGCAAGTGTACCGGGTCATCGCAAGTAATAAAAACACGGTAAGATTCTACCGAGGTCGAACACAAGGATTGGGTTACCAATTCGACTAAATTGTCAAGAAATCCGATATGTTGGTTAAGCAATAGAAGGTGGTTGAGAGAAAGAGATTGATATCGCAATTTCAAGAATCAAATCAAATAACGCTACGGTGATTAAATTCAGAAATAAAAGCATCTAAGGTTTCGAATCCACCTACCCAATCATGCAAAGTACCCAAGTGATGATGTTCTCCTCCCTAAGTTCAATTTTAATGTCAACCGGGACCCCTAAATTCTCCTAAATCCACTTCCGTGCTCATTAGGACGTATTCGATGATTTGAGTTAATTACTTGCTAGGTCTCTTAACCCTAATCTCGAATTCTATTAATTCTTGTTCCCTATAGGTTGCATCGATCTCCTACTCACTCTCGTGCAATACTCGACCGATGTTCCCAATTCAAGTTCTAAAACGCGAATCGCCGCTAGGCCTCAACACGCTTAACTAGTCGATCACGCTAGCATATAATCGACACAATGAAAACAGAATTGGAAAACCATAATTGAATTAAAGGAGAGAGAGTTACATTACATGAACACTATGCCGCCATGGGTGGCTTCATCGATCCCCTAGACAAGAGGATTAGTTCCTCATGTCCGTAACAACAACGCACGTACAATCGGAATTCATCCTAAGCCTAAGAATTAAGAGAGGAGAAGAAGAAAAGAAACCCTGAATAAGGATTACAAAAGGTCTCTGAAAATTCTGATCCAAAAAGTCCCCTTTCTCTGTTCTGATCTGCTCTATTTATAAGGAGGCCACGCGTCACGGCCGTGACGGCCATCACGGCCAGGCCGTGACGGTTTCTGTTTCTGGCGCACTTCTGGAATTCGAACTCTCGCGACGCGAATGATGTCTCGCGACGCGAGCCCTCTTGTCACGGCCCGTGATGTGAATCACGGCCAAGCCGTGATGTTCTCTGCCTTGTGTGGATTTTGGGTCACGGCCGTGATACATATCACGGCTAGGCCGTGATGGTCTCTGACTTGTGTGGCTTTTGGGTCACGGCCGTGATACACATCACGGCTAGGCCGTGATGGTCTCTGACTCTGGTGCTTTTCTGGAGTTCACACACTCGCGACGCGAAGGACGTCTCGCGACACGAACCTTCCTTTCACGCCCCGTGATGTGAATCACGGCTAGGCCGTGATGGTCTCTGTCTTCCCGGGTCTTCAAACTCTCGCGGGGCGAGCTTCCTCTCGCGGGGCGAGAATCTCCAGAATGGCAATCTCCATTTTTTCTTAACTTTCCTTAATTCTTAGAGCTTCACTTATGGACCTGAAATCAACACAAGCAACCACAAGCGTAATTCTTTCCAAAAGAAGCTAAAAACTACACAAAAGACGCAAAACGAGTCAAAGTCCAACTTAGGAACAAAACAACGCAAATTTGGGCGAAAACGAGAGTGAACTCGACTAATTGGCACATAAACCCTAGTTTATCTAGTCATAAAACTAGATAAGCCAGAGGCTTATCAAAACACCCCAAACTTAAACCTTGCTTGTCCCCAAGCAAGCTTAAAACTCAAAAACGACTCAAGACTTGGCAAGCCTAAAGATCTAATCAATTTCGCCCAAATTTCATGCGACTTTATAAAACAATTTTTCTTCTTTGATTCCCCCCTTTTTTTCATCAATGTAATCCCCACATTCATCTACTTTAAACAATTGAGAAATTATCATTCATGCTATCATTACTCTAAGTTGAGGCTCAAAGATACACACAAAGGAAGATCACCTATTTCAAACAATTGCCTTCCTCACAAGGGCATTTAGTATTTCACTCATTCGCTCAAGTTTGTCTAGGCTTTCAACTTTTTCACTTAATTTCACTTATCAAGAGCACTTCCCATGAATTTGATTTTCATCTCAAACATAGTTCCCACGAAAACATGCATGCAACATCAAAAGGTCTTTTAAAGGTTGTAATGGGGCCTGGCTGAGGGTAGGATAATCAAGGATATTTAGGCTTAGGTCCCTAGGAACTAAGAGAGCATGAGCATTAAACACATTTCCACTCGAATTCCTTTTTCCATTTTTCTGTTTTGTCTCGGGTGACTACAGTTTTTTTTTTCCTTGCTCATCTTTTTTTTTTTTTTTTTTTTTTTTTCTGTTTTGCCCCTTTTTCCTTGGCAATTTATTTGTTTTCTTCTTTTCTTTTCTTTTCTTTTTGCCTTGGGTCAACCTTTATTTTCTTTTTCTCATCCCAATATGACACATACCTTGTAGCCACCCCAAACTTAGTTTCTCACAACCTTTCTCTTGCTCATTTCCATGCTCTCCTAATCCTAAGATTGGGTTAACATGGTTTTTCAGATTTTGGCTCGTAATGTAGGGTCATCAAGAAACAATAGGTCAATTGGGCTCAATTTGGCTAACTAGGGAACATGCATTAGGGATGGTTCATTTCAGGCCAAGTAGTTAATTCAAAGAAAATTGCCTAAATCATTTGATGCAACACATAAACATGCAAACCATATAGAGATTCAAGCAAATTCGGGAAAGTGCAACTTAACAGTGATTCACACATTCAAAAACATAGTTGGAGGCTCAAATCCTCACCTGGACATTTTGCAAACTGTTTGACCGAGATACGATTCCTAGTGTGTGCCCTCCCTCACCCCAAACTTATCATAAATCAAGCAATCATAATAATTCTCAAAGTTCAATTTTCAATTTTTAAGTGGGGGTCAACTTTTCTATTATTAGATCCTAGGGGGAAATCATCAATGGTCAATATAATTCATGCAATCCATCTATGCTCCATGTAATCAAAATCCAAAAAACTTGCCGACACATCATTCATACAACAACTCTTGATCTTCTCAAATTATTCAAGAGTGACAAACAAAAACAAACACAAAAACAAAAACTAAAACAAGAGTGAGGAAAAGAGAGAGTACCTAGCTTGGGTTGCCTCCCAAGTAGCGCTTGTTTAACGTCCCGAGCCTGACTCAAGTCGCCCCTAAGGGTTAATCCGGAGGAAGATCCTGTTTGCCATGCCATTCCTTGGCCCGTTCTTTGTAGGTTTGTGCACTTTTATATACTCGCAAACTGTTCCCGGACAGCTCATTTAAGTCCAGCATCCTTCTATAATCAGCACGAACTCTCCACTCCGTGGTGATCCTTTTTGAGATCAATTCATTGTCTGTACTGACCACTAGGGTTGTGCCACCCTTCAACCTTGGTGCTTTGCCCTTCTTTTTCATTCCTTTGCAGCTGAGTTATTCCCTTGCACATTCTTCCCTTGGGAGACTCGGTATGGGTTCCATGTCTCGGAGCCACTCAAGATAGACTTCATCCCCCGAAGGGCCTTTCTCCTCACTGTCTTCCTCATGAGATTCTACCGATACTGTTGCAAGTGAGGGATCATGGTCTTCTCGAGTTGCCTTTACCTTTTCAGTTGGGTCCACCACATCCACTCGATACACAGCTGACTTCTCTTCCGGGTGCTTAATCGCTTCAAAGACATTGAAGACCACCTCATCATCATTCACCCTTAAAGTGAGTTCCCCTTTCCGCACATCTATTAAGGCACCCCCGGTGGCCAAAAAGGGCCTACCCAATATGAGAGGGATCTCAGCGTCTTCATCCATATCGAGCACCACAAAGTCCACTGGGAATATGAACTTGTCAACTTTCACGAGCAAGTCTTCGACTACTCCATAGGGATATTTGATAGAACGATCGGCCAGTTGGAGTGACATTCGCGTATCCTTTACTTCTTTGATCCCTAGCCTCTTCATCATCGAGAGGGGCATCAAGTTGATGCTTGCCCCTAGATCACATAATGCCTTTCCGAAGGTCATTCCCCCAATGGTGCATGGTATCGAGAAGGAACCAGGATCCTTCAACTTCGGAGGCAGTTTCCGTTGAAGAATGGCACTACACTCCTCGGTCAAAGCAACCGTTTCTTCATCCACAATCCTCCGCTTCTTAGCGAGAATTTCCTTCATAAACCGAGCATATGATGACATTTGTTCCAAGGCTTCCGCAAATGGAATGTTAATCTGAAGTTTTCGGAAGACATCAAGGAACTTATTGAATTGCTTATCCTGTTGAGGCTTCTTCAATCTTTCAGGATACGGTACCTTCATGTAAGGTGGGAGGTCTTGGGGTTCAACCCACTTCTTCCTTCGGAACTCTTCATCCACAAGTTTCAGCCTTCCCCCTTGCTCCGGTCCCTTGTCACTTGCCAACCCTTCTTTCTCTGGTTGCTCTTCCTCAACGGGTAGTTGTTCCGGGCCCTTGTCATCCTGAGAACTAGTGGTACCCCTGCTAGGTCCCAACACCCTTCCGCTTCTAGTTGTGATGGCATTGCATTGGTTCTTCGGGTTGTTCTCGGTGTCACCTGGGAGAGTGCCTGGGAGACGCTCATTAAGTTGCCTTGCGAGCTGAGCAACCTGCGTCTCTAGATTGTGAATTGCTGACCCTGTATGAGTTGCCAACTTGTCAACTGACGCATTCACTTTCTCTAAAGCTGTGTATGTATAGGTTGACAACTTTTCAACTGTCGTGGTCATCTTCTCAAAGGCCAGCTCCCACTGTTGTCTTCCACCATCTGATATTTGCAACTGATTAGGCCCCGGAGGAGCCTGCTGAGTATTGCGCTGCTGAATTCCAATGTTTGGTCTCAGACCCTGTTGAGGTTGTTGCCAATTCTGTTGAGGGTGTTGTTGACCGGCTAGACCACCATTAACATCACTCCAAGCAAATCCCGGATGGTCTCTTCTCATGTAGCCCCTATTCTGATTCTGATTGTTCCTCTGATAGTTGTTCTGGGGCACAGTGTCATAAAAGTTGTGGCAAGAGTCCACATGTTCCTGAGGGAAATTTAGCGGACAAATCTGAGTGTCATGATCTCCATTACAATTTGCACAACCCGGAGGCATTCCCTCGTGTATCGCATTAACCCTCTTATTCCCGGACAAAGCCTCATTCTCGCATCTTCAAAAGTCTCATTTTGCTCTAAAATGGCTTCCATTGTCCCTTAACTGATTCCACTCGAGGTCTCCCTACCACGGTTGTAATCATTATATGACATCTTCTCTAACAGTGCCCATCCATCCTCAGCCGATAAATATACAAAAGAACCGCCAGCTGCGGCATCACAGTTCATCTGATAGCGTCCCCTCAACCCATTAAAGAAGTGCTGTACTTTGGAAACGGGGTCAAAGAACGCAGAGGGACATCTTCTCAACAAACCATTGTACCTCTCCCAAGCTTCATTATATGTTTCATCCTCCGTTTGCCTGAATGAAGTGACGGCTATTCTTGCTTGTGCCGCTTTCTGAGGAGGAAAGTATTTGGTTAGGAACTTCTGTGCCATTTGCTCCCAAGTTACGATCTTTGTTCCTATCCAAATCACCAACCCAATCGCGAGCGACATCCCTAAGAGAAAGAGGGAAAAGCCGCAAGCGAAACTCATCCTGAGAAACTCCCCTGGTCTTCTGCAAGTCACAAGCTTCCAGGAAGCGAGTGATATGTCTATGCGGGTCCTGTTTGCCACTCCCATCAAACTGATTCTCCCGGATCTGGTATGTGACACAGGCTTCCACTCTGAAAGAGTCTGTGTTCAGGTTTCCCCTCACAATAGAAGAGTCACAATCTACCAAGCTTGGTAGATCGTACTCAAAGAGAGGCTTGTAACGAGGAGGAGGAGGAGGAGGATTTTCTTCAGCCATGCCTTCTATTTTAATTGCTTCCAACCTCTTCCTTTCTCTGGCCTCTTTTCTTAACTGCCTCTCGGTCCTGGTGATCTCTGAATCGAATAGCAAGTCCTCTTGTAGAAGAGTACCTCGCATACAAAAACAGGCAAAGACCAAGTGGAATCAAAGAAACAGAGAAAAATAATGGCAATTAAATAAAAGAAAATAAAACTAAAAATCAGCTTAACCAAACAGCCGAATTTCCTAAAAATTAGGAAAATTGGTTGTGCCAATCCCCGGCAACGGCGCCAAAAACTTGTTGTGACTCCGGCAAGTGTACCGGGTCGTCGCAAGTAATAAAAACACGGTAAGATTCTACCGAGGTCGAACACAAGGATTGGGTTACCAATTCGACTAAATTGTCAAGAAATCCGATATGTTGGTTAAGCAATAGAAGGTGGTTGAGAGAAAGAGATTGATATCGCAATTTCAAGAATCAAATCAAATAACGCTACGGTGATTAAATTCAGAAATAAAAGCATCTAAGGTTTCGAATCCACCTACCCAATCATGCAAAGTACCTAAGTGATGATGTTCTCCTCCCTAAGTTCAATTTTAATGTCTAACGTGACCCCTAAATTCTCCTAAATCCACTTCCGTGCTCATTAGGACGTATTCGATGATTTGAGTTAATTACTTGCTAGGTCTCTTAACCCTAATCTCGAATTCTATTAATTCTTGTTCCCTATAGGTTGCATCGATCTCCTACTCACTCTCGTGCAATACTCGACCGATGTTCCCAATTCAAGTTCTAAAACGCGAATCGCCGCTAGGCCTCAACACGCTTATCTAGTCGATCACGCTAGCATATAATCGACACAATGAAAACAGAATTGGAAAACCATAATTGAATTAAAGGAGAGAGAGTTACATTACATGAACACTATGCCGCCATGGGTGGCTTCATCGATCCCCTAGACAAGAGGATTAGTTCCTCATGTCCGTAACAACAACGCACGTACAATCGGAATTCATCCTAAGCCTAAGAATTAAGAGAGGAGAAGAAGAAAAGAAACCCCAGAATAAGGATTACAAAAGGTCTCTGAAAATTCTGATCCAAAAAGTCCTCCTTTTCTGTTCTGATCTGCTCTATTTATAAGGAGGCCACGCGTCACGGCCGTGACGGCGCCAAAAACTTGTTGTGACTCCGGCAAGTGTACCGGGTCGTCGCAAGTAATAAAAACACGGTAAGATTCTACCGAGGTCGAACACAAGGATTGGGTTACCAATTCGACTAAATTGTCAAGAAATCCGATATGTTGGTTAAGCAATAGAAGGTGGTTGAGAGAAAGAGATTGATATCGCAATTTCAAGAATCAAATCAAATAACGCTACGGTGATTAAATTCAGAAATAAAAGCATCTAAGGTTTCGAATCCACCTACCCAATCATGCAAAGTACCCAAGTGATGATGTTCTCCTCCCTAAGTTCAATTTTAATGTCAACCGGGACCCCTAAATTCTCCTAAATCCACTTCCGTGCTCATTAGGACGTATTCGATGATTTGAGTTAATTACTTGCTAGGTCTCTTAACCCTAATCTCGAATTCTATTAATTCTTGTTCCCTATAGGTTGCATCGATCTCCTACTCACTCTCGTGCAATACTCGACCGATGTTCCCAATTCAAGTTCTAAAACGCGAATCGCCGCTAGGCCTCAACACGCTTATCTAGTCGATCACGCTAGCATATAATCGACACAATGAAAACAGAATTGGAAAACCATAATTGAATTAAAGGAGAGAGAGTTACATTACATGAACACTATGCCGCCATGGGTGGCTTCATCGATCCCCTAGACAAGAGGATTAGTTCCTCATGTCCGTAACAACAACGCACGTACAATCGGAATTCATCCTAAGCCTAAGAATTAAGAGAGGAGAAGAAGAAAAGAAACCCCAGAATAAGGATTACAAAAGGTCTCTGAAAATTCTGATCCAAAAAGTCCCATTTTTCTGTTCTGATCTGCTCTATTTATAAGGAGGCCACGCGTCACGGCCGTGACGGCCATCACGGCCAGGCCGTGACGGTTTCTGTTTCAGCGCGCACTGGAATTCGAACTCGCGACGCGAATGATGTCTCGCGACGCGAGCCATCATGTCACGGCCCGTGATGTGAATCACGGCCAAGCCGTGATGTTCTCTGCCTTGTGTGGATTTTGGGTCACGGCCGTGATACATATCACGGCTAGGCCGTGATGGTCTCTGACTTGTGTGGCTTTTGGGTCACGGCCGTGATACACATCACGGCTAGGCCGTGATGGTCTCTGACTCTGGTGCTTTTCTGGAGTTCACACACTCGCGACGCGAAGGACGTCTCGCGACGCGAACCTTCCTTTCACGCCCCGTGATGTGAATCACGGCTAGGCCGTGATGGTCTCTGTCTTCCCGGGTCTTCAAACTCTCGCGGGGCGAGCTGATTCTCGCGGGGCGAGAATCTCCAGAATGGCAATCTCCACTTTTTCTTAACTTTCCTTTATTCTTAGAGCTTCACTTATGGACCTGAAATCAACACAAGCAACCACAAGCGTAATTCTTTCCAAAAGAAGCTAAAAACTACACAAAAGACGCAAAACGAGTCAAAGTCCAACTTAGGAACAAAACAAGGCAAATTTGGGCGAAAACGAGAGTGAACTCGACTAATTGGCACATAAACCCTAGTTTATCTAGTCATAAAACTAGATAAGCCAGAGGCTTATCACCGAACCTAGTACCATATGTCCATATTTAGATTTGTTGATTCATTTGTTTTATTGTTGATTTGGTTGAAGGTGGTTTTGTTAACCTGTGGCGGGATAACGAGGATCGTCGTTTTCGTGTTTCCGGTGATAACTCAGGTGGGAGAAAGAACCATTCCATCGTCGGAACCGATAAGTAGTATATAATTTATAATAATGGTGTAGGGCGACCTAAACCCTACTAGTGGTCGAGTATTCGACAATACCAAAATCGTATTGGAAACTTTTCCGTAATACCAATGACGATTTGGGAATTGTAGGTTTATCGCCTTAGGTTAATTATTCATATTTGAGGATGTCTGAATTATTTACTTTTGACTGTTTGTGATCCGCTGGTTGAGGTATTCCATCTGCATGTGACGTATTATTGCGGTGTTTGAATATTTATGATAGTGAGGATGTTCAGTGTCTGTCATGGCCGTGATGGTTGTCATGGCCAGGCCGTGACAGGTTCTGTTTTGTAGAATTCTTACCTTTGATGGCTGTCACAGCCAGTCCGTGACAGAGTCTGACTTTGTTATTTATTTGGTTGGACTATTATGATTTGGTTGTGATAAATTGCCTTATATGATATTGAGATATTTGAATATCCTGTTGATTAATGTGTTATGCATGATCTGCCTGGGTTTAATACTATGCTTAGATGATTTTAAGGAAAGATATATATTTCTCGGAGGTATTTGGTTTGGGTGAGAGTTTTGAATATGAATTAGAGGTGCCTCGCTATTATTTTATAGAAGTGATGTGATATAGAATGTAAGTGGAGGTTGTGAGGAAAAGCTTGAGGTACTAGGTTGTTATTGATAAAAGTCAGTGAGAATCATTTGTTGCATTGTTGTTCATAACCGTGTATTTGAGATACACGAGGTCCGAAGTTCTCGTGGACCGTTCCAAATTAGAATTTAAGTTGTGCAACTATAGTGTCATTGCTATCCATGAGCACCCTTGATAGAGAGGAGAGAGAGAACCAGGGTGTGCACCGACGGTACTGTGCAGCTATAGTGTCATTGCTTTGCATGAGCATTCTCACCATGGATTAGAATGTGCACCGGCGTTGGGAATGTGTCACTTGGACGACTGACTCACATTCCTGACGAGGGATGTGTGACAGGATTAGCAGTGGCCACGTCAGCATAAAGGTTTAGTTGCATGAGTTGGAGGGTAGAGGATGATGTTATGAAGTATGGATGATTGTAAATTGTGAGTGATGCATGTTTGTGACCATTATTGTATTATATGCTATGAATCTCTTCCTCTTATGATGATAGAACTGTTTCTTATCTCCCTATTTCTGTATTTTTGTGTATGTCTACTTTGTTACGTTAGAAGACCAGATGGACGACTATGTTACTGAAGAGATGGATGGAACCCTATACGAGACGGAGGTTGTTGAGGAGTTGAAAAACGTTCCGTATGAAGCTGACGCTGAAGAACAACCTACTGATCCTAATAATGTAGCATAGTAAGTTTAGGACCAGTGGGTCATATAAGACGTTTTTGTTTTCCATTAGTTATAAGCAGTTTGTGTAAACAAGTACCCGTGTGGGATCCTACTGAGAGGATACCCTAAAAAGTGTTGTGTAAAATAAAGGATAATTATGTGTGTATTTATGTAATATAGGTTTGGTGTGTTTTATATTTGCAGAAGTTATATAATTATTAATTAAGTTTTAATTTTTACGTATTTTCAATAGTAAGTGCGCGATTAAGTAAATAAATATTAAGTTTTTAATGTAATAATACAATGGGGCACAACGGGGTGTCTCACTATACACTTGACTCAAATAAGCTCTCCCAAGGGTCTCCAACACTCAAACTGATTGAGTTAGTGGAAAAGGGGAGAGAAACCATTTTGGCCGCAATAGGGTGACTGCTGCTACCAGAAATAGAGTTAAAATGAAACCCTCGGTTTCTATGCCAAACATTTATAGGCTGCACCAGAGCACGATCGTCCTTACCATTGAGCACGGTCTTGCTGGACTTAGCGTCATAGAGACGCGGTCCGTATAGTGAGCATGGGCGTGCTCAACTTAAAACTTGAAACACGCTTCAGCATTTGAGCACGGGCGTGCTGGCTACCACCAGAAAGGGACTTTTGAGCCAAAAATCCCACTAAGCCCTTAACCAACCAAACAACTTATAAAAAGCACTAAACGAAAGAGTAGGGTGTTACAAAGCACATTGGAATGCAGCACTTAGAGTTCTAAGGTATCTTAAGGCCACACCTGGGCAAGGAATCATGCTTCCAAGGGAGAATGATCTACAACTTACAGCATTCACAAACTCGGATTGGGCCACTTGTTCCATAACTAGGAGGTCCATCATAGGCTACTTAATGAAATTAGGGACAACACCTGTTTCCTTGAAGACAAAGAAGCAAACTACAGTATCTAAATATTCCAGTGAGGCCGAATACAGAGCTATGGCCCATGCCACTTGTGAAATTCTATGGCTACACAGTCTTATCAAGAGCCTGCAAGTTGATTTCAAAATGCCAACTATATTGTATTGTGAAAATCAAGCCTCCATACACTTAGTTGTGAATCCAGTGTATCATGAAAGGACAAAACACATTGAAGTGGATTGTCATTTCATCAGGCAACACTTGGAATCAGGGGCAGTAATACCATAATACATATCCAAAAGGTTGCAACAAGCAGACATATTTACCAAAGTTCTAGGAGCAAAAATGTTCGGAGAATTAGCTAGCAAGATAGGTGTTCAGACTTGTCACACTCCATCTTGAGGGGGAGTATTAAAATAGCTTCTGCCTAAGCTGTTTAGTAGTTGTATTAGGCTTTGTTTGTTGTAGTTGTATTAGGCTTTGTAATCAGTTAGGCAGTTAGCTATTTCTGTTTTCCCTCTTGATTGTTTTCTGTTTTAGTTAGTTAGGACCCTAGCCGATCTTAGCTGATATAAATGTGATATTGTGAGTCTTGTATCAAGAACTTGAACAAAAATTCAATAACAAGAAAGTATATTCAGAATATTTCAACAAGATTCCTAAAAAAAGTCAAATCCATGTGGTTAGAATTTTCATAATCAAAACAATTTTGATTACTTTTCAAAAATATTATTTTGTGTTCATATGTTTTGCACCAAAAATATATGCATGTATATGTTGCTCGTGACAATCATCACCAGGGAGCAGAGACAAAATTTATATAAATGAAAATCTAATTTATATTACATGAAATAGAAATAAAAAATTAACTAATTTATAAAAAGCAAATTATATGATATAAACTTGATATATAGTTAACAACTTAACATAATATAAATTACTCAAATATATTTACAGCCAAATTTAGTATATACCTTAAACTTAACTTTTTCAATTGTGCACGACGATATATCATGAAGTAAAAATAATCTATTATCATATGTGGTTTTTTTTTAATCAATTTCTTGTTTAATGTAATTAAACAACTATATCTACCCTATATATGATTCTGAAAAAGTTTTTTTTTTTAAACAAAAAAAGGTATGCAAAGACATCTCTATAAAGAGAGATATCCCAACTAGGTTGGCACATTAAACCCTATCAATCATTTGAACCATACCCAAATTTATTAAGAAAAACAATTATAATAAAGGATACAAAAATCATGGGGGACCAAACCAAAACCCATGAGAGTTATTTAAACCTATAGCTAGGCATCCAATATCAATTATGAGCAAATTCCTTCCATATAAAAGAAGGAACTGTATCCCACCAACTAAAAGAACGACTAAGAATACCAAAGGCAACTAACTTATCTGCATAAGTATTGCCTTCCCTATAAATATGAGAAACAAAAAAAATCCATGTGACCAATATACAATTTTTCCACCTATTTCTTAAATTCCAAGGAACAAGATCATGTTTTTTAAAAGCTTGAACAACCATCTTTGAATCACACTCTAACCAGAGCTTGTGTCAACCTTTAGCATATGCAAATTCAATTGACATTATGGCAGCTAGCATCTCTGCATAGAAGGAAGTTGAAATGCTTATATAATGCAAAAAACTTCCCGTGGTTGCAGCTCTACTGTCCCGAAAATTTCCACCACAAGAAGTGTGCCTTGGATTTCCTTGAGCAGATCCATGACCTTGATCCATCCACAAATAGGTGGATGCCAATCAACTTGAATAATTTTAAGAGCCTTAGGTGCATGAATTTCAATGTTAAAAAATTTCAGCATTTTAAACTCTTGAATAGCAGGGTGCATAGTTCTTTTTGAGAGCCTACCCGATTAGAAGATGCTAGCAGATATAAGATTGAAGGCTTGATCAATTGAAATGCAATGATTGTTGAATCTCAATTGGTTTATGCAGAACCAGATACACCAGATTGAATGAACTACACTAGCCAAGATCAAATCCTTCACTTAGCTACTCCAATCGAAAATGCAGGACTTTAGTAGGTTAGTGAAGGAGGAGAGATCGAATTGAATTCTAAGTTTATCAGATAACCAGCTCCAAATAGCATCAGAAAAGTTGCAGATCAAGAAGAGATGATGAGCAGATTCAACAGCTACCCACATGAGCTGCAAACATATACTGTCACACATCCTCTAGCTGATAAATTGTCATCAGTAGGTATTTTTGAATGAAGCAGTCTCCACAGAAGGAAAGACCTGGAAGGTGGAATACAGTTGGACCAAATTGTGCTACCCCAACTCACATTTTGCCCTGTTGCAACAATGTGATTGTAGGCATCCTTAAAAGAAAGACAACCATTAGAAGAGTGCTTCTATACCAGACTACCAGAACTTGGCATCAAAGGAATACAATAGTTTATGATTTCCTGAGCCAAATTAGGAAATGAAACATCTATGAACTGTGGCAAATTCCAGGAATTACCTATCAAAAAGTCACTTACAGTAGCATTCAAAGAGTTCCAAATATCATTGGGAAATCTAGCACTTCAACTATTGGATGAGGCAACCAATTATTGTTAAAATGACTTTTAAAATGTCAACATGATTATGAGATTTATTTATATCAATTCCTTTTGGCACAAAGGATCATAGAAAAGATTTATAAAGGAGGGCAAGTGTGAGTCCCTTATTTTAGGTCCGGGGCAGAATCTGAGGTATCCCACAGCCGGAACGCGTAGGACTTAACCCTCGAAGATGTAGAGTATTAGTTAAAGGGCAATGCCTCTACCCACAAGTGCAATCCCTGTAAAACTAGGTAAACATCGAGTTCGGTTCGACATCTGTCTCTTCATTCGCCATCACAATTAATGTTACTAATAATAACACAATTGCTCAAACTAAATGGGTGATATAATTTATATTAAGGTAGCGTTAATTTGCTACCATTCATATTTTAATATTTTCAGGAAAGTGGGGAAATGAATAAAAGCTTTTCGTGTTTTTTTTGTAACAAAAAGTTTTAGATTAGGGCAAGGATTGACCCCATATAAGGCCAGAACCAACCACCAACCTCTATGAGGATTTCCGATGGAATTAACGGATTGCCTGTCCCAACCATAAAAGATGTCTGAGAATAAAATTAATTAATGAAAGTAAAACAAAAACTCTAAGGATTACTTTTTATTATATTAATAGAATCGTTTACCATGTGTGAGGGAGATAAAGAAATATTCATGGGAATTCATTCTCAAGAATTTAGTTTATATGGGAATAAAACATTTCATAAATCAAATGTCATCTAAGGATTAGAAAATTAAGTTCAAAATGCGCCATGTGGTGTTGCTTTCGTTGTTTGCTCCCCTCCTCCTCTCTGCTCAAGTCAACACATCGTTTTTCAAATTCATGTTTAAAAAATATCAATAAATAAATAAATAATTTAGTTTTCATATAATGTAAGTGTGAAGTTTTTACACTGTCAATCAATCAAAAAAAATCATTTTATATTTGAATTTTAAGGTAGTCATGATAAGAGTCAAACATTTTTAATGATATGATAATTTATGATTGATTAATAGTGTAAAAATTTTCTATACCGATAATGCATACCAATTAAATTTATAAATAAAATTTGAGATGATGTTGTTTATGCCTATTATTAATATTTAATTTGTATGTATTATCAGTGTAAAACTTTTACAGTGTCAACAAGTGATAAATCGTTAGATTATTAAAAATATATGTTTAACTTTTATCATAATCATCTTAAAAGTCATGCATAAGATGATCTATGATTAAACACTAACAATGTATTAAAATTAAACTCATTTTTAAAATGCATGAATACAAATGGCCAAGACCTTAGAATAGCAAAGTGTATAAAACACGATAGGAAATGGGAATAATGAGGCTCGCTCATAGGACGAAAGAGAAATGCTGGCAACATACTTTTTAATACTCTTTTTTCAATATTCTTCGTGGGTCCTACAAAATTCAAGTGGGACCCACATGAATTAATGAGACCATTTTCAAAATAGTGGGCCCACATGAATTTCAACCATTAGGATAAAGTGTGCTGAAAAAAAGAATGTGTTGCTAGTACTCCTCCCGGACGGAATTAAGGGTACGAATAGTTAAGTGATCCGTTGAAAATTTGTGATCTTGCATATTCATGATTTACATAAGTTTGACTTATTTAACTAACAAGTCAAACGTGTTTTTTGAAAAATTGAAAAACATATTTAATTAGGTATATTAATAATTGAGTTTTTTTATTAAAAAAATTGACATATTAAGTAAGTTAATTTCTTAAATATTTATGCATGCAGTAAATATTTTATAATATTTACATAATTATTAATTATGTATAAATCTGATATATTCATTATATATATATATATAATAACTTTGTTATATGGAATGAGACATGTAATGATTTTTTTTTTATTAAAATGATTTTTTTTATTGAAAGGTATAGAATTTTGCTATTCTATAAATTAAGCATGTGACAGAATCGTGGTTGACACAACAAGAATTTTTAAGTTTTGCTATTAATTTTAATTATTAATAAAATTAGTAGTCAATCCCACGCTAATTAATTATATATCAGCTACGATATATCCCATATATCCCACTAATTACTCATTCTTCAACATTATTGTTTCTGTTGTTTCGCAACATTTTTCAAAATAAACATTAAACTTATTTAAAACTACATTCATTTCTCATAATTTACCATTTACCAGTTCCAAAAATCAATCAAATTCTATTGGCCTCTTTTTCTCTTGGTTTCTCTCTCTCATTTTCCTTCTAACTTTCCTCGTAACTCTCTCGTTTCTCTTCTTCTCTCCCCAGATCTTCGAGCTCACAGAGATCCAATTCACAGAGAGCCAATATCTATGTCCCCTATGATGTGAATGCAGACATAGAGATCCAATTCTATATTTGAAGATGAAGGTTTTGCTTTAAAACCCTAAATTTATGCAATATTTTGATTTCTTGCTTTCGCATCTCGATCCTTCAACACCATTATGCTTGATCAACATCATCGTGCTCACAGTGCTAGGTCACATAATAGATCAACATCATTTGCTTCATATGTCAAATTCCTTCATATTATAGTAATCGTATTATTTTTTTAAGCTTTTCATATTAATTCTTTTAAAATCGTAGGCATAGTTGATAGAAATTCACATAACTTCATTATTATTCGTAAGGACAAAACTTATATGAAGTTTTGTAGATAAGTATTGTTTTCCAATGAGAATAGAATATGTTATAATTTAATAAATTGGTACACATGTTTTATTTCCTTTAAAAAATAACACCTAAATTATTTAAGAACTACTTTTGCAATTTTGTGAAGTTAAAAAATTTAAAAGTAATTGGTACGATACCCGTCCATTGGCTTTGGTTTTTATGATCATGATCCCCCTCCCTCCACACTCTTCTTTGGCTTCCACTTTATGGCATTCTTCTTTATTCTTTTCCTTCACAGAGGGTGTTACCAAGCACAAGATCAAAGAGATGAAGATCAACTTCATAGGAGAAGTAGTTCCTAGTGTTGGAAATTTCAGCCAAAGCAAGTCCCACATTGTATGGGAGCTAACTTGGAGAGCCCCCTTAAGCCTATATAAAGAAGCTTAAGGGGTGCTAACAAAACACACCAATCCTCACTAAGAAGAGTGAGAGATAATAGAGATAAAGCCTCACAAGAGAGAGTGAGAGAAAAATAGAGAGATCAAGAGAAAAATAGTGAGCCAATTTGTGAGAGTATTATCCACAAATTAAGGATACAATATTCTTGTATTTTTGTATTCCCATTATTGTTATAGTGGAAGTTTAAGCGACCTACGGGTCCCGTGGTTTTTTCCTTGCTCACATTGAGAAGGTTTTTCCACGCTAAAAATTGTCCGGTGTTATTACACTTATTTTTACGCTTCCGCTTAGTGCCTATTTTTTAGTTCACAGAGGAGGGAAATTATGCTGGTATTTCCCAACAGTGGTATCAGAGCTCTGGAATACTAGGTGCCGGATTTATAAGAAAATTCTTAGTATGCTCTGTGGCTGCAGCATTGTCTGATCTTCCACATCAGAAAAGAATTATTCTTGTTGCTGGAAATAAAGTGTGGTAGTGTGAAAGTGCATGCCTAGAAAAGTTCTGGCTCGGAAAGACTTGGTATTTAAGTGTATCTATTGACCCACCTCTCTTTCCTGGGAACTTCCTCGGTACGCACTGTTCACAAACTACAGTAATTTTCAGCATTCGATACAAATCACCTATACGACACTATTCACGTACAGTGTTATCAAAACCCACCTGGTTGGAGGAGCCATTGGCCTGTGTAACTCAAGATGGAGGGAGCTGTCACTCATGATGGAGACATGTTCAAGCTAACTGCAGATAACTACTCCTATTGGAAGCCGATTATGGTGTTAAGTCTCTAAAATGTCTGATGTGCATTTCCCTAGGTTTTGATGAGAACTAAACATTGGTTAATGAATTAATTAACCTTCATATTGGTTTCTAACCTATCTATCGAGTGTGCAGATTAAGTAATAGAATCACACGTCCATCTCAAATGTTTGAAGCTCACGTCCAACACTGTAGTGATTGAAGCTCACGTCCAAAACACAAGAGATAGAAACTTGCGTCCACCAAAGTGATGAAAGCCAGCGTCTACCTACGTGGCATTTGGAGCGCGTCCAATAAAGTATCAGAACTGCGCGTCCATTAAAGTATCAGAATAGCGCGTCCATTAAAGTATCAGAACAGCGCGTCCATCAAAGTATCAGAATGGCTCGTCCAATGACGTGGCAATTGGAGCTCGTCCATTAAAGTCAGAATGGCTCGTCCAATGACGTGGCAATTGGAGCTCGTCCATTAAGGTCAGAATGTATCCGTCCACTAAAGTGCAAAAGACTCTCGTCCACCAGAGTAACTAAGACTCTCGTCCACCAGAGTAACTAGGACTCTCGTCAATTAAAGTAACTGAGACTCTCGTCCACCAGAGTAACCGAGACTCTCGTCCACCAGACTAACTGAGACTCTCATCCAGTAAAATAACAGAGGCTCTCGTCCACTAAAGTGCAAGAGGCACTCGTCCACTAAAGTAACAGAGGCTCTCGTCCACTAAAGTAAAAGAAGTGCTCGTCCACTAAAGGTGACAGAAGCGCTCGTCCACACCAGTCTTTGGACTTGCTGAGTCCTTAATATGGAGCTCGTCTACTAGCCCGAATGAAAACTCAAATGGCTAGATAGACGTGGTTACTTTTCAAGATGGAAGCACTTATCTTATGAACGCGAATTCTATAAGGATTATCAGAATCTTATTTCAAGAACCAGAAAGAGACTTGAAACCTTCTCTCTTACTCAGTTTCATGATTATCAAGAAAGGTCAGAAGTTACCCTCTCAAGCAACCTTGGATAATCAGAACCAAAGACCAGTTAAAGAATGCTTCCAACGTGCTTTATTCCCTAGTACCTCTGGTCCTTACACAAAAAGGGAAGTGTACTCAGTAAAGTACAAAAAGCTTTCTACACAACTCTGATATGGTTGTAGCACGATGAATAAAGCCATGATCCTTCATGTTAAAAGTACAACCAACGACTCTATTGCATTAATGGCTGCCCAGAACGACTCTATTGCATTAATGACTGCCCAGAACGACTCAATTACAATTAATGAGGTTCTGCTTGAAGCCAACATCTGAGGGGATGTCTCTAACGGATCCTAAATGCTTGAAGACCATAAATACAGAAGTCGTTGAAGATGAAGAAAAAGAGAATACACATTGCATTAAAACGCCATTACTCTGAGCATTAATTTCTTCATTCTTTCATTCTTTATTCTTCAATCATTTGAAGTTATTACGCAGACTTTCCTAAGCTTTACATTTAAACCACTCTCCGAGTGTTAGTGAAAGTTCTGCCTGTCTAAGTTGTATTTATTACAAACCCAATCTCTCAAACAAACCAGAGTGAGTCTGAAGAGGCTAGGTATGCAAATAATACTTGTCTTGAGCCTGAAGAGGCTAGGTGTGCAAATAATACTTGAGTCTGTAACCTTATCAGTTATAGTGGATAAATTTTGGTGTTGCCAATGACTGGACGTAGCTCTTAGTTTTGAAGAGTGAACTAGGATAAATAACCATGTCAATCTCTCTTTCCTTAAACTCTTTAATTGCTTTAGTTTTCTTACGTCTATCAAGTGGTGTGCTTGCAAAAGTCACCTGTCCATCCTGTATTATTCCACTCGTCCAAATCTAGCCTTTTTGTTTGCGAAAAGATTTCAACTTTGCTTAAATTTTGATAAACACAATTCAACCCCCCCTTCTCGTGTTTATACTTGTCTATTTCAGATGGAAGATCATCTATATTGCAAAGATTTGTATTTGCCAATTACCCAGAAGGATATGCCGGATGTGAAGACTGACAAAGATTGGGAGCTTCAGAATCGGAAAGCAGTGGCTGTGATCCGGAAATATATTGATCGAAGCTTGTTCGAGCATGTATCAACTTATACCAATGCGTATGAGTTGTGGACAAAACTTGAATCCTTGATTCAAAAGAAGACACCCAGGAACAAAGCCCACCTTGTCAGACGATTGGTAAAGTTGGAGTACATGAACGGTCAAAATATGATCGAACATCTGAACACTTTCAAAGGCATTGTTAATCAATTACCAAAGGCAGGCATGAGTGTTGATGATGAGTTGCAAACTCTTCTACTCCTCAATTCTCTACCTGAGAGTTGGGACACTCTAGTTGTCACTCTCAGCAACTCTGCTCCAGACGGAAAGCTTAGCATGGATTCTGTTATAGACTGTTTGCTAAATGAAGAGTCAAGACGGAGGGAAAGAGGTTTGAACAATCAGTTTGAAGCCAATGTTGTTGAAAATAGAGGAAGGAGTAA
Organism: Sophora flavescens; assembly: GCA_030762895.1. NCBI lineage: Eukaryota > Viridiplantae > Streptophyta > Magnoliopsida > Fabales > Fabaceae > Sophora > Sophora flavescens. The sequence continues at coordinate 52,942,353 of CM061065.1, forward strand.
GAATCGTGGAAAAGGATGTCGTGGAAAATTAGAAGGTAGGTCCAAATCTTGAACCAGACTAAATTGTTATTACTGTGGCAAGCCAGGACACGTAAAGCCTGAGTGTAGATTCTTGAAAAGAGACCAACAAGCTGGAACAGTCCACCCTGACCAGATTGACTCGAAGAAGAAGAAAGAAGATGGAACAACTACTGCAGTGGCCTCGAATGATGAGAATATATTTCTTGTTGGAGAAGAAAATTATCTAAATGTTGCATCAGATGATTGCATATGGATAATTGATTCAGGAGCATCCTTCCACGTCACACCTCATGAAGAATTCTTCTCATCATACCAAAAAGGAGAATTTGGTACGGTGAAGATGGGAAACCATAACACAAGTAAAATCGTCGGTATTGGCGAAGTAACTTTGATGACTGAGAATGGAAATCAGCTTGTGCTGAAGGAGATCAGGCATGTACCCGAGATGGGTCTGAACCTTATCTCAGTGGGAAAGCTAGATGGAGCCGGGATGATAAACCAATTTGGTAGCGGCAGATGGAAACTCAGTCAAGGAAGCATGATTATTGCTCGCGGCAGAAAGGAAGGCTCTCTGTACATTATGCAGGGAAAGATATGCAAGGGGGAGACGAATGTTTCTCAAGACGCAAACAAAGAACTGTGGCATAGACGACTGGGCCACATGAGCGAGAAGGGTCTGGAGATCCTTGCAAAAGATCATCTCCCAAACATGAAAGGGCAGCCACTTGAATCCTGTGAAGACTGTCTAACAGGCAAAAAACACAGAGTATCTTTTAAAAGATCAGATGATGCAAGAAGAAGAAAGCAGATTCTGGATCTTGTTCATTTAGATGTTTGCTCAACGTCTGAAAGATCTGTTGGTGGTGCTCAATACATTGTTACCTTCATTGATGATCACTCTAGGAAGGTGTGGGTGTATCCATTGAAGACGAAAGATCAAGTTCTTCAAGCTTTCAAGGAGTTTCATGCTTTTGTAGAACGAGCATCTGAAAGAAAACTGAAATGCTTGAGAAGTGATAATGGCGGAGAATACATAGGTCTGTTTGAGACATATTGCAAAACTCATGGGATAAGACATGAGAAAGTTCCTCCCAAGACACCTCAGATGAATGGAGTAGCTGAAAGGATGAACAGAACGATCGCAGAGAAAGTCAGAAGCATGCTTTCTCAAGCAAAAATTCCCAAATCATTTTGGGGCGAAGCAGTGAAAACTGCAGTTGATCTGATAAATCTGTCTCCTTCAAGACCTTTAAATGGAGAGATTCCAGATGAAGTATGGACTGGAAAGAAAGCCTCTTATGGTCACTTGAGAGTCTTTGGGTGTAGAGCATTTGTCCCCATTCCTAAAGATGAAAGAGCAAAGCTAGATGCAAAGACGAAGGAATGCATATACCTTGGTTCACCAAGAGATGAACTTGGTTTCAGATTATGGGATCCTGCACACAAGAAGATTGTTCGAAACAGGGATGTGGTGTTCTTTGAAGATCAAACGATCCAAGACATTAAGCAATCTGAGAAGCCAAAGCACAAAGTGATTTCTGATTCAAGTCCTGTTGTGATAAACAATTCAGGGGGAGAGAATCCTCAAAGGAATGATGAACATGATCAGGAACAATCTGATCAGACAGAACAACCTAACCAGATAGAACAAAGTCAGGATCAGATGATGGAGACTGATGAGACAGAAGAAGAATCTCAAGTAAGACGATCCAGAAGAGTCAGACAACCATCAAGAAGATATTATTCAGATGAATATGTCAATCTCACTGATGAAGGAGAACCTCAAAGCTTCATAGAAGCAATTGAGACGAATGATAAGGAGAAATGGTTGCAAGCCATGGAAGAAGAAATGCAGTCCCTGAAAGAGAATCAGACGTATGACCTGGTGAGATTACCAAATGGACGAAAGGCGTTGAAAAACAAATGGGTGTTCAAGCTCAAGACGGAAGAGAACAACCCAAACCCCAGGTACAAAGAAAGAATTGTTGTAAAGGGGTGCAACCAGAAGAAAGGCATAGATTTCGAAGAAATCTTCTCACCAGTGGTGAAGATGACATCTATTAGAGAAATTCTCGGTGTAGCTGCAAAACTAGACTTGGAGATTGAACAACTTGATGTAAAAACAGCATTCCTACATGGAGATCTAGAGGAGGAAATCTATATGGAGCAACCAGAAGGTTTTGTAGAACCAGGCAAGGAACACCTAGTTTGTCATCTGAAGAAAAGCCTCTACGGTCTGAAGCAAGCTCCAAGGCAATGGTACAAGAAGTTTGATCTCTTCATGACCCAACACAATTTCAAGAAGACCTCCGCAGATTCCTATCAAATCCAGGAAAGGAACACTGGAATGCAGTGAAATGGATACTACGATATCTGAGAGGAACTGCCAAAAGCTGCTTGTATTTTGGCAATGGAAATTTAAAGCTTCTTGGGTATTCATATGCAGATATGGCAGGAGATGTGGATTCAAGAAAGTCTACATCAGGATATTTAATTACTTTTGCAGGGGGAGCTATCTCATGGCAGTCAAGACTACAAAAGTGCATTGCTTTAAGCACTACAGAAGCAGAATTCATCGCAATCACCGAAGGTTGCAAAGAGATCTTGTGGATGAAGAAGTTCCTACAAGAGTTAGGACAGGATCAGGAAAGTTATATTCTCTATTGCGACAGTCAGAGCGCAATCCATATCAATAAGAACTCGACATTTCATTCAAGGTCGAAACACATCGACGTAAGGTATCACTGGATCCGTGATGTGTTGGAAAGTAAACTGCTGCAGATTGAGAAAATACACACAAAAGATAATAGGGCGGATATGATGACAAAAGCTCTACCGAAAGAGAAGATAGAAGTCTGTAAAGAAGTTGCAGGCTTAGCATCAACCCCAAACTGATTCAAGAATATTTTCCCTTTGGCTGAAGGGGGAGATTTGTTGGAACTTTCAGCCAAAGCAAGTCCCACATTGTATGGGAGCTAACTTGGAGAGCCCCCTTAAGCCTATATAAATAAGCTTAAGGGGTGCTAACAAAACACACCAATCCTCACTAAGAAGAGCGAGAGATAATAGAGAGAGAGCCTCACAAGAGAGAGTGAGAGAAAAATAGAGAGATCCTTAGAGAGAGTTTTCTCAGAAAGAAAAATAGTGAGCCAATTTGTGAGAGTGTTATTCGCAAATTGAGGATAAAATATTCTTGTATTTTTGTATTCCCATTATTGTCATAGTGGAAGTTTAAGCGGCCTACGGGTCCCGTGGTTTTTTCCTTGCTCACATTGAGGAGGTTTTTCCATGCTAAAAATTGTCCGGTGTTATTACACTTATTTTTACGCTTCCGCTTAGTGCCTATTTTTGAGTTCACAGAGGATGAAAATTATGCTGGTATTTTCCAACACCTAGAAGCTTGAGAGCTTGCAAGTGAGAAAGATTTATCAAATGGAATCATATTGAAAAAGATGCTTAATTGTGTACATTAGTCTCTTATTTATAGGTTAACTATGTAACTAACTCTAACCAACTCTTCTAATTCATAACTTCCTCAAGCAGACAGATGGATTACCAATCAGCTTGAATTACAACTTTACAACCTTCTAAAAAAATAGCCAGAACATGTAAAACAAAACAACAACAAAAAATTGCAAAACAACTATAAAAAAAAAAACAGCAGCATGGCCCAATTTGTGATCATAGTGGACCAGGCCCAGGAGAGGGAAAATCCAGGAAGCTTCCAGACCCGGCATCTATTCCTCAGCAGTTCCATTCTTTCCCTTCCCAAGTTGAACCCTAATAATGAGCAAGGTAAAGGGAATGACAACGACTATCAACAGCGAGCGGCGGCGGTTTCAGCCGGGATCGAATACCAATCCTGAGCGCGACGATGAAAACAATGGCGAACAGCGGTGGTTTCCACCGGGATCGAAGACAGTGATGCAGCCAAAGGAGAATCCGGTGGAGAAGGGATACACAGAAGAGAGGTCCATGGTGGGTGAGAGGGTTTCGACGGCGGAGAAGAGGTTGAGGACGCCGTTGACGACAAAAGAAGCAACTAGAACGAAGGACCTTGTTGGTAGTGTAACATCCTAAAAATTCAAATATAATTATTTTAATAAAAAAAATGGTAGTATAAGAGTTTATTATAATTGTTTTCTTTATAATAAAAATCCAGTGGGTTCCACAATAATGTAAAATTGATTTAAAAAAATAAAATAAAAATAAGGATAAGAACCTACCCTGGACTAAATTATTGTGGCAATAATGATAGGAAACATAAGCATATCAAGGCCCATGCTGTGTTACCCATTATAAATAGATAGTTTGAGTGTTTTAAGCCCAATTTCGCATAATATGACTAGATACCTAACTTTAGATGGATATTTAGTAACCAAATAGAACTTTTTTGAATTCGAGATATGCATAAGAAATATAGCCATGTCTCTTAGCTTTCCATAGACACCAAATTTGTCCAAATTGGATTCTTGTAGCTCAAGTTATGACCAAATTCGTACACACTATTCATGTTCCAGCGCCAGAACCGTTTTTTAAAATTCTATCCACGTTTTGACTATCTAAACGTCGGTTTCAGATTTTGTGGTATTCATAACATTTGTAGACAATTCTTTTATATTTCCAACGATATAAAGTTTATAATTTTTGAATGTCTATAACTCAAGATATGTGCGAAATACAGAACCATATGCAGAGTAAGCGGGCTTAGCGCTTTTTACACGTTTTGGGCTATTGGGGGCTCTATAAATAGAATCATAACACTCTTAGGGTGCGTTTTTGAACCCTAATTACACCTAGAAACTCAAACGGCTAAAAAGAGAAGAAATTCAAGGATTAAGAAGAGATAGTTGTGGAAGAGGGAGTCTAGGAAGAGGAAGATGATGATAACTCTTGGCAAACGTTAGGATTCGCGGTAGGAAACGCTTAGAGCTATTTGGAGGTCTTCAGGAGGTGAGTAACAATACTTTTCATGAACCATTTCCATGCGATATATGATTGCTTTTGTTGATAAGGGATTACCATGTGGTTTTGGGAGTCTTTAATTGACTTGATGCATATCGTTAGTGACCTAAATTCTAAAATTGGGGTTTTGTTTAATAGGGGAATTAATTGATTAATTGATGTTGTAACGTGCTTATTCATGTATGATATGTTTTGATATTCATGATTGTTTGTTATTGGTGGAAGTTTATATGTTTAAAATTGAGGGAAATAGTTTGTTACATGCATGAGACATGACATATTTGAGTTATAATATGTTGTATGATGTTTGCCGCAATACCACCTATGATAGGGGTATCGAAAAGTAATACCACCATAATGGGGTATCGAAAGTAACATCCCCATATAATTGGGATGTCGAAAAAGAGCAATACCGCCTAAAAAGGGTATCGAAAGTAACACCGCCACACGTTGGGGTGTCGAAAAGGGAGAAATACCGCCATGTGCACAGGGGAGGTATCGAAATAGAAACGTCCCCGACAGGAGGGTGACATCGAAACATTCCTCATCAGAAGGGGTGGGCAATGGGATGCCATTGTCATGTGATGTGTGAGATTTATGGCATGCCGGCAAGAGACCAATTTAGTTATAAGGCCTTCGAGCCACTTGGATTAATTTAGAATTTACTTGGTATGTGGAATGTGATGCATTGAGATGAGTTGATCTAATGCTATATGCATTTGACTTGATGAAATTTTTGTTGTTATTAAAAGTATTTTTTTATATATTATTTTGGGAAATTAGGGGATACCATGGACAGTTTTTCCGGTTTCCGCACCGGCTGAGAACAACATTATTTTCGAAACATTTTATAAACTGTATTGTTGATCACTGGGATTTTATATCTCATTATAAATATCGTTTTCAGAGACAGAGGACATCGCTGTTGAGGATCCAGAGATCTGAAGAGTTATCTTTGATTAGCTAGTTGGTTAGTAATGTAGTATGGTTTAGAGTATTATGCGGACGACGTTCTTTGGTTTACATACTATTTTCCTCAGATTGTAATTAGACGTCCGGTTTTGAGGCTTTTAGTTTTTATTCAAATGATTGAATTTAATAATATTTTTCAATACTTTGTAAATACTATTATTTTATTTAATACGAGGTATTTTCATACTTAGTTATTTGAGAAAAAATTTATGACTTGTGTTTTTTTTATTAAATGTTTTGAAGGATTTTTATTGAAATTAATTTGGGTTACTAATGTAACAAAGGGCGTTACAGGTAGCGCCATCGCGGGGAAGAAGGATGAAGAAGATGTGCTATTTACGCCGGGATCAAAGACAGAAATGGCAGATCCATAGTCGCAGGAAAGGTTGGTGAATGAGGCCAGTTTGAACTTGATCAGCTCGAACTCGATCTTGGAACCCTCGCCTTCGATAATCACTGGCGAACCGAGAACAAGCCTCTGGTGGAGGTGCAGCGCACGGTGGAGACCTGGTTGAGCCCTAAGCCGCTGTCAACGGCCCCGGTGCCTACTCCTTCGGGTCTGTCGGAAATTGTCATCAAAGAAGAAGACCAGGCGAAGAGCTCCTCTGGTTTCTCAACGGCTTCAGGGACCAGATCGACGATGGCGGAGACCTCCTGTGATTTCGTTGGTTCTTCCTCAACCCTCAATTCTTGATCTTTGATCCAGTTGTTGCATCCATAGACATGATTGGAGGAACCACCGGACTCGATGTTCTCCACCGTGCCGGACTAAGACTGAGTACCACCGGACTCAAGATCCAAGAACTGTGGCACTGCATCACTGTTGAAGGTGACAAAAGTGCATGTGATTTGTCGCGACCGTCCCGTCCGGGAGCCGCGAAAAGAAGGTAAAAACAGAGGAGTCGCCACCAATATTTTATTTGGGAAAAACATTGGAAAAATCATTTATTTTAAGGAAACTGGTCATTTTTTAAAAAAGAGAGATTTGAGTTCGGGAGTCTGTTACGAGTAGGGAAGGTGTTAGAACCCTACATCGCCTGTTTAAAAACGGTACCTCAAGTTAATTGTGCAAAATAATTTTAATAACCTTTGAAAATATTTATTTTTACCCCATTTTGAAATTAAAAAAAAGAAAGTGAACACAATAAAAGGGAAAATAAAATTTTGGCTTGACAGAATGATTGATTCTGCTCCTACGTATTCCCGGGTGCGATGGAAACTCAAAGCCACGTAGTTCTTACTGAAAAAGGTTGGTGGGTTGGTTGATTTTATTTTTGGTAAATATTTGATTTTGAAAATAATTTTGAGAAAAAGGATTTAATTTCAAAATAAATTCACTCTTGCACAGGGTCCAGATAGCAAAGCTATACGATAAACTCTTACAATTCATACGACACTTGAGGATGAAAAAATCATACATCAACGTCGCAGATTGTTGCGTGAATTCAAGAAAACCCTTTTTTATTTTCATAAATAAATTCTTCTTAAAAATTTTACTAAGCCAAAAAGAATTGATTTTCCTTTTTAATTTTGAAAAAGGGATTTTGTTAAAAAAAATAAATTCACTCCTGCACAGTGTCCAAGATAGCAATGCTATACGATAAACCCTTACAATTCGTACGACACTTGAGGATGAAAAAATCTTACATCAACGTCGCAGATTGTTGCGTGAATTCAAGAAAACCCTTTTTTATTTTCAGAAATAAATACTTCTTAAAAATTTTACTAAGCAAAAAAAAAATGATTTTCCTTTTTAATTTTGAAAAAGGGATTTTGTTAAAACAAATTCACTCCTGCATAGGATCCAAGATAGAAATGCTATATGATAAACTCTTACAATTCGTACGACGCTTGAGGATGAAAATTCAAACATCAATGTCATAGATTGTTGCGTTGAATCAAAAAACTCCCTTTTTTATTTTTTATAAAATTTGTTTTAAAAAGATATCTTATTTTAAAATTTTTTACTAAACATATTTCTTATAAAGAATTGATCTGACCTAGATGAAATAACCCAATGCTTTAATGTAACAGTAACAAACAAAAAGGCAAACGGGGCCATATGCTACAAATCCAAAAATAACATCAGAACCCAATCCTTAATAAACCAAATAATAAAGAAAGAAACAAAAAGAGTAAAACAGAGGGAAGCTTCTAGCTTCATTATTACCACCAACGTGACAGAGAGCAAGAGAGAGGACCAAGGAGAATGAAAGCAGGGGCGGCTGGTTTGAGCAATGGTTTGCGCGGCGGATCGTGGTGAGGCGCGAACGGGGACACGAGGATCTGAACGGCGTTGGAACGCGTCTAGTGCAACGCGACAAAGCGGGTTGCACTGCGAATGACTGGCGTTGAGGAACCCTGCGGCATAGGGATGCGGTGGTGACAGTGGTGTTGTCGTGGTGGTGCGGAACGGTCTGAAAGGCCCGGATCTGTGTTCTGTGGCCGGTTCGTGGTGCTGTGTGCGCAGATCTGGCGGCTTGATTCGTGTGTGTGGCATTTCGTCGCGACAGGGATGGTTGCGGGACTGAGTGGCACGCGTCCCGTGGCGGTGCTGGGCGGAGCTGGGCTATGGTACTGAGCGATGACCCTTCTTCTTCCTCAGACTTTTATTATCATCTATGTGATCCTTTGTTGTTGTTTTTTTTTTTTTTGTTGAAAGAGGAAACATAATAAGGGGAAAAAAAGAGTTTGATGAAGATGAAGTTGAATGATTCAAGGTGTTTGAATTAGAGAAAGATGGGGAGGATGAGGGAGTTCAAAATGATTAAGAGTTCATCTCAATCCTTTTTGCTTTGTTTTTATTTTTTTTGACATTGAAGAATTTTCCTTTTAGCTCTCTCTACTCTTGAAATCTGAATGTCTTCCTCCTTTTCTTGTACAAGATGATGCTTCGTTTATATATTAACCACAGGGGAAGATAGTGCCAAAATTTATTATTAGTATGCTGTGAGGTGTAGACAAAAAAATATGCAGAGGATGGTACATTTTGTGGGGAGCATATCAGCCTTTGCTCCACCACCTTGCTTGGTTGTTGCAGATGCAGGGTTGGTGCCTCCTTGTTTTGGAAAAAAACATAAGAGAACAAAAGAAAGGGAAAAAACAAAGCTGGCACATACCTGAAATAAAAAAAAACAGATAACATTGGGGAGGGGGAATGGAAAAGTTCCAAAATTTTTATTATTATTATTATTATTATTATTATTTTAAGATAAAAAAAACAAAAGAAAAAGGAAAAGAGAATAAAAAAGACCCCATTTTTTTATTTGGGTTTGGATTATGGGCCAACAAGACATTTGTAACAATAAAAATGGGCCACACTAATCCTATAATGGACCAAGAACAAAAACACGTTTTTCCTTTTGCAAAGTTTTTTTATTTATTTATCATTTTTTGTTTATTATTTTTTCAAAACATTAATTAGAAAAACATGCTGACAAAATTAGGTGTTCACATGATTTCTCTAGTCTTGAAGGTGGTGTTGTTGGTTGCTGGCTTGATCAACTTGATCGGAATCACAGGAGCCTTATCAAGATCTGAATCTTGCTCGAAATTGCCGAAAACGATTTGGTAGTGGCCGTTCTCCTCCTTTGAATCAGAATCGTCTTCTTCCTCTAAATCCGAAACATGTTCTTCCTCGAGGTCTGAATCTGAATCGCAGAGATCTTCATCAATGTTATTTGCAGAAGGACGGTATTGTTGGGAACATACAAACTCCTGAATTTAATTTTTTTCAATTTTTTTTGTTTCTACGCTACTTGATTCATTGTTTGGGATTTCGATCCTATGGGCACGTGGTGTGGGTGAGTGTAGCAAGAGATGCCGACGACATTGCGCACAGGTTGACTGTGCTGTAAGGCTTGATTATGCAAATTGGTTTGAGGTATGAAAGTTAATGGTGGTTCTGGTCAAGTTGATACTTAATGATATAAAGATAGTTCTTCCCTGGAACAATTAACAAAAAGGACGACTAGCTACTTGAACCTAAATTGACTCCGAGATCATAATGTAGCATTTTTCTAGAAAAATATACCGCGGGTTAGCTTCGACAAGTGTTATTTTGCACCATTCTATCGGTTTAATCAATTCTTACCACTATCATGGAAACTACTTCCTCTGTATGAGTTTTTCTGCATAGAATTGCCGATTTGAAGGGAATTGCTTGCTCTAGATTCAATTTAACTATGTACCTTTCGAGTACATCATTAAGAATAGACAATGCTTGAAGCAACAATCTAGTGAATTATATACGTTAATGAAACAAGTAAAAGAAAAAAAAAATTGGAACTAAAATGAGCGAGTGATGGGGAAAAAAGTTCATAAAGTTGAAGAATCTCAGTTAATCATGTACTGAAATTGCAGGATAACAAGTATAATTACAAAATGAAGTAAAAGCAACTCGATGGATCTCGTGTTCCTTTTCAAAGTCAAATCTATGTCGCGCGGATATGTGATGGATATGATAACCGGAGCTGTAATGAATATTGGTACATGGTACCACAAATTTTAAAAAATGGGATTCGAGTATGGTAAAATATATCATATAGAAATATACAAAAAGCGAACAACGAAACAATTATAAATCAGAAGATAAAAATAAGATTAAAGGTCCATTTAAGTTCGTAACAAGTTTTAAGGTACCACAGTTTGTCCACGAGACAAAAAACTCATCGAATAGTCCTCAAGAATTATCAAAGAGGGACATGTTAGTCCATTTGTTTGTCTTTGTCTTGAAGACATCGTTAAAGTGCTGATGTGTATCATTAGTGTATCTAGGTGCCTAGGTAAACAATCACTGCATGCAACATAGACATGAGATAACAATTATGCATTGACCCTATAAAGTTCTCAACCTCCGATCTATATTATAAGAGACAAAACCCTAAATTATAGAAATCAAGGAAAAATCTTAAAATGAGCTAATTGTAATTAATACTCATATAGATTTCCAAAAATACCCCTTCTAATATTGATGAACCAACCCACTTTCATGGAAAATTGATACTTCTGGTAAATATAAATCATATTATAAATAAGAGTAATATTAGAAATTAGCATTTAATATATGTGAAAATTGATACATGTTTCTAATATTTTGGACCAAAAAACAGACTCATTTGTTTCTTATAATATGGACTAGAGGTAGTATTATTTAAGTAACCGAATTTAATTAGTCTATGACAATTTTTATCATGGGACAAATTAATCATTACATGTTACAAGTAACACAACACATGCACAAGATGCACCACACCAGAAGCATCAATACAGGTTACATGGATGAGTTTAATGGACACTTGGGCACATTAATGGTACATATCAACGGCGTGTTGAATAAAGTGACAAACGAAGGGACTAACTTGTCCCTCTATTGTCATTCTCATGGACTATTCAATGATTTTTTTTTTTCTCAAAGACGAAATTTGTACCTAAAAAATTGTCAGAGACTAAAATGGGCTTCGGTCTAAAAATAAGATTCAATTAAACTATTTCAAGTAAGCAAAATATAAAGATGACGTAGGATATGAAGGGAGTGATGTAATAGTTGGCTTCATTTAACAGTAAATCAAACAATTAAGAAACAAAATTTAGTGTTTGACATATAATGATAACTTGTATTTGAGAAAGTCTGCATTACCATCGTTGTCCATTTCTGCCGGTAACCGCTTATATAACAGCAACTATGGCGTTCATTTGTGGCTTCAACAACACTGAATGCAAGAGGAATCAAGTCCTCCTTGACACTAGATCAAGATTAATTGTTACTAGCTTTTCCACAACCTCTTCGATAAATTCATATTCGTACCTACAAAAGCACAAGGCTTTTTATTTCATTTATTTATGCACGGTTTTTGCTTTCTTCTTATGAATCAGAATTTATTTATCATGGTAATAAAATTTAGCTTGGCTAATTATCTTTAGAGAAAATATTGTCACAAGAAATACATTAAACTGAAACTGGAAACAAAACCTTAACAACATACACTAAAACAAATTAACAACAAGAACAATATACCACTCCTATTTCTTCTACAATTTCTTGTAAAAGTAATTGAAACAATTATATTTACCCGCAACTTTTATCATACCATTCTTAACAATTCTTTTTTTATTAGTAAAAACAATACAATATAATTTTCAATACTCATTTCTTTCTCTTTTCACCAAACAAATAAATTGCGAATTGATGTAGGAAAAACTGGTTTTCGGGGAGCATTTTCCTAATTGAAAATTTAATTAGAAGATTGGAATTCCAATTTAACATTTCACATATTTTCATAAATGAGACATATATTCAGTAACTAATAATCATATTATTAACAACTCATAGAGTGGTTGTTGCAATCTTTTGCAGAAAATATGGGAAATATTTGATACTATCTTTTTTATATTTTTGGATATTTTAGAGCATTTTATATAATCTGTTAGGATTTAATTTTTATTTATATTTAATGATTTGTTTCCTTATTTAATAAGGGTTAGGATTCTATAGTTAGTATAAGGATTTAACTAGTATATACTGTCAGTATAAAAGATATTTTTATATAGTCAATCAATTATATATTATCACATCATTAAAAATATTTGACTTTTATCATAAGTACCATAAAAGTCACACATAAGATAATTTATAATTGGTTGATAATATAAAAAACTTAACACTAAACATATATCAAAATTAAACACTTAGAATAAATAAAATTATTATAGTTGTCTTTTATGATGAGCTCAACGCATAATCAATACATCAAATTAATATCAGCCTTATATTATTTTGATAATTTGAAATCCTATTTATCTTCTTCATTCCCTATCAAAAACACTACAATTCAACTTAAGAGTGGTACCATCTTCACGACATGTCCTGTCATCATTATGTTGGATCCTAAAAATTCTGAACTTCGATTAGCCACCTTTCTATATCATTTTGTCCTTTATGCCTCCTTCTCCATTGTTTGCCACCGCCCCGCTGTTGTCCACCTTTGTCGCTCAAGTGATCCTTTCGTCCGACAAGTCCACCATCGGAATCATCAATCACATATCTATTCGGTCTTATACGCTCCCCCATGCGCCATCGCATGTGCTCTCCTTCCGATGACACATTTGGCCACCTATTCGACTGTCATTTGTTCTGCAGTACTTGTTGTCATCCCTTTTACTCAAATTTATCCTCTCCTTGTCTAATAGCATACAAGACTCAGCCTCTTTACCTCTGATCACTACCTCAACGTGGTTGTTTGGCTCGCTTGGGTTGTGTTTTGTTGTGTTCAAAACCCAGATATGCTAATTTTTTGCTTTGTTCTGGATCTTGTTTCTTCTTTATTTGTCATGCCATTTTTTCCTGCTAATAGATCATCAGTTGTTCTCTTTCCACCGACGATCAATCTGATAGTGACTCGTGTCCTAAAGATGAATCATATTAATGACGACTTCTGTTCCCGTTAACAATCACTCTTATGGTGACTTATGTTATAATGAGTCACACTAGCTTGCTCAGCTCTCCATCCAAGAAGTTTTAGCCTCAATTATTTTTCCCAAATGCATTGACCTTGTCTTCGTCCCATATGCAATGGTCTCATCCCTATCTTGGAAGCATTTGCCTACTTTGGTTTCAATTTTAATTATGTTGGGTCTCCGATATTGTTATTTAAAGATTCTAAATAAGGTTTTGAGAATTTTGGAGTTTAGACCTTGATTTGTATGATTACTTGCCAATATATTTCTGTCAAGTTGATGATCATTAAAGCCATCTTGCTAAGTTATTTTTCCAACAACTCTCTTAGTCTTCTCTAACATCCCTGAGACCTTCCAAACCATTATTTTCGCGGAGGTCAATTTTTTGTTTTATTTTAATCAAGGTGAAATGTATTGTTTTTATGTAACAAGCTTAAATTTTAGTAAAGTTTAACTTGATGGGAGTCTTAAAAAATCTAAAAATATCTGATAATATTTTTTTTTATTTTAGAATGTTTTAAAGTATCCTAGATGATATTTTAGGATTTATTTCTTATTTATGTTTTATGATTTGTTTTCTTATAATTTAATTAGGACTAGGATTCTATAATTAGTATAATTAGGACTATATAGATTATAGGATTGTTCTTGGTAGAGCAACTCCAATGAGAGTTGTTTACCAGGTTCTTAAACTTAAGGACAATTCTTAATGGGTTGCACCATTTGTGCAATTTGATGTGAATGTGACATATAAGGATGATTGCTTCTATAAGCAATGGTTTTTATATAAGGACCATCAATATAAAAAAAGAGAGTGAAATACAATATTCAGCAGTCCAATCGTAAATGAATTAATATTTTAAATTGAAACAAAATTAAATGTAAGTAAAGATGTGAGGTAATTTGTGTGACATATTTAGTGAACTTTTAAGAATTGCACCATTTGAGTATAAAATTGCTTAGAATGGTGCCAAGTAAAAAGTAACGAAGTGGCATGATAAGACACATAAAAGATAAAGTGAAGTAACTCTAATGACTTGCAATATTGGAAATGCTCTCAACACACAATCATCACATTAGATTCATATCAAATTTATATAATTTTGAATGTTTAATGTGTATTTTGGTCCCTGTAAATTCGGTGGGATTTAATTTTAGTCCCACCAAACATTTTTATTTTGGTTTTGACCCCTAACAAATTTAATTTTTTGGATGGGTCCCTACTGTTAGGGGACTATCATTAATTGATGAAGTGATAGACAACGTGCCATATCATCAGAGCCACATGAACAAAAAAAAAAAATCATTTTTAAATCCATGTGTTAATTAAAAAAATTATTTAATTTTATATCCATGTGGATTAATAATTATTATTATTTAAATATTTTCAATAAATAGATATTATTATAATTTTTAAATAATTATTATAATAATTAAATATACTCACAATTATATATTTAAAAATTATATAATTGTACTAATTAAATACAATAGTATATTATTAAAATAATGTTTAAATATTTTCAATAAATAATAATTATTACATAATTCTTAATTAACTAATTATTATTGTAAATAAATATTTTAATTATATAACTTGTAATTAAGTAATTATTAGTTTATTACTTATATTTAATCATTATTATATTTATTATTTAAAAATTATATAATAATAATTATTATTAAAATATTTAAATAACATTAATTATTAATCCATGTGGATATAATATTTAATAAAAAATATTTAATTACACACGTTGATTTAAAAATAATTTTTTACACATAGCTCTGATGATGTGACACGCCATCTGTCATGTCATCAGTTGGCGGCAGTCCCCTAACAGCAAAGATCAATCCCCAAAAATTAAAATGTTTAACTAAGGATGTAAATCAAAGAAAAAAAATTAAGAGATTAAAACCAAATCTCACCCTATTTAGATGTACTAAAATATTCATTAAGCCTATTTTGAATCTTTAATATCTCTTTTCTTACTTCGATCTAAAATCATCCAATTCAACCATATACATAAATGTAAACACTGAACATCTAATCTCAATGTTAGTTTTCTCCCTTCATAACATGTATTTGAATCATTACTGTTAGAAATCTACAAATGAACTATCTATGCCAAAAGAAAAAACTAGTACCAACAGACATGGCGCTAATTATGGACGTTAGGAGAAAGCTAATTGAAAGTATACGTACCCAGTTTTGAAATGCCATTTTTTCAAGTTGGCAACTTCAGACAAAGCTGACCTCCAATTTTGCTCCTTCGTTTTGTTGCCCAGCCTATTTTCATGTATTGTCATGGCTTTTTCATAACTGTTTCTCTGATGCCATACATCAGACGGTTCTACCTTGTAATATATTGGCCAAAACATGTTCTTTTTCATGCTTTTCGACTCAAGGATATTTACAAGTTCATCAAGGCACCACGAGGAAAATGCATAGTTTTCAGAGAAAACAATAATTGAAAATTTTGATTCTTGAATTGCATTAATAAGAGTTTATGAAATCTGATCTCCATCCTCCAATGCCTCATCATCCATGATGGTCTTGAATCCCTTCTTACACAAAGCATAATAAAGATAACCTGTAAAGCTGTTGCGAGTATCTCGACCTCTAAAACTGAGAAAAACATCATAGCGAGGCAAGGATTTGTTGACCAATTCCACAATACTTTGAGCAGTTTTAAATTCATACCTACAAAAGCATAAGGTAATTTAACACTTGAGAAGTTTATTTAGAAGAACATGTTTTCTCTTTCTATTGATCTGAATTGTTACTTCAATAGCATAAAAATAAGTTTGTCTAATCAATCTGTACAAAACATATTTGGCACATAAACTTCAAAACTACAATGAAACCAAAAAAAAAAATAAAAAACTGACAGTATCCCGTATCTCCAAAAACAACATTCCTTATTAATACAGTCAACAAAAATAAAAATATTGGACCGAAATTTCCTCTTTAGTTTCATAGATATTCAAGGACGAGGCATGTATTAAGTAAAATAATAATCATATGATTAACAGTTAGTACTAGGAGACTAGGGATGGTAATTTGTACATTACCTATTGGGTACCAGCAAAAATTATCCATGATGGGTAGGGTAATTACCTGCACAATGGATAAGGGTCTGGGTAGGGTAATTACTCGCAAATTTGAATGAGTATGGGTGTGGGTACGGGTACTACGGTACCCATCTTGCTCCATCTCCGTACATATGTATATGTATATATAATTATTTATTTCTTTATATTACTAATATATATAATTTTAAATATAACACAAATTTTAAAACCAAAATTAATCTAAAGATTCTTATCTTTCTAAACCTAATGACATTTATAATAGTGTTTTTATTTATTTAAGTATTTTGATTTGTAATGTTTTATGAGTAAATTTAAAAGACCTTGGAATCGTTTTTTAATTGCTATAACGTTTCTTTTGTTATTTATTATTTTTTCACCGTTAAACTGCAGGTAACAGGTGCAGGTACGAGTAGTTAGGTACCCAAAGGGTAAAAGTAAGGGTAAAGTTGCTACCTACGTAGGTACGGATCCGAGTACGGGTAATTTTTTCAAACGTGGGTATAAGAACGGATATTATAATATCCCCTCTCTCTCTATCTCTCTCTCTCTCTCTCTATATATATATATATATATATATATATATATATATATATATATATATATAGAGACACACACACACACTACGTACCCAATTTCGAAATGATATCCTTTCAAGTTGGCGACCTCAAATAAAGCTGACCTCCATTTTTGCACCTTTTTTGATTCCTTTTCAAACTCACTTACATGTTTATCCATGGCTTTGCTGTAATGAGATGCCTGATACCTTACATCTGATGGTAGCACTTTGTAAAAGATTGGTAAAACCCGTTGCTTCTTCAACTTCATACAGTCAAGGATCTTGACTACTGCATCAAGACAGTGTGAAGAGTATGCATAGTTTTCAGAGAAAACAATTATTGAAAACTTAGATTGTTCAATAATTGCTTCGATATGAGATTGTGAGATATGATTCTCAACCACCCATTTCTCATCATCCCTGAAGGTCCTGAATCCCTCCCGTTGTAAAACATTATAGAGAAAATCTGTGAAGGAGTAGCGGGTATCTTCCACACTAAAACTGAGAAAAACATCATAGCTGGAAAAGGCACGATTGATCCGATCCACAAGATTTTTGGTGATCCAAATCACTATCTCTTGGACAAATTCATATTCGCTTCGTCCCCTACAAAAGTACAAGGCCTTTTAACTCATGCATGTAATACAATTTTTGTTTTCTTTCCATTGTATATCAGAATTTATTTAATCAAAATAATAAAACTATGACTGACTAATTAATCTGCACATAAACTTATTAACGTGACACAATACACTGAAATCCAAAACAAAACCCTTGCTACGTACGCACAACACACACAATACCCCTTATTAGTAAGTCATTTAATAATGGGTACTAGTAGACAATAGACATTTAATTATGAAAGTTTGTAAGCTAATTAAAGTAACGGAAAGTAATCCAATTTTTTCTATAAGCAAATTTTAAATAGTTCCATCATATTTAATGAAATTATTTTCAAAATATCCTTTATTAAATACAAATTTTATTTTTCAAGGATTCCTTTTGTTCTCAACAACACAAACCTAATAAATAAGAATAAGGATAATTTAAATAATAAGCTCAATTTTTTATTCCTGGTAATTTTTTTAAATAAAATTAACTAATTTTCTTAATAAATATGAGATTAATTAACTAATTTTTTAACCCATCCGCTCAATTCGACAACTTCAGTCAAAGCCGACCTCCATTTCTGCACCTTCTCAAGTTACCTCCAAGTCTATATACATGTTTAGCCAAAGCTTTGCCGTAACTACCTGTCTGATGGCTAACATCAAACGGATCCACATGGTAAAAAATTGGGCAGACCAACTGGTTCTTCATCTTCTTACATTCTAAGATCTTCACGAGTTCATCAAGACACCATGGCGAAGATGCATAGTTTTCAGATAAAATAACAATTGAAATCCTTGATTCTTCAATTGCTTTTGTAATAGAAGACCAAACATCATCCCCGGGACGCAATTTTTCATCCGTGAAGACGATCAATCCCTTCTCGTGCAAAGCATGACACAAAGAGCTTACTATGCCTCCGCGAGTGTCTTCCCGACTAAAACTGATATAAACATCGTAGTTGTAATTGGGTACCGTTCCTTCATTTGCCATCACAATTGATTGATTGATGTCAATAATAGCTAACAACTACAAAGAAGCAGAGTAGAGTACTCCTCAAAGTAAACGGACGCGATGCGATGAGATGAAATTTTATAAGGATGAGAAAGTGAAGTTCTACGGACTTCTTGAACAAATTGAGTTTCTTTTAGAAATTATTTATCAGTTTAGAATTGTTGGGATCGTTTTGAATATGTGATATATTTTATTTTTTTTCAATCTGACGAGTCAAAGACTCCAGTGCAGATGGTGCCTATCACTTTCTAACAGATGGTAGGCGCCAGTGCAAATGGCACCTTCACAGACGTCACTGCAGATGGCACCTCCCCCTTTAATGCACCACGTGGCACTGTAGAGGCCACCCCCAACCCAACCCAAAATTGGATACCTACAATTTTAAAGAAATAACATTATAAAAAAAATTATATTATAAATATAAAATATAACGATGATATTAATAATAAAATTGTATCCACACATGGAGTGATATGAAGACCGATTAGTCGAAAGGTTCATTATAGTGACCTAAAAGTTTCTTTAAAAAGTTACAAAAAACTGTTCTGCTTTTGTTTGGTGATGGAATTGCAACCACGTCCGATCAACTGTCAGACTTTAACTTTGACTAGGCCCATGGTATATAGCAGTGGTTTTCCATGGATAGAGTCTAGGGGTTGCACTAACATTTAAGTTTTTTAACCCATACGGGTTCAAATTGTTAAAAAATGAATTGTTTTTTATGCAGTAATAAATGGTTAGAACTGATGGTGGCGCAAATAATTAGCAGAAATTTACCAACTTTTTTAGTTACATATAAACGAAAACAAACCTAATGTCGATATTCATTGGAGGAATGATTTTTTATATAAAAAAAGATATTATAAGATATTTTTTTTATTTTTTAATGTATTCTTGAAAAACGTATATATAAAAGACATCATATGGGATTTTTTTATTTCTTCTTGTTGTTTTAAATATATACTTTATCATTAATGTCATCGTTACTTCCTATACTTATAGTATAATTTTTTTGTAGCGTTGTTCCTTTAAAATTGTAGCGTTGTTCCTTTAAAATTACAAACGTCCAACTATATATTTATCTTTATCTCTCGCTTACATTTTATATATTTATCTTTGTCTCTCCTTTAAAATCCCGATGTCTTTTATATATACGTTTCTCAAAAATATATTAAAAAAATAAAAAAAATATCTTATGATATCTTCTTTTTATATAAAAAATCATTCCTCCAATAAATATCCAGATGATTTGTTTTCGTTTACATGTAACTAAAAAAGTTGGTAAATTTCTGCTAATTATTTGCGCCACCATCAGTTCTAACCATTTATTACTGCATAAAAAACAATTCATCTTTTAACAATTTGTACCCGTATGGGTTAAAAAACTTAAATGTTACTGCAACCCCTAGACTCTATCCATGGAAAACCACTGCTATGATTTCCAATAGCATGGGCCTAGTCAAAGTTAAAGTCTGACAGTTGATCGGACGTGGTTGCAATTCCAACACCAAACAAAAGCAGAGGACAGTCTTTTGTAACTTTTTCAAAGAAACTTTTAGGTCACTGTAATGAACCCTGCGACTAACCGGTCTTCATTTCGATTCTCTGTGTATACAGTTTTATTATTAATCTTATCGTTCCTCTCTATATTTATAATATAATTTTTTTATAATATTGTTCCTTTAAAATTATAGTATTATTCCTTTAAAATTGTAGGCATCCAATTTTAAGTTGAGTTGAGGTGGGGTGGGGTGGGGGGCGCCCCCTGTAGTGCCACGTGGTACACTGCAGGAGGAGGCGCCATCTGCAGTGGTGCCTTTGAAGGCGCCATCTACAGTGGCGCCTACCATCTGTCAGAAAGTGGTAGGCGTCATCTGCAATTGTGCCTTCAAAGGCGCCATCTGCAGTGGCGCCTTTAATCAGTCAGATTGAAGAAAAAAAAATATGTCACGTGTCCAAAACGATCCCCATTGATAAATAGTTTCAGAACAACTCTAAACTCATAAATAGTTTCTAAAAGAAACTCAGTTTGATTTAAAAGCTAGTTCTATGACCAATTCCGTCAAACATCGTTTTTCATGTTATCGTCTATAGTATATTCTGTTAGCATAATTGAAGATGCTGTAATATTATATAATCTCTACCGACCCTCACTTTGTTCTCTTTTATAGTCTTTTCTTTTTCTTTTTCTTTTTTTTTTCTATGCAAGAAATTTCCCTCCCAACTGCCTTACACCAACACGATCCATATTCCGTGGGCAGTGGGCAAAATATTATTCTATTGGAATTACATAAATTATTATTGTATGATCATCAAATAAATAAAATATTTTGTATCCATGCGTTGCGCGCTGCATTAAAATTAATAATAACATTAATTATATTTTTTTTAGCCGGCATCTTATACAGTTAAAAAAAAAAAAACCCAGCATCTTATAACCTTTGGTTTTTCCTATTCATTTCATGTTGGGAGGTTCACTTTCCCTTCTTACAATGTTTTTTGTAGAAATTGAACCTAAGTGAAGAAAGGATCAACAATGATCCAAGATCAGTGACCAAACTCTGGTCACAGTAACGAATTGAACTAGAGGGAACAGAAACTTGCAATGCAACCTATCACAAACAGAAGCAGATGAAAGCTGAATTGAGAGAGAATTGAGTGAATGAGTTTCCGAATTCATTGATATGAGTAATTCAATGTACAAGCTATCTATTTATACAGCTATCTAAGATGGTTAGAGTCTAACTACTTCCTAACCGAAAATGGCAACTGGCTAAGTTAGTTATTTTACCAACTAACTAAACTAGAATCAGCTAAATACACTTAGGAAGAATAAATAGTTAAACCCCCCCAAGCTAGAGCACAAATGTCAATAAGGCCCAGCTTGGAATGTATGTTATGAAACACTCGAGGGCTAAGAGGTTTGGTCAAGGTATCAGCCAGTTGAAGAGCCGAGGGGATCGGAAGTAGCTTGATTAGGCTAGAAGTGCATTTGTCCCTCACTATGTGACAATCAAGCTCAATGTGCTTGGTTCTTTCATGGAAGACCGGGTTGGCAGCTATGTGAATAGCTGATTGGTTATCACAGTATAAAAGAGCTGGAGCCATGAAGGGAATTCGAAGATCCTGGAGTAGGAATATGATCCACTGTATTTCACAAGTTGCAACAGCCATGACCTGATATTCAGCTTCACAAGAACTCTTGGACACAATGCTTTGCTTCTTTGACCTCCAAGAGATTAAGGAGGAGCCAAGGTATACACAATAACCCGTGATTGATCTCCTTGTGTCAGGGCAAGTAGCCTAATCACTATCACTGTAGGCCTTCAATTGGAGGGAGGATCGGAGTTGCTAGGCATGAACAAACTGAGAGCAGGACTGCCTTTAAGGTATCTCAGAACCTTTAGGGCAGCATCATGATGTGTGATTGTTGGTTTGGACATGTATTGTGATAATTGCTGGACTGCAAAAGATATATCAGGCCTAGTTGTTGTCAAATAAAGTAATCTTCCAATCTGTCTCCTATAGGCAGATATATCTTCAAGAATTGGGCCATCATCATGCTTCAAATGTGTCTTACAGTCCATTGGAGTAGACACTGGTTTGCAGCTGAGTAAGCCTGCATCTGAGATTAGTTCCAGTGCATACTTTCTTTGATTCACCACAATTCCTTTCTTGCTTCGAGCAACTTCCAGTTCTAGGAGAAATCTCAAATCTCCCAAGTCTTTAATTTTGAAACTGGCATCAAGGGCAGCTTTGACATGATTAATATCAGTCTCATCATCACCAGTAAGAATCACATCATCCACATAGACTAACAAGGCTGTGAATGAGTGACCTCAAGCTTTAACAAACAAAGTATAGTCACTTTTGGATTGAACATAGCCCGAGCAAGCCAGAAAATTGGACAACTTGGCAAACCACTGCCTGCTAGCTTGTTTTAATCCATAAAGGGATTTTTGCAATTTGTAGACTTGTCTTGTCTTGTTGTGATGAAGACCAGGTGGCATTGTCATGTAGACATCCTCAGTGAGATCTCCATGCAAGAATGCATTGTTAACATCGAGTTGTTTTAGATGCCTTCCATGAATTGCTGCTAGGGATAGAATGAGCCTCACCGTGGTCATTTTGGCCACTGGTGAGAAGGTATCTAAGTAGTCAATACCTTCAGTTTGTGTGTATCCCTTAGCCACTAATCGAGCTTTATATCCTTCTATAGTCCCGTCTGCTTTGTATTTGATCTTGAAGACCCATTTGCATCCAATTGGGGTCTTGTCCTTGGGAAGATCAGTCAAAATCCAGTCTTGCTTTTCTGCCAAAGCCTCGTAACT
The DNA here is from genome assembly GCA_030762895.1 of Sophora flavescens. Lineage (NCBI taxonomy): Eukaryota > Viridiplantae > Streptophyta > Magnoliopsida > Fabales > Fabaceae > Sophora > Sophora flavescens. Next base: position 52,965,372 of record CM061065.1, read on the forward strand.
CAGCTGTATATATAGCTGCCAAAGACTCTTGCTTAATGGCTTGTGTATAACTTTGTGGTTCAACCTCAGCAGAAACAGAACATACAGAAGATTTGTAAGATGGTGACAATGAATGATATGATAAATGAGATTCAATAGGGTAAGATACAGTAGAGGATGAACTAGGTACATTGTCAGTAGCAATATTGCAGTGAAATTCCTGCAAGTATGAATGTGCCCATCTTGCCCTTATAGATCTTCTTCTTGGAGGAGAGACATTGGACTGATCAGTATTGGGAACTGAATCAGTGACTGAGTTCTGAGGAGAAGAAGAATGAATAGGAGATTCATGATCAGTGTGTGTAAGTGAGGGACCTGGAGTGGGAGCAGGCTGTGCAGGTGATGTGGATGGTGAGAAGAAGACATTGTCATATGTGGTGGGATCAATGTTGTAGGAAACAGGCATGGGAGAGTCTTTTGGAGTGGAAACACTGTGATATTTGGGAAAATGGGAGAACCAAATCATGAAAAGAGACATTTCTGGAAACAAAGATCTCTCTGGAAGTGAGGTCAAGCAGGATGAAGCCTTTAGTTCCAGTCTTGTATCCAAGTAAAACATACTTGTGGGCTCTAGCATCCAATTTGGTTGGAGGACCTATAGAAATGTTTGCAAAACATAGTCAACCAAAGACCTTAAGGTATGAAAACTCAGGTAGAGTGCCATATAATTTTTCAAATGGTGAATGGTTATGTAACAAAGGTGTTGGCAACATGTTTATGATGTGCACAACATGGACAATAGCATATGTCCAGTAAGCTTTTGGAAGGTGACTTTGCAGCATCAGAGCTTTTGCTACATTCAATATATGTTGGTGCTTCCTTTCCACAACTCCATTTTGTTGGCGTGTGTAGGTGCATGTAGTTTGATGGATTATTCCAGTGGTTTGGTAATACTCATGCATCTGGAATTCAGGGCCATTATCACTTCTTATAGTTTTGACTTTATGATCAAATTGTCTATCAACCATGGAAACAAAGTTTTGTAGGAGTTTGGAAGTCTCTCCTTTAGTTTTCATTAGGAAAATCCAGCTAAATCTTGAAAAATCATCCACAATGCTCAAGAAATACCTATGTCCAAGAATGGAAAGAATGGGAAATGGTCCCCATATATCAACATGAATGAGATCAAATATTTTGAGAGACTGTGAAGTGCAACTTGGAAAAGGTAATTTTCTTTGTTTAGACATATGGCATGCATCACAGATGTGTTCTTTATTCATAGTAATCGAGGGTACAATAGAATGTATGTGCTTGATACAATCAAAAGAAGCATGAGCTAACCTAAAATGCCAAAAACTATTTGCTGCAATGGCAGCAGTGTTATTGACCGTATTAGCAGAATTAACAAAACATAAATTATGATTCAAAGAAGATCTATTTGTGCAGAGGGGCATCTTCAAGACATAGAGTCCATTGTACACCTTAGCTGTACCAATCATCCTCAATGTATCCTTCTCTTGGATTGTGCAAGAATTTGCATCAAAAGATAAGGCGTAAGGCAAAGATGATTTTAGTTTAGTGACAGATAGCAGGTTGTAAGAAAAATGAGGAATATGTAGGACATCATATAAGGCAAATCCTTTAGAAAAGTGAATGCTACCTGAATGACAAGCCAAGACTTCATTGCCATTAAGTAACTTGACTCTAACAGGTTTTATTCTATGATATGAAGAATAGAAGGCAAGACTAAAGCAAATGTTGTCAGTGGCACCACTATCTAGTATCCAAGAGGGTGATAGAGTTGATATACCTGAATCTTGTGGAGAGGGCAATGCACATGATGTAGATGACATTATTGTGCTAATTTGGTTAACTAAGGGTTGAGCTTGAGTTTGTTGTATCAGACTTAACAGGACTTGGTACTGCTCAGCAGTGAAAGCAAATCCTGAATTTCCTTTGTCTTCCTTCTGGACAAAACCTGATGGATCATTTTCTGGTTCAAGACCTTTTGCAGCAACCGAATTGATTTTCCCTTGATTTCTGAACTGAAAGTTAGGTGGGAATCCATCCTTTCTATATCATGTATCAATTGTGTGGCATGACTTGCCACAATAGGTGCACTACTTCCCATTGTTGGGACATCTTCCACCACCTGACTTATAGGAATTACCAGATCCTCTACCATTGCCTCTGCCATATCCATAATTGTTTCCATTGCTGCCAACTGCAGCTATCAATTTAGGTTCAACATCATCACCAATAAATTGCCTTTCTTGCCGCAAAATCATGGAAAACACTTCATGAACTGAAGGAAGGGGCTTCATCAGCATGATCTGAGATTTGACACTAGCAGAGGATTAATTCAATTCCTTAAGAAATCTAACAACTCTATCTTGAGTCTGATATTTCTCGACATTCACAAGTGCATTACATGAGCACTTTGTTTCACAAGTGCAAACAGGTAAAGGTCTGTAATCATCTAACTCATCCCATAAAATCTTTAATTCGGTAAAATAGTCAGTCACAGTGAAATCACCTTGTTTAAGAGCAATGGTTGAATCCTCTATGTCAGATTCGAAACAAATCACCTTGGGAGAATCTCTGCTTCAATTCTTTCCATATGCTGAGAGCTGAATCATGACAAAGAATGCTTTTCGCAATTGATTCAGAGACTGAGCTTATTATCCATCTTTTCACCAAATTGTTGGCTCTTCTCCGAGAATTGAACAACTGATCTGTTTTCGATGGCATGGAAATGGTACCATCGATAAACCCTATCTTGTTCTTTTAAATTAAGCTCATTTCCATGGACTTTGCCCACTGATGATAGTTCTGCCTCGTCAACAATGCAGATACAAGAACATTTGAAGGATTCTTAGAAGGATGAACATAATATGGCGAGTCTTCACCAACACCATTTCTTGAAGAACCTCCACCACTTCGATTGGACCCTGGAGTAACATTTTCTTCAGCCATGAAGCACCAATGTAGCAGAGCTCTGATAAATCAGAGCTCTGACACCATGTAGAAACTGAACCTAAGTGAAGAAAGGATAAAAAATGATCCAAGATCAGTGACCAAACTCTGGTCACAGTAACGAATTGAACTAGAGGGAACATAAACATGCAATGCAAGCTATCGTAAACAGACAGCAGATGAAAGCTGAATTGAGAGAGAATTGAGTGAATGAGTTTATTGAAGTTGGCACAGGCAAAACACAAGAAGGGGGGTTGAATTGTGTTTGTTAATTATTTTCACAAAAACCTTTTTTGAGAAACCTTTTCAATAAAAAGTTTAAGCACACATGAAATCTTATTTTTAAAAAAAGATTAAAAAACCAAAATCAAATCCCACAGTCAGTATAGATAAATAAAACTGTAAATGATAAGGGATAGCAAATTCACTCAGGTATTTGATCATGGATCACTTTCTTCCAACCAAAAGCTACGTCCAGTCCCTTCCACTTGAAGGATTTTCTCCACTATTTCCAAACAGTTTCTACAACAAGTATTCTACACCTCCCCAGGTTACAAGTATTGCTTTCTTATCAAGCCTCTTCAGGCTCTAATTCACTCACAGAGATTTTTCTAAGATCTTTCTAACTCACTATATGTGAGGGTATGAAGGTTTAAGATCTACTGAATATTTTTACAAATATTCAACCTTAAGAATTTCAGACTTTCGCTTTACAAAGGGAATATGAGATTTGAATATCTTGCAAGTGTTCAAAAGGCAAAAGTTATTCTTCAATGCTTGAGACCTTCTATATATAGTGGTCTTCAGCTTCTCTTGCAAATCTTCAACGGTTATTTGATTAGTCCCGTTATAGAGATAGCATTAAATGCATGATATCTGTTGAGACTGATAGCTTGATTTTGGCCGTGTTGAAAAGCATCCTTGGTTATCAGAAAAACACGAAATGGAGGTTCACTGTCCTAAGCAATCGTACCTTAAAAAAAACTTTCTTTCCTCCTTTGTGTATAACCCAGCTATTGTCCAGCAATAAAGTTGTCATCGTACAGATCGTATTGCATTCCAATTGTACTATTTACTTTTTGTATTTCCTTGATAGTATTATGAATTTTCTCACAAAGGAACAAGGCATTAACCAGATAAAACAATTATAAAGAACATATATTCCATTGAAATAAATATCAATCATTTGAAATAAATTCAATGTGGTCCAGATTGCATTAAATCACATTCAAGGTAGTAAATATATAGAAGATGTAGAACCGTCTACAGGCACTCAGTTTTAGAACGCGTCTACATAAGGTTTTATTTTATTCGTCCACTGATGTGGCAGAAGCGCTCGTCCACATAAGTCTTTGGACTTGCTAAGTCTTTAGAGAAACTCCGTCCAATGACGTGGCACTATGGACCTCTATTGAATTTTAGTTAGGCACTATGGATATCTACTTGAGTTTCAAGGAGAGCACTCATCTACTGACGTGACTACTATGGCCGTCTACTGAGATATAGTTAGCCGTCTACTTAACGATTAAAATATAAACAGTTTAAATAACCTTTGGACGGGTAACTCTTTGCAAGAGTCCAAGCATTGTATACCTTATATTATTTTGGATATTCCTGCATAAACTGAAACCACTTGTTAGATCTCAACTAACACTTTGCCAAGCAAATTTAATCCTTTTGTTAACATCAAAACCTAGAGATTAAATAAACCAGAACCACTTTGGTTCCAACATTTATGAATTCATTCATATGAGTAATTCAATATACAAGCTATCTATTTATACAGCTATCTAAGATGGTTAGAGTCTAACGACTTCCTAATCGAAAATGCCGACCGGTACCAACTGGCAAAGTTAGTTATTTTACCAATTAACTAAACAAGAACTAGCTAAATATGCTTAGGAGAAATAAATACAGTTAACATTTTTTTTAAAAAAAATTCGAAATTTAATAAATAGTTCTAAGAATATAAAAAAATAGTCAAGAAAGATGAGTTATATAAGAAATAATGGAGAAAAATGTGTATTTTAAAAAAAATAGTTATTTTAAAGGTTATTTTAATATTTTTGTCGTTACATTATATTATATTTTTAATAATTTACATATTGTGTCGTATTACTTATTTACAACTTTTAAGAAATAAGTATTATTCTTTCCAAAATTAATTCATTCTCAAATTAACAAGAATTTTCGGTACCAAATTACTGGAAATTTAATTCAAATATATAATTTGATTAGAATATGTTTTTCATTTGATATTTTTCTTTCGTATTACAAATTAAGGACGGCCAAGCACAAGTTCTTTCGTATTATTCTTGAGCCGTCTGTGCTATGGTGAGATCGATCGTTTTGCAAGGAGCCAATCATTCAAGAAAGAAGATGCTCTCATAAGGATCCGCATAGCACATTCTTCCTTCTCGTCTTTGTCGTTACCATCCCGTTAGGATGCCGCAAAAAATTAATTAATTAGATTTGAGAGAGATTTAGGGTTGATTATGAGTAGGAAGGTGTTAACACCCTATATTATCCGTTCCAAGAAAAGATACATATTTAATATAAGGTGTTTGCTAATTAAAGTTGAGATGATCCTTTATTATTTTAAAAGAAAATTGTTTAGATATTTTTGATGTTTTATTTTTAAATGTCTCATTTTGTCGGCATATTATCAAAGATGACAAATGACTATGAGCATATTATCAAAGATGACAAATGACTATGACATGGAATGGGTGGCTAAATAACAATTTATTATAGAGTTTAATTATTGTATACTGTTAGTATAAATATTTTTACACTGTCAACCAATTACAAATCATGGTATGAATGACTTTTAAATGGTTACGATAAGATTAAAAGATTTTTAATGATATGGTAATTCGTGATTGGTTGACTGCGTAAAAATTCTTTATACCGATAGTGTATAACAATTAAACTCTTTATTATATGAAACAAATTTAAATCTCACAATTTACTAGATATGGTTGTGGATAAACAAATTTGCTCACTTCTATTTTTTATTGTTATTTTTAGAAAAAGGATTATAATAATTATTTTTAAGTGTAGAAATTAGACCACATCAGCATCTCAATGAAATTCAATAAAATAGCCTCAAGAAAATTGGAAAGAATTTACATAACCATCACTCCGATCATCTTCCAACTATTCTAACATTTTGTCGTCGGCAACGTTTTTAATTTTCATAGTTTTGTTTTGGTTTCCCGTATCCTCCGCGCGCAACTACGGAGACTAATCCCTCGAGCCGGGTAGGACCACAAGGACGGCAAAACTCTCCCTCAAGAGTTTTGACGCTGCTGCATTCCCAAGGCCATGATTCGAACTCGAGACCTCTAGTTAAGCTTGAAGAGATCCGTGTCATCTCATCCAAGCGCTCTTGGGTAATTTTCATAGTTTGATCTGAAGAAATTTTGTTTTGATTTGTGAAGATTAGACCCTATTAGCACTCCTGAAAAATCCAATGAAATAGCCTCAAGAAAATTGGGAAGAATTTAAGCAGCCATAACTCTGGTCATCCCCCAATAATTATGTCGTCGGAAAAATTTTATATTTTTATTTTGGGCAAAGACACGTGAATTAAATCATTCATTATTAAAATTATTATTTTTAAATGTTGGGATTAATATTATAATGGTATATTTAAGAATTCATGATCGTTCAAGGCAGACAACACCGGAATTGAAGCATAAAGAGGAACACACCAAAATTATGGATTTAAGATGGTATCGATATAAGCCCCAACAACACTTCTGGCGGAACAAAAGGGAATAATCCCCACCTCAAGAAAATCATAATTTCACTGTTACTACAACTACTTATTGTGGGTATTCCGTCGTCGGAATCTTAATCCACAATATTAATTAAAATTTAATTTAAAGCACATTTGAAGCAAATAAATATAAAAATTTCTGCATTATCATATCAAAATCACAACCTAGAACCATAAGATCAAACTTGTCCCCAAATTATTTGATTAACTCACCTTTTGTATTCTATTATTATTTTTTGTTATTAGTCTAAAATTCATACACACATTTTTTGTTCAGAAGCTTTCCCATTGAACCATAACCCAATAATTACCACCAGCCCAATCATGCAAAAAAAAAAATCCAATCCACCAAACAAAAGAACTTAAATTTATAAAAAAATAAAATAAAAAAGAATGCTAAATATGAAAGCTTCAGAATCAGTGTTTTGAAAATCGAGCTGGACCGACCGGTATGTCTACTGTTCGGTTTGGCCAAAAAACAGTGGTCTCAGAGAATCGGTGAAAAACCGCTGGAATCACTTGAACCGGAGCAAAACCGGATGAACCAATGAACCAAATCCAGTTATGAAAAATCGGTTGATTACTACATACCCAGTTGCTATAGCCCAGATGATAACCCCAGGCGACCAAAATTCCTCCCCGATCCACACTTGACCACCACAAATCCAAGCAACCCTGCCCATTGCACCGGCAAATTTGTAAAGAGGAAGAACGATGAAGGGACGGTAACAGGTTCAACTGTTGATTGAATCGGTTGAACTAATTGAACCATGATTCGAAGGGCTCACCGGTTCAATCTCTGGCTTGTTCTTGAAACATTGATTAGAATAGTGAGAGAGAGGAGAACCTTTCTTTTTTTCTACCGCAAAGAGCACGATGAAGCTAAGTCAGATAGAATGGATGCACGTGGAGGAGGAAGGACGACACACGATGGTTGGGCAGAGGGTTGTTTCACACAGATCTGGGCATAGCCTGCGGTCTAAAATACAGATATGTTTGGTTGGTGGTGTGTGGCTACAATGAAGGAGCTGAACGGCAAGGACGATTGTTTGAGGTTCTGGGTCTGCTCCGAGCGGAGAACAACAGAGGATCTATAGGATGGAACTCAAGCTCGTGACGATGGGTTTGGTCTAGGATGAGTTCCCGGCGGTGGGGCTCACTGGTCTATGCGGTGGTTGTAGCAAGAAGGCGCGTCGCAATGCTCAGTGGAGCACCAAGGCGGAGGACGTCTCCTCCCTTCTCTGGAGATAAGGGGGCAGGGGCGGACGCACTCATTGTTCAGGGTGTCTTATACAAAATTACACCTATGCCACTCATTTGTCTTATTCTAACACTCTGGACCACTCATCAAAAGACACCCTACCAGGACCCAACGACAGCACCATCTTAATCCTTGAACCCTCAACCCAGTAGAAGTGCAGAACCGCCACCCGCGACTGGCGACCCCCCCCCTCTATCTCTCAGACTCTCACAACCCTCCGCGTCTCTCTCCATCGTCACTCATCTCTCATAGCGCAGCGCCGCCGTCCGAGTGAGAGCACTACCGTCGCAGTCGGAGTGAAAGCACCGTCGTCGCCGTCCAAGTGAGAGCACCACCATCCAATCTATACCTTCTTGCCCCCCCCCCCCCCCGCTCTCTCTCTCTCTCTCGACAGCACATCCTTCTGGGTAAAAAATGAATTGTTATGAGTTCTTAACAGGCACATCACACCCTTCTTGGTAAAATATGAATTGTTATGAGATCTGTACCTTCCTAGCTTTTCCCCTCTGTCTCTCAACAAATTCAATTTCATTCTTCAAACTCTTTATTTCTTTTTTTCCTCACCCACAACCATACTTAATTGCATCAATTTGGGGTTAATTTATTTCACCCAGTCTTCTTCTACGTCTGTACTGAGATGCTGAGATGGGGGTTCTTTTACATCTTATTCTTATGATAGTTAATTTGATTGGTTAGGGTTAAAATTGGGGGTTTTGTAGTAACTATGTTATTTCATCAAATTGATTGGTTAGACATGAAATTAAATGTATTTGTTTTGTTTCTTTAATTTCAGGAGATAATGGAAAAAATTTTAAAGCGGAGATTGCCATCAAATGAGCAATCGTCTTCATTGAAATCTTCTAAATCAAGTCTCAAACAATAAAGGATTGAAATTAATTTAGAAGAGTTTCCATCAGATCCAGGAAAGCGAATTAAAATTTCATCATATCATCCTAAATATCGAGATAAGATATGAATGAAGTTGACACAGGGAAACACAAGAAGTGAGGTTGAATTGTGTTTCTTAACAGTTTTTCAAAAAAAACCTTTTCTCAAACCTTTACAAGCACAACAAAAGAAATAATACACAAACAGCAAAACGTTTTTGAAGAGTTAACAAACTTAGATTCAAAACCCCACAGTTAGTATAAACAATGACTGTAAAAGATAAGGGTTAGAAGAATCACACAAGTGTTTTATCCTGGTTCACTCTCTTCCAACCAAGAGCTACGTCCAGTCCCTTCTACTTGAAGGATTTATCCACTATTCTCCAAATAGATTACAAGTATTCAACACCTCTTCAGGCTACAAGTTTTCTTTCTCTACCAAGCCTCTTCAGGCTCTAACTCTAACAGAGAGATTAACTGATATGATCTAAGAACTCACTATGTGTGAGGATTTGAAAGTTTAAGATCAACAATGTTTAAAAATTCAACAGAGTTTTTGCACTATGATATCAGAGCTTGTATAAATATTTTTCTTGTTGAAGTTCTTCGAGTATTTATGTAGTTGAAGTGCTTCTCTGCCTTGATCTTCTTCAACGGTCTTCAAATTGTATCCGCTTAGATATAACATTAAATGCTTGGATCCGTTAAGACTGATAACTTGATATGCTTCTTGGAGAAGTGCTTTTGATTATCAGAGGAATACTCAAAGTAGAGATGTCACTTCTCTGTTGTACCAAAGGTTGCTTTCTGACTTTCCATCTTTGTACTTGATCTTTACACCATTGTAGTTGACAGTGTACAAAGGTTTATGGTTTCATAAAGATTTTAAACAATAGAAGCAGCAAGGGTAAAAAGACATAAATTCTTTGAATTAAATAAGCAATCATTTGAAATAAATACACTTAAGCTTAGACGGGTTCACGTATTAAAACTAGTGGACGCGCAGGTCTTTGGACGTGCAAGATTAACTTATCGGTGAGACGTGCTCGTCTACTAACAATGCGTCTACAGACTTTTCACCTAGTTCCGAGAGTTGGACGTGCTATACTTAAGAGCTCGTCTACTGACGTGGCGTCTAGTGAGACTGTTCCGCTTATCAAGTCTTTGGACTTGTTATTTTTCATTGTCTCGTCTACTTGATTTTTTCTTTAGACTTAGTAATGTGTCTACCTTAGTTAATTTTAAGACCTTGTCTAACGCAAAGTTAATAATCTCAGAATTTTACCAAGAGATGTAGACTCGTTTAGAGGATTGAAATAGAATATGATAGACTCCATACTTTAAATTTTAAGTTCCTCTGACCCGTAATCAAATAGTCCCTGCATACTTATAACAAACACGTTAGATATTTGACAACACTTTGCCATACAAATTTAACCTTTTTGTTAACATCAAAACTTAAGAGATTATTTTAATCTAAAACCACTTTGGTTCTAATAATCTCCCCCTTTTTGATGGTGACAAAAACCAATTAAATTTGAGTGAGCAAAGTCTAAGAGAGCTACAGAGCTCCCCCTAAGACAAAGCATTCAAACTTAAAAAGGTAAAATAGATAAGTTACAGCACATATCAGATTTAACTTAGTCAAATTCAAAAACATAGTATCATATCTAAACACGTTACTAGAGCTATCAGAGCTTAGAAGTCAAAACAAAGAAATATATCAAAGATAGCAATATCAGATCATATCAAGAAGAAGTATGCAACAAAACAATATGCATGTGAAAACAGATATGTATGTCCAAAAACTGACTATATATATATATATATAATTTAATTCTATCTTTTCTCCCTTTTTTTTGTCATCAAACAAAAAGGAAACATGAGTGGACCATCATTGTCAGTTAAGGAATAAAAAAAAAGAAAATTAAGAAGAGGATGGAGGTGGAGGAGGAGGGTTCTGATTTGGTGGAGGTGGATGAGGTTGAGTAGGCAGATTATGGATTTGTTGGAAGCTTTGGAGAATGCTCATCATCTGATTGATCATCACATTTGTTGGAGCCAAAGCTTCAGCAACTTGCTCCTTGACTTGTTCCTTGACCTCAAATTTTACTTTCTCCTCTATGATCTTTCCAATAATCTCTTCAAAATTCTAAGGCAGAGAAGGTCTTGAGCTTTCAGCACTGTCTTGAGCATTTGCTTGAATTTGAAAGGTGTCTAATGCTCTGGAGTTTTGAGGTTGATCATGTGGACGGATGACTGTCAGAGCCAATGGCTGAGATGAGTGCTTTTCAAAAGTACTTGGTCTTGGAGCAGACTCAGCAACTTCCTCATTCCCAGTTTCTGGTTGAATAGTATCAGCATTCAAATCCAGTTCTTCAACTATTATTTCTTCTTCAGTATGCTTAGAAGGAGGAGATGGGGGTGGTGATGAAGCAAGAGTGAGTACAGGAGGAGGCAACTCTTTGGCCCAGTGAACAGGGTCTTCCTCATAGATAGGACTTATGAGAGGAATTCCAAGAGTGTCCTTGTGGATGTAGAATCTGACATTGGAGAGTCCACATTTTCCTCTAACTTTAGGAATGCTTCTCTTTTCTTGTTCACTCAGTCAGGAGGATGAAGCCTCCTTACCAAAAGTCATCTTGTGACTTATCCAGATATCAACTATAGCATCTTCAGCTATGTCTTCAATAGACCGTGACATCCAGAAGTCTATGATATTCTGATCAACAGAGACTTCATTTTCAGCTGAGATCATGTAGGAGTTGTTTTATGGCTTCTTTGCAGTGCTCCTTCTCTTCTTTGGATCCTTATCATTGTTCAAGTCTATCATGGGTAGTCATGGACAAATCAATTAAGGTCTGACTCCAATCTTTGTCTTCTTCAGATTATGGAATAGCCAAGTTGGTGGGACAAAATTGGCAGCTCTCACATACCTAGGCAACTCAAACTCTTTTTGCAGGAAAGCATACATAAGGTGATCCACAAGACTAATAGCTTTGCCATAAACACTTGGATGCCTAAAGGTTACCCAAGACGTCTCTCTGTCCAGAATGAACTTTGGTCTTCCATCAGTTCTTGACCTTTTGTGCAAAATTGTTGGAGCTTTGGCTTTGTTGGGTTCAGTAATCCAATCAGGTATAATGTGCCTGTTGACACCATCTGTGAAGGTTTTGAAGGGTGGGGATTTGATTAGGTTTGGGTAGATCTTTTTGGGTGGAAATTTCGTTTGTGCAAGGTGTGTAAGGGCATGTCCAATTTCATTATACAGGGCAGACGGGAGTGGGCGAGTCTGTACATAAGGAATGGGTACATGCCATGGGGTGTAGGCAGGTTCGGGTTCATACTCATATTCAGGAAGGGGTTAGAAAGGTCTGGTTGACTCTGGTTCTGGTTCATGCTTGTGATAGAGTATTTTCTGGTCTCTTTTGACTTTAGCCCAGCTCTCAGCTTTACCATCATAGAGAACTGAAGGGTTAGTGTAAGGAAATTTGGTTCTTGGCATTTTGGGAAAGGGGGAACCGGGGTTAATCCTTACATCATCTGGTTGATTGAACCATGGATCATTTGCAGGTATTATAGGTTGAAATTGTGGTCTCTTTGGTGCGGTTTGAACAGGTGAGTGGGCAGGTGAGGCAGTTCGTGGTGAAATGGTTTATGGTGATGGTAGTGTGGGTCTGTACACAATCAGGTGAAACAACAACATTATCCCTACTTTCTAAACTTTCTACTAAGGCATATACTGCTAATTGAACAGGATCGATAGCATAGATATTTACCTCAGAAGTCGCAAAGGACTTAGCTTTCCTTGAGGGTTGTCTTCTTCTGGTAGGAACAACAACAGCATCATCAGCAGCAACAGTTTTTTGCTTCTTCATAATGGTTCCAGTAGTGACATTATCTTGATCATCCTCATCCTCATTATGAGACAGGATAAGATTCCTTGTCCTTTTCTGAGATGGAGTAGGTTGAGGGGCAACAACAGTTTGTTCCCTGATCACAATGCCAGCAGCAGGCTTTTTGGTAATTGGTTTCCTTGCAGCAGTATTTTTTCTTCTTACTATCCTTTTCAGTCCTAGAGTCTCAGCATTGTTGAGCTCTATTTGCTCATCCTTAATCCTCAACATTTCTTCTTCCTCAGCCATAGCTGAGACACCCCGTTGTGCCCCATTGTATTATTACATTAAAACCTTAATATTTATTTACTTAATCGCTCGCTTATCGTTGAAAATACGTAAAAATTTAAAACTTAATTAATGATCATATAACCTCTACAAATATAAAACACACCAAAGTTGTAATATATAATTACACACATGTTTATTTATTATAAAACCAAAACACTGTTAAGGGTACCTTATCAGTAGGATCCCTCACAGGTATAGACTTCACTACAGACATACTTAGCGAAAATATAAATACTCCTTAGACACACTGGCCATCATGTCTATACTCTAATCGCTCTATATCACAGCTCGATATCCAGCATCCGGTTCATACGGAGTTCCATCTAACTCCTCAGCAATTGGTTCCTCCATCGGGTCTTCTCGTACGATTACATCAGAAACAAAATACAACACACAGAAATATATAGGGAATAAGAAACAGTTCTATCATCAAAAAGCGGAAAAGAGTAATAGTAAATTATACAGTAATTGTCACAGACACACATCACTCAAAATCAACAATCATCCTCAATTCACTATATCATCCTCTACCCTCAACCCATGCAACTAAAACTTTATACTGATGTGGCCATCTTCACACATGTCACATTAGTCAGTAGTCCAGAATGGTCCAGTACCAATAACTTTCGAACGCATCAAAGACTAAACACTTATTAGTCTAAAATGGTCCAGTGCCAATAACATACGAACTCGTCAAGGAACATCCTTCCATAACGGTCCAGTGCTAAGAACATTCGAACTCGTCAAGAACATTCGAACTCGTCAAGGAACATCCTTCCATAACGGTCCAGTGCCAAAAACATTCGAACTCGTCAAGGACTAAAGAGTATTACGGTAGTCTACCTCGGCATCCACATCCGTAGGGCACTCACCCGCAATATCCGATATCCCCAACATAGGATATCCCGACCTCGTGTGTTCCACTCACACGGCTGTGACTAACAATATCTCGATAAATGAATCTCCCTAAATTACATCAATAACAACCTAGTGCCTCAACCTTCCATCAAAGTCTTAATACCTTTTCCTCATAACCTCCACTTACATACTATATCACATTACTTCTATACCATAATAGCGAGGCACTTCAAATTCATATTCAAAACTCTCACCCAAACAATTATCTCCCGAACAACACATATCCTTACCTAAAAATCAGCTAAGCACAATATTAAAAACCAGACAGATCGTGCATAACATAACATCAGGAAATATTCAAATATCACAATATCATATAAGGCAATTTATCACAACCAACGCATAATAATCAAATCCAATAAATAACAAAGTCAGACTCTGTCACGGCCTGGCCGTGATAGCCATCACGGTCGTGACAGACAACAAAGACAAGAATCCTACAACATAACCTGTCACGGCCTGGCCATGACAACCATCACGGCCGTGACAGACAGCAAACATCCTCACTATCATAATTATTCAAACACCGAAATAATACGGCACATGCAGATGGAATACCTCAACCAGCGTATCACAGTAAATTTGATAACATAAAATCAAACATCCTCAAATACTTAAAATCAACTTAATGTCGATAAACCTACAATCCCCGAATCACCATTGGTTTTACAGAAAAGGTTTCCAAAGGGATTTTGGTCGTGTCGATTACTCGACTACTAGTAGGGTTTAGGTCGCCCTACACAGTTATCATATAATCTACTACTTATCGATTCCGACGATAGGTTGATTCTTTTCCCCACCTGAGCTAGCACCGGAAATACGTACACGACGATCCTCGTTATCCCGCCACGAGTTAACACAACCACCTTCATTCAAACAATCATAACTATAATTAATCAACTAACAACCATCTATGACACTTTAGGCTAGGTTCGGCCAAGACTTAGAAATTAGGTTTAAGGTGATCTTTTTAATGCCATCTTTTGGATCCTAGTTACTAGAGTCTTAACTAACATAGATTACTTATTACAAGACTAAAATTTGAAACAAAATCCTCTAACCTTTAGGGTTAGGGTTTCGGCTTCAACCAATTATCTAGGTTAGAAAGTTGAAAATTTGATTAACTTAAGGATTAATGATCCATAAGTTACTTAAGCATGATTAATCACTTAAACCATGATTATGAACCAAGAACATGAATTAAACTCATCTAGTTCTAAGAACCAGGGTTCGGTTTTCTCAAGATTTTTAGGCTAGTTATTTCAAAATTTCCTCAACTCTTGGATTTAATCAACATACAAAGTTTAGAGTTGGATTCAAGGATTACAAACAACTTTTGAATCACAAAACCATTAAGTACTCAAACCTAGGGTTTCGGTTTTTGAAGAAACAAATAGGCTCAAGTTTGATTTTTGATCTTCTATATACTTGAATACAAGAACTATCAAGATACAAAAGGATTGAATCATGAATCAAGACATGAAATTGAAACAAAACCTAAGAACACAACTTTAACCTAGGTTCGGCCATAACCAGAATTCAAGGTAAGAAATTTATCATGATCTTATGCTTCTAGATGATGAAAATAGAGATGATTATAAGATCATAGCAATTGGTTTCATGTCAAAAGGATTTTTCTAGAATTAGTTATGATTTTTCAAAGTTCTAGGGTTAGAAACTTTAAAGTGATGAACAACTATGATATAAGCCTTGAATCAAGAAACTTGCTAAAGAACATAGGCATGATTAAGAATGAAGATTAGGATTTACCTCTTGAAAATCAATGACAAAGGAAATCCAAGAACTTGCTTCACAAAGTGATGATAAAGGCTTATGAACTTAGAACTTTGGAGTGGTTTTTGTAACAAATGGCAATAGGAACCAAATGAAATGTGAGGGAGGGTATTTATAGGCATGTGGGATGCGCCACTTTGGAGGATTTAAGATAAAGGAGGTGGCTTTTCAAAGGATTAAAGTGCAAATAACTCATAGGGACCATTTTGCAAAGATTCCAAAAGTTGAAGGACTAGTTTGCAAATTGTCAATAAAGTGCCATGATGATGATTTTTACACATTTAATGCAAGCTTATCTTGACCAAAGTTGGCTGATTTTGTGAGTCAAAGATAGGTTAAGAAGAATCAAGAAACTTGGAGAAGATTTGAGAACATTGGAGAAGAAGATGAACATGATGAGGGTTTAGAACAGTTTTAGTAATTTGGGTATATCTCTCAACATACTTATCCGTTTTGGATGATCTTTATGTCGTTGGAAAGAAGAGAGAAATATGAACAACTTTCATGTTGAACGGTTTCCGAGATTCAGAGTATAAACTGGTCATAATTTCGTGGCAGTTTCGGGTGATTGATGAGAGTGCGACTTTGCCTATGACTCATCCACTTAACATAAATGCTCATTTATGGCTAGGAAAAAGTGATGTCCAAGTGATTTGAATGGAGGAAAGAGGCGTGAGTTTTGGGTTGGATTTGGTCAAATTTTCCAATGGCATGGCTTGTAATTGTCATAAAAAGACAAGGGTAAAATGGTCATTTCATAGAAAAATTTCACTTTGTCATAAATGTGCCATTATGGCCATTATGACTCGGATAAGCTCGTCATAAATACTCGGCAAGTCGGTCAAATCCATCATCTCTGCTACATTTCCGACTCCTCGATTCATCTGGCGCAAGCTTTTCCTAGAGACATCTCGACGTATACGCCTGCAACAAATATAATATTTTAATTTTTACACTAAATTTTTCAAAACTTCCTGTATCATAGCAAATACGATAACAACATTTTTCATCTCGTTCACGAATTAAAATTTGGTTTTCTGAGCAGTAAACTTTTACTGTCAGCGAAAACACAGAAAACGGCAGACCGGCTTCCGTCTGAATTTTCAACCAAAAACTTCCCCGTAACCTTATGAAAATAGGTATAACAAGGAAATGACCTTGGTTTATCCAAAATCATTTTCTAAGTCTCGGATAAAAATATATATTTATATATTTATTACCGATATTACAAAGCAGCGAAAATCGGGGTGTTACATTACTACCCCTCTTAGAAAAAAATTCCGTCCTCGGAATTTCTTAACTCAACACTAGACATCATCTTGTAATCTTATCTTAATCTAAAGCTCCAACAATATATTTCTCATCGCTGTTTTTCCCCTAGGTGACAGCGGGAACTTCATAACAGAATTCATTCTTATATCATTCTATTTATCCTCGAATTTATCCATCACTATATCCTAATCAGTGTCCTTAACCTTTCCAACTTGATCTAACATCCTTAAAGGACATAATTTAAACTTAATCCTTCAAACATATTCTATTATTCCAATTTATATCAAAATCATACATACCATGTATGAGATCTGCAGCGTGAGGGGATTCAACTCTTCTTATGGTAAATACTCTCCCAGCAGCTTGAGGTCTAACCATCTGCTGACCGGTTGCAGAAACTCCTCCCTGGGTTCCACCTCTATAACCTCCAGCTTCCCTATTCCCAGCTACCGGCAGCGGCATACCTTTCTATTTACAATCACGAGCATAATGACCTGGCTTCCCACAGTTGAAACAACCAGATCCCTCCTTACAATTCCTAACATAGTGCGGTCCTCCGCATCTGAAACAAACTAAGCGTTGTTGTTGCTGGCTTGTTCCAACCACTGGTGTGGTAGCTACTGGTGTTGGTGCCACTGTCTGCAATTGTCTGGCATATGGTCCTTGTCTCTCTTGAGAACCCCTATCTTCTCTCCATTGGAGACCTGATCGAATAGGACCTCCACTCCTCTCTTTGCCTCTGCAAAGTGACTTGCCTCAGATCCATGCTTTCTATGGCACTGCATCTTTCTACTAGCTCTGGAAAACTTTGGATATCGAGAGATACTATAGCCCTCTGTAGTCCATGTCGGAGTCCTTCCTCAAACCTTCTACATTGCCAATCTTCATCTGGAAATCTCTGATAAAATTCAGAATACTTAATCAGAGCCTCAAATCGTGATGCATAATCACCAACCGTCATGTTGCCTTGTTTGAGACTCATGAATTCCCTTTCTTTCTCGCGTCGAACTAGACGCGGAAAATATTTTTCAAAGAAACAGTTGCTAAACAACTGCCAAGTGATAATTCTGCCCTCAGCCTCCAACAATCTTCGCTTGCCTTTCCACCAAGATTCTGCTCCTCCTGTTAACATGAAGGCAGCATACATCACTTTCCTATCCTCTCTGCAGCGCATGGTATCGAATATCTTCTCGATCTCTTGTATCCACCACTCTGCCTTCTCTGGATCATAATCTCCTCGGAATTGGGGTGGCTTCCCTTTCAGGAAAGTAGCCATTCCGGCATCTTCAGCTGCTGCAGCTCTCCTTTGATTTTGTTGTTCCTGCTGTTCTTTGTTCATCTGTAGCATCTCAGCATTCTGCTGTGTTTGTAACAACAGAGCAGTAACTATGTTTTTCATGGTATCTTGAGTCTCAGATGACTCTCCTCCACTTCCAGTATGATTATTTTCCCCATTGTTAGCTCCCACAATTCTTTCAGGAGTTCTGTCATTACTGTCAATCGGACGTCTTCTTCCACGAGCCATGATTCTGCAAAAGAAATCATTCGCTCTTATCAGTATGACATATAATACCACATAGACCAGTATATAAATACCATATGCCACACTAATGTTAATTAACGCATCGGATTCGGACACACTACCCATCTTCTAAGCATAGTTGAAATCCGATGTGGACTCAACTAGACACGGCCAGTAACAACATCCTAGACCTCACAGTCCGATTAGAATCGAACTGCTCTGATACCACCAAATGAGACACCCCGTTGTGCCCCATTGTATTATTACATTAAAACCTTAATATTTATTTACTTAATCGCTCGCTTATCGTTGAAAATACGTAAAATTTTAAAACTTAATTAATGATCATATAACTTCTACAAATATAAAACACACCAAAGTTGTATATAATTACACACATGTTTATTTATTACAAAACCAAAACACTGTTAAGGGTACCCTATCAGTAGGATCCCTCACAGGTATAGACTTCACTACAGACATACTTAGTGGAAATATAAATACTCCTTAGACACACTGGCCATCATGTCTATACTCTAATCGCTCTAGATCACAGCTCGATCTCCAGCATTCGGTTCATACGGAGTTCCATCTAACTCCTCAGCAATTGGTTCCTCCATCGGGTCTTCTCGTACGATTACATCAGAAACAAAATACAACACACAGAAATATATAGGGAATAAGAAACAGTTCTATCATCAAAAAGCGGAAAAGAGTAATAGTAAATTATACAGTAATTGTCACAGACACACATCACTCAAAATCAACAATCATCCTCAATGCACTATATCATCCTCTACCCTCAACCCATGCAACTAAAACTTTATACTGATGTGGCCATCTTAACTCCTGTCACATTAGTCAGTAGTCCAGAACGGTCCAGTACCAATAACTTTCGAATGCATCAAAGACTAAACACTTATTAGTCTAAAATGGTCCAGGGCCAATAACATACGAACTCGTCAAGGAACATCCTTCCATAACGGTCCAGTGCCAAGAACATTCGAACTCGTCAAGGAACATCCTTCCATAACGGTCCAGTGCCAAGAACATTCGAACTCGTCAAGGACTAAAGAGTATTACGATAGTCTACCTCGGCATCCACATCCGTAGGGCGCTCACCCGCAATATCCGATATCCCCAACATAGGATATCCCGACCTCATGTGTTCCACTCACACGACTGTGACTAACAATATCTCGATAAATGAATCTCCCTAAATTACATAAATAACAACCTAGTGCCTCAACCTTCCATCAAAGTCTTAACACCTTTTCCTCATAACCTCCACTTACATAATATATCACATTACTTCTATACCATAATAGCGAGGCACTTCTAATTCATATTCAAAACTCTCACCCAAACAATTATCTCCCGAACAACACATATCCTTACCTAAAAATCAGCTAAGCACAATATTAAAAACCAGACAGATCGTGCATAACATAACATCAGGAAATATTCAAATATCACAATATCATATAAGGCAATTTATCACAACCAACTCATAATAATCAAATCCAATAAATAACAAAGTCAGACTCTGTCACGGCTTGGCCGTGATAGCCATCACGGTCGTGACAGACAACAAAGACAAGAATCCTACAACACAACCTGTCACGACCTGGCCAAGACAACCATCAAGGCCGTGACAGACAGCAAACATCCTCACTATCATAATTATTCAAACACCGAAATAATACGGCACATGCAGATGGAATACCTCAACCAGCATATCACAGTAAATTTGATAACATAAAATCAAACATCCTCAAATACTTAAAATCAACTTAATGTCGATAAACCTACAATCCCCGAATCACCATTGGTTTTACAGAAAAGGTTTCCAATGGGATTTTGGTCGTGTCGATTACTCGACTACTAGTAGGGTTTAGGTCGCCCTACACAATTATCATATAATCTACTACTTATCGATTCCGACGATAGGTTGATTCTTTTCCCCACCTGAGCTAGCACCGGAAATACGTACACGACGATCCTCGTTATCCCGCCACGAGTTAACACAACCACCTTCATTCAAACAATCATATCTATAATTAATCAACTAACAACCATCTATGACACTTTAGGCTAGGTTCGGCCAAGACTTAGAAATTAGGTTTAAGGTGATCTTTTTAATGCCATCTTTTGGATCCTAGTTACTAGAGTCTTAACTAACATAGATTACTTATTACAAGACTAAAATTTGAAACAAAATCCTCTAACCTTTAGGGTTAGGGTTTCGGCTTCAACCAATTATCTAGGTTAGAAAGTTGAAAATTTGATTAACATAAGGATTAATGATCCATAAGTTACTTAAGCATGATTAATCACTTAAACTATGATTATGAACCAAGAACATGAATTAAACTCATCTAGTTCTAAGAACTAGGGTTCGGTTTTCTCAAGATTTTTAGGCTAGTTATTTTAAAATTTCCTCAACTCTTGGATTTAATCAACATACAAAGTTTAGAGTTGGATTCAAGGATTACAAACAACTTTTGAATCACAAAACCATTAAGTACTCAAACCTAGGGTTTCGGTTTTTGAAGAAACAAATAGGCTCAAGTTTGATTTTTGATCTTCTATATACTTGAATACAAGAACTAGCAAGATACAAAAGGATTGAATCATGAATCAAGACATGAAATTGAAACAAAACCTAAGAACACAACTTTAACCTAGGTTCGGCCATAACCAGAATTCAAGGTAAGAAATTTATCATGATCTTATGCTTCTAGATGATGAAAATAGAGATGATTATAAGATCATAGCAATTGGTTTCATGTCAAAAGGATTTTTCTAGAATTAGTTATGATTTTTCAAAGTTCTAGGGTTAGAAACTTTAAAGTGATGAACAACTATGATATAAGCCTTGAATCAAGAAACTTGCTAAAGAACATAGGCATGATTAAGAATGAAGATTAGGATTTACCTCTTTAAAATCAATGACAAAGGAAATCCAAGAACTTGCTTCACAAAGTGATGATAAAGGCTTATGAACTTAGAACTTTGGAGTGGTTTTTGTAACAAATGGCAATAGGAACCAAATGAAATGTGATGGAGGGTATTTATAGGCATGTGGGCTGCGCCACTTTGGAGGATTTAAGAGAAAGGAGGTGGCTTTTCAAAGGATTAAAGTGCAAATAACTCATAGGGACCATTTTGCAAAGATTCCAAAAGTTGAAGGACTAGTTTGCAAATTGTCAATAAAGTGCCATGATGATGATTTTGCCACATTTAATGCAAGCTTATCTTGACCAAAGTTGGCTGATTTTGTGAGTCAAAGATAGGTTAAGAAGAATCAAGAAACTTGGAGAAGATTTGAGAACATTGGTGAAGAAGATGAACATGATGAGGGTTTAGAACAGTTTTAGTAATTTGGGTATATCTCTCAACATACTTATCCGTTTCGGATGATCTTTATGTCGTTGGAAAGAAGAGAGAAATATGAACAACTTTCATGTTGAACGTTTTCCGAGATTCAGAGTATAAACCGGTCATAATTTCGTGGCAGTTTCGGGTGATTGATGAGAGTGTGACTTTGCCTATGACTCATCCACTTAACATAAATGCTCATTTATGGCTAGGAAAAAGTGATGTCCAAGTGATTTGAATGGAGGAAAGAGGCGTGAGTTTTGGGTTGGATTTGGTCAAATTTTCCAATGGCACGGCTTGTAATTGTCATAAAAAGACAAGGGTAAAATGGTCATTTCATAGGAAAATTTCACTTTGTCATAAATGTGCCATTATGACCCGGATAAGCTCGTCATAAATACTCGGCAAGTCGGTCAAATCCATCATCTCTGCTACATTGCCGACTCCTCGATTCATCTGGCGCAAGCTTTTCCTAGAGACATCTCGACGTATACGCCCGCAACAAATATAATATTTTAATTTTTACACTAAATTTTTCAAAACTTCCTGTATCATAGCAAATACGATAACAACATTTTTCATCTCGTTCACGAATTAAAATCTGGTTTTCTGAGCAGTAAACTTTTACTGTCAGCGAAAACACAGAAAACGGCAGACCGGCTTCCGTCTGAATTTTCAACCAAAAACTTCCCCTTAACCTTATGAAAATAGGTATAACAAGGAAATGACCTTGGTTTATCCAAAATCATTTTCTAAGTCTCGGATAAAAATATATATTTATATATTTATTACCGATATTACAAAGCAGTGAAAATCGGGGTGTTACAATAGCAGCAGCAGTGTATGTGCTGAGATTCATGTTGGCTATGTTCATCTTCCCTAAGTCAGCAGCAGACATACCCTTCTCAGTTAGAATTCTTTCTTGCTTTTCAGGGGACTTAGCAACAAGGAAGTCATAGATTCCTTGAGATTTGAAGATCTTTTACAGAAGGTGACATAATGGAATTGTATAGAGCTTCTTCTTGTGAACAACAACATCCCTGAATCTTCCATAGAGAATTCTGGGCAAGTTAATTTTGTTCTCAGTGAAGAGATGGCAGAGGCAAAACTTGTGCAGAGCTGACAAGTTGTCCTTAGACCCAGTTTTGTGCAAAACAACCTTGTTCAGCAACTGATAAAGAATGCAAACCTCATCCTTCATCTCCACTGACTTCCAAGAATGGGTTCTTACAGTATCTTCTTTCATTAGGAAGGCAGCTACCACTTCAGAGCCACCAAGGTCCTTCTCCCAAGTATCAGTAAATATCACTCCTTCTTGAGCACAGTTGATAGCTTCAGAAATGATCTTTTCAGAGACCACTATTCTTTTCCCAAGAATCTCAACAGAGATTTTTGTAACTGTTACCTGAGGGTTTCTCCAGAAATCCCTGATTAGGTTTGGGTAGATCGAGACTTTCTCCAAGAACTGTCCATCCCAACCAGCAGCAGTAACATTCTTACTCACATCTAAGTTATATTCTTGCAGAATCCCGTAGTTAAAGTGCTGCTCCACAGCAAGATTCAGTTTGTCCACATTAAAGGTTGAAGTAACAAAAGAGGAAGCCATTGATGAGGTTTGAAGGTTAGGGTTTGGTAGTAAGAAACAGAGCACACGAAGGTTCAAAGAGAGAAGATTGTGAAAGGTTTTTCAGAGGGAAATAATATTAATTAAAAAAGTTTCGAATTTGAAGAGTTTTCCCAAAGAAAATTAAAAAAAATGAAGACGTGTGAGGGAAGGAGTAATGAATACTGATGCGACGCAGGTTTTTGAAACCGTAAAAAGCTATTGATGGGATTGATGGAAATAACTGACTCAGCATAAGGATATTGTTAAATATGTCTTGGACATGAATTAATGCAAATATAATAATACATAGCAAAGATGAGTCTGATAAAACCATACAAACAGTCAATGGACGCAATGCCTACTAGACGCACATGTAACAAGCGTTGGACGCATTTGAGAAATAGACGCGCATGCAACAGACGCATAATCAATCCACACAAATCATATGAAGATGTTTTCTAATAAATATGAATCTGTCCTCTGCAAGAGGTTTAGTGAAGATATCTGCCCATTGATGGTCAGTATTGTAGAGTCACTGGCAAGTGTACCGGGTCGTCGTACGTAATAAACACGGTAAGTAATTACCGAGGTCGGACACAGGGATTGGGTTACCAATTCTACCAATTCGTAAGAAATTCGATATGTTGGCTAAGTAACAAAGTGGTTGAGAATAGAGAAAATATAGGATCGCAATTCAAATCAATGAATCAATCAAAGATCAAGCAGGTAGTGATAAGTAAAATCTGGATTAAAAGATCTAAGGTCACAAATCCACCTACCCAATCATGAATAGTACCCAAGTGATGAAAATCCTCTCCCTAAGTTCAATTTTAATGTCAACCGGGACCCCCCAATTCTCCTAAATTCACTGTCGTGCTCAATAGGACGTATTCAACGATTGAGTTAATTACTTCCTAGGTCTCATAACCCAATCATCAAACTCTGTTAAATCTGGTTCCCTATACGGTTCCACTAATCTCCTACTCACTCTCGTGCAATATTCAATAAGTGATCCCAATTCAAGTTCTAAACGCGAATCGCCTATCAAGCCTCATCACGTTAACTAGTCAATCACGCATGCTTATGATCAACGCAATAAAATCAGAATTGGAAAACATGAATTGAGGTAGAGGAGAGAGACATACATCACATGAACGCTACACCGCCATGGGTGGTTTCATTGATCCCTTAGACAAGGGGATTAGTCCCTCATGCTCGTAACGACATGCAAACAATCGGAATTCACCATAATTGTAAACAAGAAAAGAGAGTAGGGAGACGCAGCTCCAAAATAAGGATTCAAAAACAATCTAAAACAGTTCTGAACAAAAAAGTTCCCTTTTAGGTCTGTTTGCGCTTATTATTTATAGAGAGGCCACGCGTCACGACCGTGATGGCCATCACGGCCAGGTCGTGACGCGTTCTGGAATGGGCGCGCTTTCAAAATTGGAGCATCACGTCTAGGCCGTGATCAGTTCTGCCTGGCCTGTAACGGCCGTGATATGGATCACGGCTGGGCCGTGATAGCTTCTATCTTTTGCCTTCTGGATTGTCACGGCCGTGATGGACATCACGGCTAGGCCGTGACAACTTCTGACATTTGCCTTATGCTCTGCTTGGTCATGGCCGTGATGACCCGTGATGGTCATCACGTCCAGGCCGTGATGGGCTCTGTTTGGCTCAATTCTTCCTTTTTTAGCTCTATCTTATTCCAAGCTCCATCATGGTCAACTTTGATCATTTTTACATTGATTTCTGCAAAACAACATCACAAGACCACTTTACCCGTTCCAAGGTAAAAACTAACAAAAAAATCAACTAATTATGCCTAAACTATATGAAAAATGCATGCGAAAGTGCACATGAAATATGATGTAAAATCACACTATCAAATCACCCCAAGCTTAAAATTTGCTTATCCTCAAGCAATCTCTAAGGCCAGAAGATCAAAATAATCAGAGTATGGATAGTGTGATTTAGAACCCGAGCAACTAATCCAAGTAATAGGCAATTCAAATGATTCAGCAAGAGACAATCAATCCAAGTCCAATTAGCCGCTTAGGTTTCTTAGACTCATATTCTCACTGATTTGGGCACTCTTTCTCACCTTAAAATCACCCCAAGCTTGTTCATTTGCTTGGCTCTCTTTCTAGCCTCACTCAAGTGTTTAGGGATATATGACATTTCGCTCGATTTCCTCAATGAATGAACTCTACCATAGGCTTGACTATCAACCAAATCTCTACTTTATTAATGAAAACAATTAAGAATCAAGAGGTCTTTTGCTTTGGTTGTAACGGGGCCATGGGATTAATCGTTAGGTGGGGAAATCAAGAAAAGGAAATTTCAAAAGGCTACACAGCATATCAAGCATTGCAAACATGACCTTCTAAAATACCCTTTTAGGTTTTGATTCACTTTTCCACCTTTCTTTTTTTCTTTTTGTTTTATTTCTCACTTTTCTTTTGTCATCCCCTTCTCCATTTTTTTGTTTTCTTTTTCTTTTTATTTTTATTTGAGAAGGGGAGATTTTCAATTCAGGAGAAATATTTTCTGATTTTCTCATCCCATACTTATTCAACTACCTTTTAACTCTTTTTGTAATACTTTAGAAGGTCCTATCAAGCATCATTCAACAATATATTTCAAGGTACCAAGAAAAGTATTTTTTTCTTTTAGGCTCAAAACTGGGCAACTAAGGGGTAGCATTTAATCATTCAAAGCTCGGAAGGCCGGAAAAATACCTAGTGCCTCCATCATTTCCAAGAGTGTTTTCAAAATTGTTTTTAAGTTTCGAAATGGTTTCAAGTCAAGTTCTAGAAAATACAGTCCAAGAGGAATTAAATCACTCTATTACAAGGAATGAGGTAGATTTAGTGAATACCCCTTTTGGCTCAAAATCTTACATTTATTAGTTCAAAAATCAGTGAGAAACACAAATCTAAGGAATCACATGCTAATTATTAACTATCAAAAGATTATCTCAAGAATTTTTATTTTTAGCCATATCACAAGAATAATGAAAAATTGGGTTCGAAAATTCACTATCTCGATTCATTTGGCTCCAAGTTGTCACAATTGGATGCATGTTCTAAGTGAGGGGCAATCTAAAGAATGTGATCATACCAAACTATGCCTATGAGAATTCAATATGAATGCAACAATGCAAATGCAGAAATAATGCAAAAATACCCCTACCCCAAGCTTGATTACTTACATTGTCTCCAATGTAAATAATCAAGTCGGAGAGAGGAGAAAAATGGAACAACTTACCGAGGTGGTAGCGGGTGTTGGCTCACATTCCAGTCAAAACTTGGGTGGAAATAGCATCACGGCCGTGAGGCTCATCACGGGCAGGTCGTGATGCTCTCTGATCTTGGCATCCTACTCATCACGCCCGTGATGGTTGTCACGGCTGGGCCGTGATCCTTTCTGTGCTCTTGTATTAGTTCATCACGGCCGTGACCACTGTCACGGCTAGGGCGTGATGGCTTCTGACTTTATTTTTCTCTGCTCTTATTCCCTTTCTCAACCTGAAAACACTAGACAAACCTATTAATGATATTTTTGCCTCTTGATCTTCTCAAATTATTCAAGAGGTTAAATCAAAACAAAAGGAAAAAGGGAAAGAAAACTTGGGTTGCCTCCCAAGAAGCGCTTATTTATGGTCTTAAGCTTGACCATACTTCCTTCAATCAACCGGGGTCGACTGGGCGTAGATGTGCCGGAACACTTCTCTTCCAAGGAACTCCTTCAAAGAGCCGATTCTGCTCATACGACCAGTCACGCTTCCGCTTCGCTCTTTTCATTTGGAGCTTCCTAACCTTCCTTCCGGCGGAAGTTTTGTTTCCATATGGATATCAACTCCAATTCCATCACCATTCGGTGCATCATTAGTCATGCTTACCTTCGGAGTTGCTTCCATGCCGAGCTCTTCTTTTACCACTGGAGACGTTAAATCAATTCTGCACACATGGCTCTCAAAAGGAGGGTTATTATAAGAGTTAGTCAATTGAAAATCTACCCTACCTTCCTCTACAGTTAGAGAGAGTTTACCATTCCTTACGTCTATTACTGCTCCAGCGGTTGCCAAGAATGGCCTTCCTAAAATGATGGGGAATTCAGAATTCCCTTTCATGTCCAATACCAGGAAGTCGGTAGGGATGAAGAATTTCCCTACCTTTACAGGAACATTCTCTAGTATGCCTAGAGGAGTCCTAGTTGAGCTGTCCGCAAATTGTAAAGAGAATTTGAACGGTCTCAACTCTTTGCTTTCCAACCTTTCCATGATAGTTAAAAGCATCTAAGGTTTCGAATCCACCTACCCAATCATGCAAAGTACCCAAGTGATATTGCTCTCCTCCCTAGGTTCAATTTTAATGTCAACCGGGACCCCTAAATTCTCCTAAATCCACTTCCGTGCTCATTAGGACGTATTCGATGATTTGAGTTAATTACTTGCTAGGTCTCTTAACCCTAATCTCGAATTCTATTAATTCTTGTTCCCTATAGGTTGCATCGATCTCCTATTCACTCTCGTGCAATACTCGACCGATGTTCCCAATTCAAGTTCTAAAACGCGAATCGCCGCTAGGCCTCAACACGTTTAACTAGTCGATCACGCTAGCATATAATCGACACAATGAAAACAGAATTGGAAAACCATAATTGAATTAAAGGAGAGAGAGTTACATTACATGAACACTATGCCGCCATGGGTGGCTTCATCGATCCCCTAGACAAGAGGATTAGTTCCTCATGTCCGTAACAACAACGCATGTACAATCGGAATTCATCCTAAGCCTAAGAATTAAGAGAGGAGAAGAAAAGAAACCCCAGAATAAGGATTACAAAAGGTCTCTCAAAATTCTGATCCAAAAAGTCCTCTTTTTCTGTTCTGATCTGCTCTATTTATAAGGAGGCCACGCGTCACGGCCGTGACGGCCATCACGGCCAGGCCGTGACGGTTTCTGCTTCTGGCGCACTTCTGGAATTTGAACTTTCGCGACGCGAATGATGTCTCGCGACGCGAGTCCGCCTTTCACGGCCCGTGATGTGAATCACGGCCAGGCCGTGATGTTCTCTGCCTTGTGTGGATTTTGGGTCACGGCCGTGATACACATCACGGCTAGGCCGTGATGGTCTCTGACTTGTGTGGCTTTTAGGTCACGGCCGTGATATACATCACGGCTAGGCCGTGATGGTCTCTGACTCTGGTACTTTTCTGGAATTCACACACTCGCGACGCGAAGGACGTCTCGCGACGCGAACCTTCCTTTCACGCCCCGTGATGTGAATCACGGCTAGGCCGTGATGGTCTTTGTCTTCCCGGGTCTTCAAACTCTCGCGGGGCGAGAATCTCCAGAATAGAAATCTCCACTATTTCTTGACTTTCCTTAATTCTTAGAGATTCACTTATGGACCTGAAAACAACACAAGCAACCACAAGCGTAATTCTATCCAAAAGAAGCTAAAAACTACACAAAAGACACAAAACGAGTCAAAGTCCAACTTAGGAACAAAACAAGGCAAATTTGGGCGAAAACGAGAGTGAACTCGAATAAATTGGCACATAAACCCTAGTTCATCTAGTCATAAAACTAGATAAGCCAGAGGCTTATCAATGGCCACGTTCTCAATGATGTTGAATGCCTCAGTGAGAGGCCTATTCATAAATGCTCCACCGGCTGCAGAATCTAGTGACACCTTCGAAGAGTAATCCAATCCGTTATAGAAGGTGTGCACTATTAACCACCTCTCGAGTCCGTGATGTGGGCAAGACTCCAGCAGTCCCTTGTAGCGATCCCAAGCTTCCGACAAGGATTCTCCGTCTTTCTGGAAGAAGCCGGTGATCTGGGTTCTTATGTAGGCCGTCTTGGATGGAGGGAAGAATTTCTCCAAGAACGCCTGTTCCAGTTGGTCCCAAGTAGTCAAGGTGTTAGCGGGAATTTGTTTTATCCAGGCCTTCGCCTTTCCAGTGAGAGATGAGGGGAACAATCTCAAACGCACAACATCGACTGAGGCTCCATTAATCCTGATTGCATCGGTGAACTCTAAGAATGTCTCTATGTGATCGGTTGGGTCCTCCGAAGGCAATCCTCCGAATTGATGTTGCCTAATCATGTTGATTAGCATGGGCGGTATGGTATAGTTTTCCGCCTCAATCTCTGGCCTTGCAATCCCAGTTCGCAAGCCTCTCGCATTTGGGGCTTCGTAGTCCTTCAAAGGTTTTGTATCCGGTTGATTCGCCATGAGTGGAATGGGGGTCAACCTTTCTCCCTCTCTTTGTAGTCTCCTACGTCTATGGAAGGTCCTCTCGATTTCTGGATCAACCTCACTAAGGCTCCCAAGACTTAGGGATCTTTGCATATAACACACAGAGAAATGGATACACTAGAAGGAAAAGATTTTTTTTTTTGTAAAAATTAAATAAAAAGAAAAGGTCCAGAAAATTCAATTCAAAAATTGAATTGAGATTCGAAAAGGCACAGTCCCCGGCAACGGCGCCAAAAACTTGACAGTCGTGCGACGCGCGTGTGTTGCGCGCCGCGCTCTGCGATTCCGGCAAGTGTACTGGATTGACGTCAAGTAATAAAAGATATCGAACCCATAGAGACTGTGTTCCCGAATCGCAATTAATTTCGAATTGAGTGAATCTGGACTGTTTAAAATGGATTTTTATGTTTTGAGTGAAAAGGGTTTTGAATTTGAAATTAAAAGATAGATGAGCAGAAAACAATTAAAACAGAAAACAAATCTTTTTGGGGTTTTGATCTAAATGGATTCCTAGGGATTTAGGCTACCAACAAGATCGTTTACGTCGTTAAGTCGATTACCCTTGATGATTAGCGAAATTGCCTTGAAGGCGAGTTTATCCTCTAATAGCTTAAGCTCCCTCTCGAGTTACAAAAGCCGTGCCCAATTGACCCGACCCCTACTCTCGTGGTAGTCGATCCCAGATTGGACCCTTTACGTTCCGTGACAACTCGTTGCTCCTCGAGGGACGACTTCTGACTCTCGTGATTTCAGTCCCAAGTCTGACTTCTATAGATCCGACACTTAAGTTCACCGCTAGGTTCCTCCTTAGAATATCCACACCTCGCAGATAAGCGGCCGCCGGGCTTTACGAGTGAAACACACTAGAAATCCTAAGTTCACCGCTAGGTTCCTCCTTAGAACGTCTACGTCACGCAAATAAGCGGTCACCGATTTTACGATTGATTAAAATGCTAGAAATCAGATCTAAAGAAAAATCATAATTACAAAGATATTACATCAAATTCAACATCGTAAACAAATCTTGGGCAGAGCCCCAATCCCTAGAAACTACGCTACTACTCAAGTCTTGCCATGGAGATGACAAGCTTGGTTGACAACATCATGAAAGTACAAAATCAGAGAAGATAGGAGGAAGAAGAAGAAGATCCTAAGATGTAGCCTAAGTCTATGTGGATGTCTCCTAGATGATGATAGATCCCCTTCTGCATCTGCCTGGTCCATATTTATAGAAATTGGGAAGTTAGAGTCCCAATCCAACTCAAAATCTGATCTATTTCGGTTGCTTCTGATCCAAGTAATGCACGTCACGACCGTGATGGCCATCACGGCCAGGCCGTGACGGATTCTATTTATGGCACTTCTGGCATTTTTCAGTCTCTCGCGTGGCGAGCCCATGCTCGCATCGCGAGCCTCCATTTCATGGCCGTGATCTCCATCACGGCCATGCCGTGATGGATTCTGACTTGTGGTGGTTTTGGGTCACGGCCGTGATGTGCATCACGGCTAGGCCGTGACAGACTCTGACTTCAGCCTTTCTTATTTTTCAGTTTTGCTCGATCATGGCCGTGATCTCCATCACGGCCAGGCCGTGATGGGCTCTGTTTGGCACATTTTCTTCACTTTTAAAGCTCCATCTTCATCCAAACTCCATCATGGTTGATCTTGAGCATTTTACCCTTGATTTCTGCAAAACAACACATGAAAACCGCCTTACCCATTCCAAAGGAAAATTAACCTAAAATCTAATAAAAATATGCCTAAACTACATGAAAAATGCATGCAAAATGATAGACAAAGATGATGTGAAATCACACTCATCATCCACTGCCACCAAAATGTATTGATAGGAGAAAGATGGTGGGAAAGGTCCCATGAAATCTATCCCCCACCCATCAAAGAGCTCTACTTCAAGCATGCAATTCAAGGGGAGTTCATGCCGCTTAGAGATGTTGCCAACTCTTTGGCAACGATCACGGTTCTCAACAAAGGTGTGGGCATCCTTGAAGAGCGTTGGCCAAAAAAACCCGCTTTGGAGGACTTTTTCTGCGGTCTTCTTTCCCCCATAATGCCCACCATAATCCGAGCTATGACAATGCCGCAACACGTTTCTGATTTGGTCATGGGGAATGCACCTCCTTAGGATCCCATCCGAGCATTGTTTGAAAAGATAGGGGTCCTCCCACACATAATACTTTGCATCTGAGAAGAACTTCTTCCTTTGTTGATTAGTCCAACCTTGCGGAACCACATTTGAAGATTTGAAGTTGGCCATGTCTGCGAACCAAGGAGAGAAATTTTCAATGAGTGCAAACAGTTTCTCACCAGGAAATTCTTCCTTGATGTCTAACAATTCCTCCTTGGTGTCGGGGTTGACCTACCTAGATAAGTGGTCCGCCACACCATTATCGGATCCCTTCCTGTCCTTAATCTCTAGATTAGATTCCTGCAAAAGAAGAATCCACCGAATTAATCTAGGTTTGGCCTCTTGTTTTGTCATCAAGTGCTTTATGGCCGCATGATCTGTGAAAACAACAATCTTAGACCCCACAATATAGGATCTAAATTTATCTAAAGCAAAAACCACAACAAGTAGTTCCTTTTCAGTGGTGGAATAGTTAGCTTGTGCCTCATTCAAAACCTTACTTGCGTAATAAATGACATGAGTTAACTTTTCCACCCTTTGTCCCAAAACAGCCCCCACCGCATAATCACTAGCATCACACATGATTTCAAATGGCAAATTCCAATTAGGTGCAGTGCTTATGGGTGCGGTGACAAGCATAATTTTCAAAACAGTGAAGGCATTTAAACAAGAAGCATTAAACTCAAAGGATACATCCTTCGCAAGAAGGTCACAAAGCGGCCTTGCGATTTTGGAGAAGTCCTTGATGAATCTCCGGTAGAACCCGGTATGCCCCAAGAAACTCCTCACCCCCTTTACATTGGTTGGTGGGGGAAGCTTCTCAATCAACTCAATCTTGGCTTTATCAACCTCAATCCCCCTTTGGGAGATTTTGTGCCCCAAGACTATACCTTCCTTGACCATGAAGTGGCATTTCTCCCAATTGAGCACAAGGTTAGTCTCTTGGCACCTTTTACGTACCAAAGTCAAGTTCTTCAAGCAATTGTCATATGAAGTCCCAAAGACCGATAAGTCATCCATGAACACCTCAATGCATTTCTCCACCATGTCCGAGAAAATAGAAAGCATGCACCTTTGGAAAGTAGCAGGAGCATTGCACAATTGATGCGTGATTTTTAAGATATAAAGGCAAGTGCACCTCGTCGCAAACAAGTAATACGGTGGTGAGACCGGTTATCGTATCCACAGGGATCGGTTGTCAATTACCAATTCACAAACTCAACAACTATCTAGACTAAACTAAAGTATGAGAGATTAAAACAGAAAATAAAGAAATAAAATATTTTTGGTCTTTTGGTAATTTTATCGAACACTTGGTATGCAAACAGAGATGTGGCTAAGATTGTTAGGGTTAGACTACACTAATCCTCCCTTAATTGCAATGAAATGGTTATCAACACAAGTCCTACTTCAATTATGACAATCAAACCTTTTCTAAAATACTCAAGCCTAATGTCTTAGGTGCATTGAGCCTAAAACCCCAAATCAAACCCTAATGTCTTAGGTGGATTAATCTGTGATTTTGCATTAAGTCAAGACTTATAAGATTGCAAGCATTCAACACCTATGTCTAGATTCTTGAACTACTTGGCATATGATTCATGAGCATGCCTTAACACCAACCTTTCAGTTATCTATCAAAGCAACATATCATTCCTATGGGTAGCTAATCCAAGGAAAGCATTAAGCACAGAATCACATACTCATAAAGAAATAGAGACTTGCATTAAAACCAAATCAAATACAAACAAGTTCAGAAAAGCTACATCTAACCCCAACAATAGGGGATTTAACTACTCATATACAAAGAAAACCAAACCAGAGAGATAGGAGAAGAGGGAGAGAAGAGGCTCCATGTGAGCTTTCCTTCTTCTTCAAAGCAACCCCTCTTGGCTCCCTTCTAGGGTTGAAACCCTAGCCCACCCACTGACCTCCAAGTGCCTCCAAATGCCTCCCTCTGGACCCAAAAAACTCCCTTTGTTCTGTCTGCTGCGTTCTTATTTATAGGTCTCATTTGCGTGTCACGGCCGTGATGGCCATCACGGGCTGGCCGTGACGCTGCGTTCTGTCCAAGGCGTGTTTGCACAAAATGAAGTCTCGCGAGGGCGAGCTAGGTTTCGCGTCGCAAAACCCTAATTTTTCTGGTTGGTCACGGTCGTGATGTCTATTACGGGCAGGCGGCGTGCCGTGACAGCCTCGACTTTTGCCTTCGCTCCGCTTGATCACGGCTAGTGATGGTCATCACGGCCAGGCCGTGATGGGCTCTGTTTGGCTCATATTCTTCACTTTTCAAGCTCTATTTCATCCAGGCTCCACCATGGCTGATTTTGATCATTTTTACATTGAATTCCTGCAAAACAACACCAAGACACCGCTTCACCCATTCCAAGGTAAAAACTAATAAAAACAAACTAAAAATGCCTAAACTAAATGCAAATGCATGCAGAAATGTACATGGAAAATGAGGTGAAATCACACTCATCAAATCACCCCAAGCTTAAGACTTTGCTTGTCCTCAAGCAAAAACCAAGGCCAGAAGAAGAACAGAACATGGATAGTGAACAAAGAACCCGAGTAAATACTAATCCAAGTAATAGGCAATTCAGCAAGAGACAATCAGTTCAAGTCCAATTAGACGCTTAGGTTCCTTAGACTCATGTTCTCACTGACTTGGGCACTCTTTCTCACCTGAAGATCACCCCAAGCTTGTTTATTTGCTTGGCTTTCTTTCTAACCTCACTCAAGTGTTTAGGGGAATAAGACAATTCACTCAATTTTCCTCAAAGAATGAACTCTACCATATGCTTGACTATCAACCACATCTCTACTTTATTAATGAAAACAATCAAGAATCAAGAGGTCTTTTATTTGGTTGTAACGTGGCCATGGGATTTAATCGTTAGGTGGGGAAATCAATAAAAGGAAATTTCAAAGGGCTAAACCAAGTATCAAACATTTCAACACATGACACCTTCTAAAATACCTTCCTGGGTTTTCAATACATTTTTCCACCTTTCTTTTCTTTCTTTTTCTTTTTATTTTATTTCTCATTTTCTTTTGTCATCCCCTTCTCTATATATTTTTCTTTTTCTTTTGTTTTTTTTTTTTTTGGAGAAGGGGAGATCTTTCAACTCAAGAGAATTTTTTTTTCTGATTCTTTCATCCCATACTTTCTTCAACTACCCTTTTACCCTTTTGTAATACTTTAGAAGGTATCCTACCAAGCATATTTATCAAAACATTTCAGGGTACCAAGAAAAGCATTTTATTCATTCAGGCTCAAAATTGGGCAACTAAGGGGTAGCATTTCATCATTCAAAGCTCAGAAGGCCAGAAAAATACCTATTGCCTCAATCATTTTCAAAAATGTTTTCAAAAATTTTTAAGCTTGAAAATGGTTTCAAGTCAAGTTCTAGAGAATAACAACCCAAGAGGAATAACACTCTTACACAAAGAATGGGGTAGATTTAGTGAGTACCCCTTTATGGCTCAAAATCTCACATTTTAGTTCAGAATCAATGAAAAACACAAATCCACAGAACCATGTGCTAATTATCAACTATCCAAGATTATCTCAAACATTTACATTTGCAGCTATATCACAAGAATAAAAAAATTGGGTTCAAAAATTCACTATCACAATTTATTGGGCACTTAGCTCTCACAATTGGGTGCAAAATTCAAGCAAGGGTAATCTAATTGTGTGATCATGCAAAGCTATCATGCAAAACTATATGAATGCAACATGCTAAATGCAAAATATGAACATATGCAAAAATACCCCTCTACCCCAAGCTTAAAAATTTACATTGTCCCCAATGTAAACAATCAAGTTGGAGAAAGGAGAAGAAAAAGAAAATAAAACAAAAAATTGGAGCGGCTTACCGAGGTGGTAACAAGTGTTGGTTAACATTACGATCGAAACGCCCGAGAATTGGGGTGCTTTTTCTTGTCATCTTGCTCTTCCCTTCCTTCTTTCCCCGAAATTACTTGGCAATTTTATTTGTAAAAGAAAACTCTTGATCTTCTCAAATTATTCAAGAGTTTAAAATCAAAAATCAAATCTAACTAAACAAAAAGGAAAAAGGAAAAGGAAAAGAAAAATTGGGTTGCCTCCCAATAAGCGCTTCTTTAACGTCAATAGCTTGACTTATTGAAAAGCATCACCTGGCTCCTCCTCCCGGATCAAATGGAAATTGGGGAGGTGATTGTAGCAGTAATATAACTTTATTTTCCATTCCACCCAGTCATTGGGTGGAAATTCCATTGACCTTTGCAATTATAAACTCACTTCCTCTCGGGTCAAGTGGAATTTTCAAGAGGAAGTGTGACATACAAGTGGAAGGAGCTAACTTACCATTATCCACACATGCATGCAAGCCAACATATTTTTCTAATGCAGTAAAATCAGATTGCTCAGCATGCATGGTGGAAGGAGTGCTATCTAGATGCCCTGCCTCCTCACTTGTTGTTTCCCAAGGATTTGTGGAAGGTAATCCCTCTTGTTGTGGTTCACTTACCACCACCACTTCATCTTCAATTTGATCCATTCCCACAACCAGATTTTTCACAAATTCTTCTTCATGTGGCTCTATGGGAATCATACATGGTGGTGGAGGTGGTAAATATGCCCAAAAGGTTTCCCAATCCTCCTCGGAGTATATATATATAAGCTCACCAGTCATAGGATCGACTCGTGATGGGATGTTATGAGATAGAGAAAACTCCTCGAAGAATTCTCCCAAATTTATATCATCTTCCCAACACAAGTAGTCCTCCAAAACATGACTGGAAGCTTCCTCATCAGGTGGATAACAAAAATTTTCCATGACTTTCGTCCACCTTGCAAAAACAAAACTCAAAACAAAAAATGAAATATACACAGAAAATAAAAATAAAAAAAATAAAAATGTCTAAATTAGTTGCCTCATTTGTTACTAATGATATTGAAAAAGCCAATCCCCGGCAACGGCGCCAAAAACTTGATGTGTGATTTTTAAGATATAAAGGCAAGTGCACCTCGTCGCAAACAAGTAATACGGTGGTGAGACCGGTTATCGTATCCACAGGGATCGGTTGTCAATTACCAATTCACAAACTCAACAACTATCTAGACTAAACTAAAGTATGAGAGATTAAAACAGAAAATAAAGAAATAAAATATTTCTGGTCTTTTGGGAATTTTATCGAACACTTGGTATGCAAACAGAGATGTGGCTAAGATTGTTAGGGTTAGACTACACTAATCCTCCCTTAATTGCAATGAAATGGTTATCAACACAAGTCCTACTTCAATTTTGACAATCAAACATTTTCTAAAATACTCAAGCCTAATGTCTTAGGTGCATTGAGCCTAAAACCCCAAATCAAACCCTAATGTCTTAGGTGGATTAATCTGTGATTTTGCATTAAGTCAAGACTTATAAGATTGCAAGCATTCAACACCTATGTCTAGATTCTTGAACTACTTGGCATATGATTCATGAGCATGCCTTAACACCAACCTTTCAGTTATCTATCAAAGCAACATATCATTCCTATGGGTAGCTAATCCAAGGAAAGCATTAAGCACAGAATCACATACTCATAAAGAAATAGAGACTTGCATTAAAACCAAATCAAATACAAACAAGTTCAGAAAAGCTACATCTAACCCCAACAATAGGGGATTTAACTACTCATATACAAAGAAAACCAAACCAGAGAGATAGGAGAAGAGGAGAGAAGAGGCTCCATGTGAGCTTTCCTTCTTCTTCAAAGCAACCCCTCTTGGCTCCCTTCTAGGGTTGAAACCCTAGCCCAGCCACAGCCTCCAAGTGCCTCCAAATGCCTCCCTCTGGACCCAAAAACTCCCTTTGTTCTGTCTGCTGCGTTCTTATTTATAGGTCTACTGCGTGTCACGGCCGTGATGGCCATCACGGGCTGGCCGTGACGCGTTCTGTCCAAGGCGTGTTTGCACAAAATGAAGTCTCGCGAGGCGAGCTAGGTTTCGCGTCGCAAAACCCTAATTTTCTGGTTGGTCACGGCCGTGATGTCTATACGGCAGGCCGTGACGGCCTCCGACTTTTGCCTTCGCTCGCTGATCACCAGTGATGGTCATCAGCACCGGACCGTGATGGGCCCTGTTTGGCTCATATTCTTCACTTTTCAAGCTCTATTTCATCCAGGCTCCACCATGGCTGATTTTGATCATTTTTACATTGAATTCCTGCAAAACAACACCAAGACACCGCTTCACCCATTCCAAGGTAAAAACTAATAAAAACAAACTAAAAATGCCTAAACTAAATGCAAATGCATGAAATGCGGAAATTTCAAAAGGGCTAAACCAAGTATCAAACATTTCAACACATGACACCTTCTAAAATACCTTCCCGGGTTTTCAATACATTTTTCCACCTTTCTTTCTTTCTTTTTCTTTTTATTTTATTTCTCATTTTCTTTTGTCATCCCCTTCTCTATATATTTTTCTTTTCTTTTGTTTTTTTTTTTTTTTTTTGGAGAAGGGGAGATCTTTCAACTCAAGTGAATTTTTTTTCCGATTCTTTCATCCCATACTTTCTTCAACTACCCTTTTACCCTTTGTAATACTTTAGAAGGTATCCTACCAAGCATATTTATCAAAACATTTCAGGGTACCAAGAAAAGCATTTTATTCATTAGGGCTCAAAATTGGGCAACTAAGGGGTAGCATTTCATCATTCAAAGCTCGAAGGCCGAAAAAATACCTATTGCCTCAATCATTTTCAAAAATGTTTTCAAAAATTTTAAGCTTGAAAAATGGTTTCAAGTCAAGTTCTAGACAATAACAACCCAAGAGGAATAACACTCTTACACAAAGAATGGGGTAGATTTAGTGAGTACCCCTTTATGGCTCAAAATCTCACATTTTAGTTCAGAATCAATGAAAAACACAAATCCACAGAACCATGTGCTAATTATCAACTATCCAAGATTATCTCAAACATTTACATTTGCAGCTATATCACAAGAATAAAAAAATTGGGTTCAAAAATTCACTATCACAATTTATGGGCACTTAGCTCTCACAATTGGGTGCAAAATTCCAAGCAAGGGTAATCTAATTGTGTGATCATGCAAAGCTATCATGCAAAACTATATGAATGCAACATGCTAAATGCAAAATATGAACATATGCAAAAATACCCCTCTACCCCAAGCTTAAAATTTACATTGTCCCCAATGTAAACAATCAAGTTGGAGAAAGGAGAAGAAAAAGAAAATAAAACAAAAAATTGGAACGTGTTACCGAGGTGGTAACAAGTGTTGGTTAACATTACATCTAAACTCACCGAGAATTGGGTGCTTTTTCTTGTCATCTTGCTCTTCCTTCCTTCTTTCCCCGAATTACTTGGCAATTTTATTTGTAAAAGAAAACTCTTGATCTTCTCAAATTATTCAAGAGTTTAAAATCAAAAATCAAATCTAACTAAACAAAAAAGGAAAAAGGAAAAGGAAAAGAAAAATTGGGTTGCCTCCCAATAAGCGCTTCTTTAACGTCAATAGCTTGACTTATTGAAAAGCATCACCTCGGCTCCTCCTCCCCGGATCAAATGGAAATTGGGGAGGTGATCAGAGCGATAATATAACTTTATTTTCCATTCCACCCGTCATTGGGTGGAAATTCCATTGACCTTTGCAATTATAAACTCACTTCCTCTCGGTCAAGTGGAATTTTCAAGAGGAAGTGTGACATACAAGTGGAAGGAGCTAACTTACCATTATCCACACATGCATGCAAGCCAACATATTTTTCTAATGCAAAAAATCAGATTGCTCAGCATGCATGGTGGAAGGAGTGCTATCTAGATGCCCTGCCTCCTCACTTTGTTGTTTCCCAAGGATTTGTGGAAGGTAATCCCTCTTGTTGTGGTTCACTTACCACCACCACTTCATCTTCAATTTGATCCATTCCCACAACCAGATTTTTCACAAATTCTTCTTCATGTGGCTCTACGGGAATCATACATGGTGGTGGAGGTGGTAAATATGCCCAAAAGGTTTCCCAATCCTCCCGGGAGTATATATATATAAGCTCACCATCATAGGATCGACTCGTGATGGGATGTTATGAGATAGAGAAAACTCCTCGAAGAATTCTCCCAAATTTATATCATCTTCC
This sequence comes from Sophora flavescens, assembly GCA_030762895.1. Classification (NCBI taxonomy): domain Eukaryota; kingdom Viridiplantae; phylum Streptophyta; class Magnoliopsida; order Fabales; family Fabaceae; genus Sophora; species Sophora flavescens. The sequence continues at coordinate 53,005,504 of CM061065.1, forward strand.
CAACACAAGTAGTCCTCCAAAACATGATTTGGAAGCTTCTCATGTGTGGATAACAAAAATTTTCCATGACTTTCGTCCACCTTGCAAAAACAAAACTCAAAACAAAAAAATGAAATATACACAGAAAATAAAAAATAAAAAAAATAAAAAATGTCTAAATTAGTTGCCTCATTTGTTACTAATGATATTGAAAAAAGCCAACCCCAAAACGGCGCATAAAAACTTGATGTGTGATTTTTAAGATATAAAAGGCAAGTGCACCTCGTCGCAAACAAGTAATACGGTGGTGAGACCGATTTATCGATCCCACAGGATCGATTGTCAATTACCAATTCACAAACTCAACAACTATCTAGACTAAACTAAAGTATGAGAGATTAAAACGGTAAAATAAAGAAATAAAATATTTCTGGTCTTTTGGGAATTTTATCGAACACTTGGTATGCAAACAGAGATGTGGCTAAGATTGTTAGGGTTAGACTACACTAATCCTCCATAATTGCAATGAAATGGTTATCAACACAAGTCCTACTTCAATTTTGACAATCAAACATTTTCTAAAATACTCAAGCCTAATGTCTTAGGTGCATTGAGCCTAAAACCCCAAATCAAACCCTAATGTCTTAGGTGGATTAATCGTGATTTTGCATTAAGTCAAGACTTATAAGATTGCAAGCATTCAACACCTATGTCTAGATTCTTGAACTACTTGGCATATGATTCATGAGCATGCCTTAACACCAACCTTTCATTTATCTATCAAAGCAACATATCATTCCTATGGGTAGCTAATCCAAGGAAAGCATTAAGCACGTAATCACATACTCATAAAGAAATAGAGACTTACATTAAAAACCAAATCAAATACAAACAAGTTCGTAAAAGCTACATCTAACCCCAACAATAGGGGATTTAACTACTCATATACAAAGAAAACCAAACCAGAGAGATAGGAGAAGAGGAGAGAAGAGGCTCCATGTGAGCTTTCCTTCTTCTTCAAAGCAACCCCTCTTGGCTCCCTTCTAGGGTTGAAACCCTAGCCCAGCCCACAGCCTCCAAGTGCCTCCAAATGCCTCCTCTCCGGACCCAAAAAACTCCCTTTGTTCCTCTGCGCTGCGTTCTTATTTATAGGTCTTCTCGTGTCACGGCCGTGATGGCCATCACGGTGGCCGTGACGCGCCTCGGCCCAAGGCGTGTTTGCACAAATGAAGTCTCGCGAGGCGAGCTAGGGTTTCGCCGCAAAACCCTAATTTTCCAGGTTGGTCACGGTAGTGATGTCTATTACGGCGGGCCGTGACAGGCCTCGACTTTTTTGCGCCGCTCTGCTTGATCACGGCGTGATGGTCATCACGGCCAGGCCGTGATGGGCTCTGTTTGGCTCATATTCTTCACTTTTCAAGCTCTATTTCATCCAGGCTCCACCATGGCTGATTTTGATCATTTTTACATTGAATTCCTGCAAAACAACACCAAGACACCGCTTCACCCATTCCAAGGTAAAAACTAATAAAAACAAACTAAAAATGCCTAAACTAAATGCAAATGCATGCAGAAATGTACATGGAAAATGAGGTGAAATCACACTCATCAACAATCCAAAAGTGGCATCCTTCTATAGGCAAAGACTCCATAGGGACAAGTGGAAGGCCGTCTTCTCTTGGTCTCGAGGATCCACCACAATTTGATTATAGTCTGAGTAACCATCTAAGAAGCAATAGTACTCATATCCGGCTAACCTTTCAAGCATCTCGATCAACGAAGGGGGGGAGGAAGTGATCCTTCCTTGTTGCCTCATTTAGCTTTGTATAATCGATACATACTCTCCACCTCGTGATGGTCCTTGTTGGGATCAATTCATTGCTTTTATTGACCACCACGGTTGTGCCACCTTTCTTTGGGACCACATGAATTGGACTAACCCAACTTCTATCCGAGATGGATAGATGATCCCAACATCTAAAATTTTAACCACTTCCTTACGCACCGCTTCTTTCATGATGGGGATTTAACCGTCTTTATGGTTGAACCACCGGCTTATAATCATCTTCCATCAAAATCTTATGCATGCATGTAGGAAGGGCTTATACCTTTTAGCTCCGAAATCTTCCACCCAATGGCGGATTTGTGTTCCCTAAGAACCCTCAATAGCTTCTCTTCTTCGTCCTTCTTCAAGGCATTGCTAATGATTACCGGATGTTGTCCCTTTTCCCCAAGAATGCATACCTTAAGTGGGTTGGGAGTTGCTTTAACTCCGGAGCTTTGTTATCTTCTTCCATGCCTTCATTGTTGAGCTTTTCCTTTGCACCTTCATCCTTTGGGAGACTCATTAAGGCTTCCATGTGTTTGAAACACTCAAGATAGTCCTCATCCCCAAAGGGTCTTACTTCCCTCACTATCATCATCATGGGATTTTACCAACACTTGTGCAAGTGAAGAACCATGGGCTTCTCTAGTGGCCTTTGCCTTGAAAAATCGAGTCCACCATATCCACTCGATACACATCCGACCTCTCGGGGGGTGCTTCATTGCTTCAAAGACGTTGAAGACTACATTCTCATCTTGCACCCGTAGGGTGAGTTTCCCTTGTTGCACATCTATCAAGGCACGCCCAGTGGCCAAGAAGGGCCTACCCAATATGAGAGGGATCTCGGCGTCTTCATCCATATCAAGCACCACAAAATCCACCGGAAATATGAACTTGTCCACCTTCACTAACAAATCTTCACCACCCCATAAGGATATTTTATAGAACGATCGACTAGTTGGAGTGACATCCGTGTATCCTTGGCTTCTTTGATCCCCAACTTCTTCATCATAGAGAGGGGCATCAAGTTGATGCTTGCCCCTAGATCACACAACGCCTTTCCTAGAGTCATCTCCCCAATGGTGCATGGTATAGAAAAGGAACCGGGATCCTTCAACTTTGGAGGTAATTTTCTTTGAAAATGGCACTTGCACTCCTCGGTCAAAGCAACTGTTTCTCATCCACTATCTTCCGCTTCTTGAGAGAATCTCCTTCATAAACCGGGCATAAGATGGCATTTGTTCAGTGGCTTCCGCAAATGGAATGTTAATTTGAAGTTTGCAGAAGACATCAAGGAATTTATTGAAATGCTTATCTTGTAGAGGCTTCTTCAATCTTCAGGATATGGTACCTTCATGAAGGGCGGGAGGTCTTTGGGTTCAACCCACTTCTTTCTTCTGAACTCTTCATCTACTAGTTTTAACCTTCCCCCTTGCTCCCATGCCTCTGTCACTTGCCAACTCCTCTTTCATAAGGCTGCTCTTCCTCAACATGTGGTTGTTCCGAGGTCTCAACTTCACGAGAACTAGTTGCACCCCTGTTAGATCCCAACACCCTACCGCTTCTAGTTGTTACTGCATTGCATTGGTTCTTAGGGTTGTTCTCGGTATCACCCGGGAGAGGCTCCGGGAGACGCTCATTTAGTTGCTTATGAAATGGGCTATCTCAGTCTCTAGATTCCGAATTGCTGACCTGTGTGAGTTACCAATTTGTCAATGGCTGTGCTTGTATTGATTCACAACTTCTCAATTGCCGCGTGACGTCTTTTCTATAGCCAACTCCCAAGGTTGCCTTCCACCATCACGTTATTTGCAATAGATTAGGCCCTGGAAAAGCCCGCCGAGTATTGCGTTGATGGATTCTGCAATGTTTGGCCTCCGATTCTGCATTGAGGTTGTTGTTGCCACGCCTAGACCACCACTAGCATTACTCCAAGCGAAACCCGGATGGTCTCTCCTCATATAACCCCTATTCACGATTCACAATCAGTAATCATTACGTATGTTCCTCCGATAGTTGTTCGGGCACGCTGTCATAGAAATTGTGGAATGAGTCCACATGTTCCCGAGAAGTTGAACGGACAACTCGAGTGTCATGGTCTTTATTACAATTATCACAACCCGGAGGCATCCCTTCATGTATCACATTAACCTTTTGCTCCCGGACAATGCCGCATTTTGCATCTTCAACAGCTTTATTTTGCTCCAGAATGGCTTCCATTGTTGCTTAACCGACTCCACTTGAGGTTTCCTACCACGGTTGTAATCATTGTATGACATTTTCTCCAATAGCGCCCATCCATCCTCACTGATAAATAAGAAAAGGAACCGCCACGGCGATCACAATTCATCTAGTAACGTCCCCTTAACCCGTTAAAGAAATGTTGAACCTTGGAGACCGGTCAAAGAAAGCCGAGGGGCATCTTCTCAATAGCACATTATACCTCTCCCCAGAGCTTCATTATAAGATTCATCTTCCGTCCGCTGAAAGATGTGATGGCAACTCTTGCTTAGGCCGCTTTTCGAGGAGGGGAAATATTTCGTGAGGAACTTTTGAGCCATTTGCTCCCGTGTTCGATCCTGCTCCAATCCAAGTCATCAAACCAATCGCGAGCCGACATCCCCAAGAGAGAGTGGGGAATAGCCGCAGCGAAACTCATCTTGAGAGACTCCTCTTATCTTCTCGCAAGTCACAAGCTTCAAGGAAGCGAGTGATGTGTCTACGAGGGTCTTGTTTGCCACTCCTATCAAACCGATTCTCACGGATCCGGGCCGTGACACATCCTTCCACTCAAGGAATCAGATTGAGGTTTCCCCTCATGATAGAAGAATCATAATCACCCATGTTGGGTAGATTGTACTTCAGAAGAGAGGCTTGTAAGGAGGAGGAGGAGGAGGGTTTTCTTTGGCCATCCTCTCAAAATTAATTGCTTCAAGCCTCTTTCATTCTCTCGGCTTCTTTCCTTAATCGCTTCTCGGCCCCGGTGATCTCCGAATCAAATAGCAAGTCCTCTTGTGAAAGGGTACATCGCATACAAAAACAAGCCAAGACCAAGTGAAATCAAAGAAGTAGAGAGAAGTAATATTAAATAAATAACAAAAAATAAAAATAAAAATAGTTTAATCAAATAATTAAACTTCCCAAAAATTAGGAAAATTGGTTGTGCCAATCCCAACATGGCGCCAAAAACTTGTTGAGTCACCGGCAAGTTTACCGGTCGTGAAATGACGTAATAAACACGGTAAGTAATTACCGAGGTCGGATCTGAGGATTTGGTTACCGATTCTACCAATTCGCAAGAAATTCGATATGTTGGCCAAGTAACAGAAAGTGGTTGAGAATAGAGAAAATATAGGATCGCAATTCAAATCAACGAATCAATCAAAGATCAAGCAGATAGTGATAAGTAAAATCTGGATTAAAACATCTAAGGTCACAAATCCACCTACCCAATCATGCATAGTACCCAAGTGATGAAAATCCTCTCCCTAAGTTCAATTTTAATGTCAACCGGGACCCCCCAGTTCTCCTAAATTCACTGTCGTGCTCAATAGGACGTATTCAACGATTGAGTTAATTACTTCCTAGGTCTCATAACCCAATCATCGAACTCTGTTAAATCTGGTTCCCTATACGGTTCCAGTAATCTCCTACTCACTCTCGTGCAATATTCAATAAGTGATCCCAATTCAAGTTCTAAACGCGAATCGCCTATCAAGCCTCATCACGTTAACTAGTCAATCACGCATGCTTATGATCAACACAATAAAATCAGAATTGGAAAACATGAATTGAGGTAGAGGAGAGAGACATACATCACATGAACGCTACACCGTCATGGGTGGTTTCATTGATCCCTTAGACAAGGGGATTAGTTCCTCATGCTCGTAATCGACATACAAACAATCAGAATTCACCATAATTGTAAACAAGAAAAGAGAGTAGGGAGACGCAGCCTCCAAAATAAGGATTCAAAAACAATATAAAACGATTCCGAACAAAAAAGTTCCATTTTAGGTCTGTCTGCGCTTCTTATTTATAGAGAGGCCATGCGTCACGGCCGTGATGGCCATCACGGCCAGGCCGTGACACGTTCTGGAATGGGCGCGCTTTCAAAATTGGAGCATCACGGTCGTGAGCCTCATCACGGCTAGGCCGTGATCACCCCGCCTGGCTTTGTCACGGTAGTGATATGGATCCACTACTGGCCGTGATAGCTCCGTCTTTTTGCCTTCTGGATTGTCACGGCCGTGATGGGAATCACGGCCAGGCCGTGACGACTCGACTTTTGGCCCTCGCTCCGCTTGATCATGGTCGGTGATGGTCATCACGCCCGTGCCGTGATGGGCTCTGTTTGGCTCAATTCTTCCTTTTTTAGCTCTATCTTATTCCAAGCTCCATCATGGTCAACTTTGATCATTTTTACATTGATTTCTGCAAAACAACATCACAAGACCACCTTACCCGTTCCAAGGTAAAAACTAACAAAAAAATCAACTAATTATGCCTAAACTATATGAAAAATGCATGCAAAATTGCACATGAAATATGATGTAAAATCACACTATCAAGTATCCACAAATTGTGTATCAATAACGCCTTTTTGCACATAACCTCTAATAAAGTGATGTTTAATCTCTATATGCGTAGCCCTTGAATGCAATATTGGATTCTTAGATAGATTTATTGCTAATGTATTATTACACATAAGTGGAATACTACTTACAAATACATTGTAGTCCTCCAATTGATGTTTGATCCACAGAAGTTGTGAGCAGCAACTAGCAGCCGAAATATACTCAGCTTTAGCAGTTGATAAGGCAATAGTACTTTGTATTTAGCTTGACCATGAGACTAGATTAGCTCCAATGAAGTGACATCCTCCACTGGTACTTTTTCTTTCAATTCTATTGCCAGCATAGTTAGCGTCACAAAATCCAACTAATCTGTAATCACCATTTTTCTTAAAGCACAAACCCAGATTAGTAGTACCTTTTAAATATCTAAATATTCTTTTAATTGCTGATAGATGAGATTCTCTTGGATCAGATTGAAATTGAGCACATAAGCATACACTAAACATAATATCAGGTCTAGACGCAGTAAGATATAGCAGAGATCCTATCATACCTCTATATAACTTTTGGTATACCTTTTTATTTTTATCATCTTTGTTCAGTATGGACGTGGGATGCATAGGAGTGTTCATAGGTTTGCAGTCATCCATCTTGAATTTGTTTAACAATTCCTTTGTGTACTTAGTTTGATGGATATACACCTCGTCCATTGTTTGTTTAACTTGAAGTCCAAGAAAGAACTTGAGTTCTCCCATCATGCTCATTTCAAACTCTTTCTGCGTAAGCTTAGAGAATTATTTCTGAGAGAGATTCATTAGTAGCACCAAAGATTATATCATCAACATATATTTGAACAACAATAAAATTGTACTTATTGGATTTTCTAAATAATTTTGTATCAACCTTTCCTCTACTAAATCCATTGTCCATTAAGAAAGAACTTAATCTTTCATACCAACCTCTAGGAGCTTGTTTGAGACCTTATAAAGCTTTCTTTAGCTTATATACATGTTCAGGTTGGGTTTCACTTTCAAAACCCGAAGGTTGCATATCATACACTTCCTCACTAATAAAACCATTTAGAAAGGCACTTTTTACATCCATTTGATATAGCATTATACTATGATGTGCAACAAATGATAATAAGATGCAGATAGCTTCTAGTCTAGCAACTGGTGCAAAAGTTTCAGTGTAGTCTATAACTTCTTCCCGTGAATAACCTTGTGCAACAAGTCTAGCTTTATTTCTTATCACTTTACCATTTTCATCACGCTTGTTTCTGTAAACCCATTTGGTTCCAATAACTGATTTGTCTTTTGGTAAAGGCACAAGAGTCCACACTTCACTTCTCTCAAATTGTTCAGTTCTTCCTGCATTGCAAGAATCCGGCCTTCGTCCAGTAGAGCCTCGTCTACTGTCTTTGGTTCTAACTCAGAGACTAACTCAGAATCATCTTGCTCTCTGAATGTAGATCTGGTTCTTAGCTTATCATTAGGATTTACAATGATTTGATCTTGAGGATGATAATTCCGAAGTACCAAGATCTCTCGAACATTTTCTTGTTGAGGAGTTGAAGTTTACGAATCATGTTGTTGAGGGTCGTCCACTTGGTCATCGGGTTTGACATTTGTTTGAATTTGAGAACCCTTGAGATTCAAATCTGCAATAGCTTCATCAAGCTCGATAATTTCTTATCAGGTTGTTTTGTCATCAAACTTAACATGTATACATTCTTCTACTACTAAGGTTCTAGAATTATAAACTCTAAACCCTTTTGATGATTCGAATATCCTAATGTAATTCCATTATCTACTTTAGCATCAAACTTACCAAGTCGATCTTTAGTATTCAATATATAGCATTTACAACCAAAAGGATGAAAGTAAGATATGTTGGGTTTTCATCCTTTCCACAATTCATAAGGAGTCTTATTCAATATTGGTCTAATGTATATTCTCATTATGAATGTAGCAGCGAGATAATGACTTCACCCATATAAGTGTCTAGGGACGAGTTATCATTGAGCATTGTTCTAGTAATCTCTTGAAGAGATCTGTTCTTTTTCTCTCTACCACACCATTTTGATGTGGTGTTCTAGGTATTGAGAAGTTGTGAAGTATACCACTTTATTCAGGAACTTATGAAATAGCTCATTTTCAAACTCTCCCCCATGGTCACTTCTAATTGAAGTGATACACATGCATTTGTCATTCCGTACACGTTTGCAGAGTACAGAGAAGACCTTGATAGACTCATCCTTGTGAGCTAGGAACATAACCCATGTCCATCTATTGTAGTCGTCTACTATGACTAGACCATATTTCTTACCACTAACAGAGGCGGTCAAGTTGGTCCAAACAGATCAAGGTGTAGCAACTCTAGTGGTCTATTGGTACTAACAACATTCTTAGATTCAAAAGAACCTTTAACTTGTTTTCCCTTATGACATGCATCACAGAGAGCATCAGATTTGAATGTAAGGTTTGGTAATCCTCTTACGAGGTTATGCTTATTTAGCTTTGAAATTAACTTCAAGCTTGCATGACCTAGCCTTTTGTGCCAAATCCATCGGTCATCTTCAATGGACACTAGACATGAGACACTTTGATTTGTAAGGTCCTCCAAGTCAGTCTTATACAGATTGTTTTGCCTCTTGGCAGTGAATAAGAGCGATTCATCAGGTTTCTTGACATTACACATGTTCTTATCTAAAGAAACATCAAACCCACTATCACATAATTGTCTTATGCTTAGCAGATTGTGTTTTAAACCATTAACTAATAGAACATTATCAATGGAGGGAAAATGATGTTTACCAATTTTATCTACTCCAATGATCTTCCCTTTCTGATTACCTCCAAAGGTAACCCAGCCACCATCCCTATGTTTAAGGTCTTGGAACATACACCTTTCTCCCGTTATGTGACGTGAGCAACCACTGTCCAAGTACCAGGATGTGTGTTTCTTTCCTGTTGTTAAGCAAGTCTGCAACAGGTACAATCTTATCTTTAGGTACCCAGATTGACTTGGGTCCTTTCTTGTAAGTAGTCACTGGACGAGCATGTTTAATATGCTTATGATGTATGCATCTAGATGTTATATGACCACCTTTTACACATACTTTACAGTAAGTGTTGGACAAGCTCAGTTTAGTTTTAACATATAGTGTTTAAGCTTTTGAGGTTCTACTATGCATATGTGGTTTTGAATTTTTATGAGATGCTTCATGCTTTTCTTTGTCATAACCAAGGCCAGACTTATCATGTAGGGACCTAGAGTACCTTAAAATTAGGCTTAGTTTATCCGAGCCACCTACAAATTTAGACAGAGTGTCCGTCGAGATATGTCACATCTTGTTTCGATTTTGTAACTTCACAAGAAACAGTTGGCTCACACTTGAGTTTGTCGGTTAGATCTGTCATTTTTCGACTTTAGTTTGTCATTCTCTTTTACAAGACTTATTTTCTCCATGCAAACCCTACCAAATTCTTTAGATAGTTTTGAAATTTTCATTTTTAGACTTCTATATTCATGAGGCAGAATTGATCAGTTGTGCAATAATTCATCAAATGCATCTAGAAGAATGGAAGGGTTAAAATCCATTACCTCAGCATCAGTGTATTCACTTTCTGATGACGTACCAGCCATGAGACAGATATTTGCCACTTCCTCTGCTTCATTTTCTTCATCAGATGAAGACAGATCCAGATCCTCCCAAGTAGCCATCAAGTCCTTCTTAATTTTGTAGAACTTCTTTTTGTCCTTCGATCTCCGGGCGATCGGCTTTGAAATGACCGAAGCTTTTGCACTCAAGCACGAGAGGTGGACCTTTTTCCTTAGAGTCCGATTTCTCCTTGATGAACTTTTTGTTGAAGCGCTTCCTTCGAAACCACATTTCTTTCTCTACATATGTTGAATCTTTCTGGAGATGAAAGACAGTTCATCCTCATCAGATCCTTCATCACTGCCAGAAGGGTCTGCTTCATCAGAGGATTCCTCAGCTTCAAGAACTTTAGAAGAGCTAGCCTTCTTTGCCTTTAGGCAATAGATTTTCCTTTTCTGGAACCTTCTTCTTCATTGAGCTCAAGCTCATGAACTTTTAAGGATCCAAGAAGTTCCTCCAAAGTGAAAGTATTGAGGTTCTTTGCTTCCAGAATAGCAGTGACCTTAGGTCTTCACTGTTTATGTAAGCTCCTCAAAATTTTTCTAACATAATCTCTATTCTTATAGGTTTTTCCAAGAGATCTAAGACTGTTGGTGATAGTTTGGAATCTTCCAAACATTCGATCTATAGTTTCATGCTCATTCATTTTAAATAACTCATACTGATGAATCAGCATGCTTATCTTTGACTCCTTAACTTGGGATGACCCTTCATGAGCTAGGGTAAGAGTATCTCATATTTCCTTAGCAGTGTTACAACTATGGACTTTATCATGCTCAGATCTGGTGATAGCATACATCAAATAGTACTTAGCTTTCAGATTGAGTTGATGTTGATTTTTCTACTCTGGAGTCCATTGAGCTCTAGGAATAGCAGCTTAAGCATCACCTCTTAGCTCAGTGTAGCCAGTTTCAATCAGCACCCAGATGTCCACATTTTGTGCATCAAGAAAAGCCATCATTCTCTTTTTCCAGTAGTCATAATCACTACCATCAAAGAGAGGAGGTATGTTGATTGCTTGTCCTTATGTAACCATGCTTGTTGGATCGTACTCCCTCGGCACTTGCTAGATGCTCAACCCTTTCGAGGCTGAGCTCTGGTACCAACTGAAGTTAACACAGTGAAACACAAGAAAGGGGGGTTGAATTGTGTTTCTTAACAGTTTTTCGAAAAAGTCTTTTCTCAAACCTTTTACAAGCACAACCAAAGAAATAATACACAAACAACAAAACATTTTTGAAGAGTTAACAAACTTAGATTCAAAACCCCACAATTAGTATAAACAAATACTGTAAAAGATAAGGGTTAGAAGAATCACACATGTGTTTTATCCTGATTCACTCTCTTCCAACCAAGAGCTACGTCCAGTCCCTTCTACCTGAAGGATTTATCCATTATTCTCCAAATATATTACAAGTATTTAACACCTCTTCAGGATACAAGTGTTCTTTCTCTACCAAGCCTCTTCAGGCTCTAACTCTAACAGAGAGATTAACTGATATGATCTAAGAACTCACTACATGTAAGGATTTGAAAGTTTAAGATCAACAATGTTTTCAAATTCAACAGAGTTTTTGTACTATGATATTAGAGCTTGTATATATATTTTTCTTGTTGAAGTTCTTCGAGTATTTATATAGTTGAAGTGCTTCTCTGTCTTGATCTTCTTCAACGGTTTTCAAATTGTATCCGTTTAGACATAGCATTAAATGCTTAGATCCGTTAAGATTGATAACTTGATAAGCTTCTTGGAGAAATGCTTTTGATTATCAGAGGAATGCTCAAAGTAGAGCTGTCACTTCTCTGTTGTACCAAAGGTTGCTTTATGACTTTCCATCTTTGTACTTGACTTGATCTTTACAACAATGTAGTTGACAGTGTACAAAGGTTTATGGTTTTGATGGTACGAAGTTCTTTTATCCAAGGGCTAAAGATTTTAAACAATAGAATCAGCAAGGGTAAAAAGACATAAATTCTTTGAATTAAATAAGCAATCATTTGAAATAAATACACTTAAGCTTAGACGGGTTCATGTATTAAAACTAGTGGACGCGCAGATCTTTGGACATGCAAGATTAACTTATCAGTGAGACGTGCTCGTCTACTGATAATGCTTCTACAGACTTTTCGCCTAGTTCCGAGAGTTGGACGTGCTATACTTAGGAGCTCGTCTACTGACGTGGCGTCTAGTGAGACTGCTTCGCTTATCAAGTCTTTGGACTTGTTATTTTTCATTGTCTCGTCTACTTGATTTTTTTCTTTAGATTTAGTAACGTGTCTACCTTAGTTAATTTTAAGACCTCGTCTAACACAAAGTTAATAAACTCAAAATTTTACCAAGAGATGTAGACTCATTTAGAGGATTGAAATAGAATCTGATAGATTTCATAGTTTAAATTTTAAGTTCCTCTGACTTGTCAAAATCAAATAGTCTCTGTATACTTATAACAAACACGTTAGATCTTTGACAACACTTTGCCATACAAATTTAACCTTTTTGTTAACATCAAAACTTAAGAGATTATTTCAATCCAAAATCACTTTGGTTCTAACAATGAAGAGCATATTTACAAAGAGGTCCAAGCCAACCTACTCAACAAAATTTCCTCAAAGAAAAATTGGAAATTCTTTAGGAAGATTTTGTCCTTCTTGGTTTAATGAATTTGGCAGCTGGTTATAGTGTAGTATAGAAAAAGATGCTGCATTTTGCTTATGTTGTTATCTTTTTGAGCCTGATTTTGGAAAGCAATAAGGTGGTGTGTAATTTGTGACAGAGGGATTCACAAATTGGAATAAGAAAGAAAGGCTCTCATTTCATGTTGGAGGTCCTAATAGTGCTCTTAATATTGCTTGGAAGAAGTCTCAAGATTTGATGAATCAAAATCAACACATTGAAGTTGCAATATCTAAGCAATCTGAATAACTTCGTGACTTATATAGAAGGCGTTTAACAATGTCACTTGATTGCATTCGCTTTCTATTGAAGCAAGGACTATCTTTTCATGGTCATGATGAATCAATCGATTATTCTAATCAAGGTAATTTTATTGAACTTCTTAAATTTCTTTCTGAACACAATGAAGAAATAAATCATGCGAAGATCGGAAAATGCTCCCGAAAATCATCAATTAATTTCTCCAACAATCCAAAACGATACTATTAATGTTGCTGCATTGGAAACCATCAGTGCTATTATCACTAATCTTGGAGATGAGCCATTTGCTACTATGTTTGATGAAGCCTTGACATATCAATATAGGAACAATGGTTGTTGCTTTGCGTTATGTTAAAAAAAATGGAAGTATTGTTGAACGTTTTTTGGTATTGTTCATGTTAAAGATACTACAGCTTTATCATTGAAAATGGCAATTGATGAATTGTTTTACAAACATGGGTTTAGTGTATCAAGAATTCGTGGGCAAGGTTATGATGGTGCTAGCAACATGAAAGGGGAATTTTGTGGTCTCAAAAGTTTTATTTTAAGGGAGAATCCATCTCCATTTTATGTATATTATTTTGCTCATCAATTACAGCTTACATTAGTTGTTGTTACTAAATCATATTGATGTTGCCTCTCTTTTTAGTTTAGTGTTCACATTATTAAATGTTGTTGGTGGATATTGCAAACGACATGACATGCTTCATGAAAAACAAATAGTAAATGTTAGAGAGGCATTGGAAAAAGGAGAAATTCCAAGTGGGCAAGATTTGAATCAAGAAACTAGTCTCAAACGAGCCGCTGATACTCGTTGGGGGTTCACATAATGCAACATTGATCAACTTGATATTGATGTATTCTGGTATAGGTAATGTTCTTGAAATTACAAAAGAAGATGGATTAAATCCAGAACAAAGAGCTGAAGTCATAGGTCTTTTATGCTTGACAGGGGATTTTGAATTTGCATTCACATTGCATTTGATGAAAAATATCTTGGGTATTTCGAATGAATTGTCACGAGGCTTTGCAAAGGAAAAAATCAAGACATCATCAATGCTATGAACTTGGTTAAAATCACAAAGCAAGATTCCTGAGACTATGAGGAATAATGGATGGAATTCTTTCTGCAGGGAGGTAATTTTATTTTGCAATATGCATGGCATTGACATTCCTAATATGAAAGATATGTTTTTTCCTATAGGTAGATCATGACGTGGAGGCAAAGCTCAAGCTATCACAATAGAGCATCACTACCGTGTTGAGTTATTTTATACTATTGTGGATATGCAGCTTAAGGAACTTCATGATCGTTTCTCCGAGGCAAATACTTAGTTGCTTCTTTGTATATGTTGTTTGAATCGAACCAATTTGGTCTCTAGTTTTGATAAGGCAAGGTTGATTGAATTTGCGAAGTTTTATCCACGTGAATTTTCTTCAATCGATTTAGTGATGCTTGATAATCAACTTGAGACTTACATCATTGATATGTGTAGCAGTGTTGAATTTGCATCTTTGAAAGGAAATAATAATCTTTCAGAGAAGTTAGTTGAAACTGGAAGACACATTATTTACCCATTAATTTATGTTCTTTTGAAGTTAGCAGTGATTTTTCCTGTTGCCACAACAACCGTAGAAAGAGCCTTTTCTGTTATCAAGATTGTGAAAAATAGGTTGCGTAATCGAATGGGAAATGCATGGATGAATGATTATCTAGTGACTTATAGCGAGAGAGAAGTGTTCAACAATATTGACAATGAGTTGATCATTAAATGATTTCAAAACATGAAGTCACGTAGATTTGAGGTTATGAAGTATGTAATTTATTTGATTAGATATATTAAAATTTTATAATTTTAACATGAATATCTTTATCTTCGTATATACGATGATATTTATTATTAAATATTTTGAAAATATATTGTCCCCACAACTCCAGGATTCTAGATCTACCACTGACGGGGAATTAGTCACACGAACGCATGGTTATGGGTAATTTTATCTGGGGCTTACTTTTTTTTTTTTACAAGGGGGTCTGGGTTGTATGTATAAAAAATGTAGGTCAAAAAATGTTATAAAAATTTTTGGGGGAGCCTGTCATTGAAAAGCTTCGCCACTAATTAGACGGGTGCGAAGGGAATTTTATTCGACAGGGCGCATAGCGGGAGACTATTATCCATGAACACATCGTCTAGTTACCATCCCTATATATAAATTCAGCATGTAGTGTGGGTAGGAGATGGGTAGAGGAAAAAATCATTCTAATATATTGACTTGGGAGTTAGGATGGCATAACCTCCGTGAAAGAACAGTTACCCCTGGGACCAAGGCATTACCACTCCAATCACGTTAGGAAAATTTCATATGGCAGTCGTTATCACTGAAGAATCATGCGCCCTAAATGCAAAGATAATAGGAAAATGCCAAAAAGATAATTAATTGAGGCCAAATAAAATTA
Organism: Sophora flavescens; assembly: GCA_030762895.1. Taxonomy (NCBI): domain Eukaryota; kingdom Viridiplantae; phylum Streptophyta; class Magnoliopsida; order Fabales; family Fabaceae; genus Sophora; species Sophora flavescens. The sequence goes on from CM061065.1 coordinate 53,020,942, forward strand.
AATAAATCATGGTGACAATAACCCATGCAGGGTTGGCCCAACGTCAATCAAGGCCTAAAATTCTCAGACGAGGCCTTTTTAAAATTAATAATAATAATTTCTAAATAAATATTTTTTATAAAAATTAAAAAGTGAGTTTTAAAATTATAGATAATCACAAGTTAACTTCTGGTTTAAATAAAAAAGTTTTTTTTTAAAAAAAAACACTTGTTATACAATGTAAATGTCACTTTAAATCTACCAACGGAGGTTGACACAAGTGATGGTGGACTTGTGCTCCTTAACCAAGTGACTGAGGTTTGAATCCCAGCTCTTACTATGGAGCGAATTTCCGCTGGGAGGGGGTTTCCCGCCTTCCGGTGTCATTCATTCCCCTGTAGGAGATTAGTCCCTGCTTTCGATGGGGTATACTCATGATCAATGACCAAAAAATGTCACTTTAAATCTTAAACAAACAGATATTGTTTTCAATTATTTTTAACTTTGTTTAATTCAATAGTTTGATATTATTTAAATAAAATATATTAAGAAATATCCCAAGAAAAATCAAAAAAGATATGCATGTTGGGGAGAGTGTGACATATGACTTAGAGGTGCCTAACCTAATAAAATATGACTTTGTATATGTTCCCAGTTGCGTGGGTGGAACACACGAGGTCAGAGTATCCGACTACAGATGTCGGATGTCATGGGCCAGTCCCCTAACGGGGATGTGGGAAACTACCTGATACTCTTGTAGTCCTGACCGAGTCGTCCCTTATCCTAACGAGGATGAGGATACTTTTATATTGTGCACCTATTCCCTAACGAGAATGGGGGAATAGTACCATTCTTTGAATGAGCACCCTAACGGGAATGGTGGTGTGCACCAGTGTTTATGGACGAGCTGCTTGAACGACTGACTAACATCCCTACGGGAATGGGGGATGGTGACAGGATTATAGGTGGCCACGTCATCATCCAGGCTTAGTGGCATAAGTGCTTAAGGGCAGAGACTTACACTATGACTAGAGGATGATTGTTATATGTATGTTTTGCATGTCATTGTTCTATTATTGTATTTTATGCTATGTATTCTTTTTCCGTGTATGATGATAGAATAGTTTCTTATCTCCTTATCCCTTTCTTTGTATGTTTTGTCATCGATCGTGGAGCGAGCCCAGTTACTTAGGATGCCTTTCGGCCAGTCATCCGTGGATGACGATGTAAAGTCTAAGTTTCTGACATCTCTAATTTTGATGAATCCAAACAAAGAATGATTCTACTTGAACCTTTTGAGGTATGCTAATACGTGTATTAAGTGTGCATGTCTAAAAGATACGTCTGTGTTTTGATAACACAATGCGTCTGAAGTAAGACTCAGTATCAACATGCTATGAAAATGCGTCTGACCCTACAACCTCACTGGAAGTCTTTCACTCCACTCTTATTCGAAAGACAAGAATATTCCCTTACATTTTCAAATCAAGACAATTGAGTTCAGAAGCATAAAGCATCAATCCGTGCTTGAAATTCCGTTTGTTGCAAAAAGTAAAGTATCCTTTATGTGGTCGCAGACTCGTGTTGCACAAATAAGGAAATTCGCACTGCATAAGTCTGAAAAGCAACTGTTACTGCTCTGAATCAAGTTGTACTCTGATAAAGTAATGCCTATAAATTCGTTCAATTGAAGCTCTCCAACGATCATAAACATTAAATAAAAGCTTAGAACGACTCTTTGGCATTAATGGATGAAGAACAAAAGCTTTACTCATCTAAAGAATACAACTCAACGAATTTATTACTGATGAGTATAAATATAAGACTTTAAAGACTGCTGAATATATACACATGAACTTAATCACTCAAGCATTCAATATTCTCTTCGCATTCAAAGCTCTCTAAGTTCTTCTTCTTAGAACACTTCTCTGCTCAATCATTTATATTTATTGAGAATTCATTACTGCGGTCATACCAACCTCAAATTATTATTCACTCATTGAGTATTTTTCGGTTGACTTGCAAAGTTTTAAATCTTGAAGCTACTGCTTCATTCTTTTCTTATAATTTGTAGACCCCGAAGAGGTTTACTGAAAGAATACTTGTTTGAACCTGGAGAGGCTAGGTGTGCAAACATTACTTGTCTGTTAAGCCTGAGGAGGCTAGGTTGCAAAAAATACCTATTTGTTACCTGATCAATTATAGTGTTAATACTTGTGTAACCAAGGACTGGACGTAGCCCAATGTTTGGGGTGAACCATTATAAATCTCTGTGTCAACTCTCTTCCTTTATATGTTTAAGTTTGCTTTTATATATACTTATTTTACTAACTTGGTTGAAAGTGCGAAGTTTTCATTAAACCTGTTTTATATCAGACGGATCTTTGTGTCTGGTTCTTTCATTGGAGAAAACTTTCTTATTTGGAGAAAACTTTCTTATTTGATGAAAGATCCCGTTGAACAGAATTCATGACAAGCGGAGCTAGCATAAGCGGAAGAACCTCAGGGATGGAAGGAGCATCCATGACCAGACCTCCTTTCTTCGATAGAGAAAACTATATATATTGGAAAGAAAGATTCGAATGGTTCATCTTGTCTACGACTTCAAATCTATGGGATATCGTCACTGATGGTCCCTATACTCCAAAGGATGATGATAACACTGACAAACCTAAAGCTCGGTGGACTGCTGCAGAAAAGACCAAATGGGAGTTGTATCATAAAGCAAGGTATTCATTGATCTGTGCTCTAAGTAAGGAAGAATTTGAAAAGGTCCATGTATGTGGATCTTCTTTAGAGATATAAGATACTCTAGAAGTAACTCATGAAGGATCAACAAAGGTGAAAGAAACAAAGATAAACATTATTGTACGAAAGTATAAGTTGTTCACCTTGGAGGATGGAGAGAGCATTGCTCAAATGATAGGAAGATTCCAGACCATCACAAACAATCTGAAATATTTGGGAAAAACCTACACCAATATTGAGAAAGTAAGCAAAATTCTGAGAAGTCTGCCTTAACAATGGAGACCTCTTGTTACAGCAATAACTCAAGCAAAAGATCTCTTAACTCTTCAAACGAGTGATCTTCTTGCAACTCTACAAGTTCACGAGCAAGAGCTTAATGAAGATAGCTGTACAAAGAAAGGGAAATCCATTGCTCTCAAAGTTGATAAAACTCCCTCAAAGGCTCTAAAGGTTAAAGAGTCAGATTCAGAATCAGACGCATCTGAAAAAGATTCTGATATTGATGATGAAATGTCACTGTTAACTAAAAAAATTAGGAAGTTATGGAAAAAGAATAATTTCAGAAAGGATAGATCACTTTTCAAGAAGTTCATCAAGGAAAAGTTATTCAAAGAAAGCAACAATTCAGATGAAAGTTTTATAGTATGCTATGAATACAAGAAACCAAGACAATTAAATCTGAATGTTCCCAGTTGAAGAAGCAAACATTCAAGAAGTTCTATAAGAAGAAAAAGAAAGGGATGATGACCACATGGGATGATCTAGATAGCAGCTCATAAGAGGAAGATGCAGAAAGTGAAGAAGCAAATCTGTGTCTCATGGCAGATGTTGATTCTGACTCAGAGGTAACTTTTGATCTTAAGGAATTTCAAGATGCCTATGATGAATTGATTGAAGAATATAACTTTTAACTAAGTCTTTTAGAACATTTAAGAGACCATATGTGAAACTCTTAAAAGAGCATGAACATAAGACTCAAGAGTGTACAGACCGTCTCAGGAAAACAGTAAGCTAAACGCTGAAAAGCCTAAAACTAAGATAATAGTTGAGACGCTATAGTCTGAAAAAGTTGTCAGACTTCAACAGAAAGTAGAAGAACTCACCTCTAATCTTGCTTGTTTTGTCAATGGCAGAGATAATCTGACCAAGCTTTTAGGAAGTCAGAAACCCTCTCTTGATAAAACTGGCATATGATTCATTAACCAGATGCATCATAAAGTATCTAAAAAAATCTTAGGACAAAAGCCTAAATCTCTTTATGATAAGGTCAATTCATATTCTAACAAGGGTAGTTGCAAAATCTGTGGTAAAGCTGAACATATCACGTTTAAGTGTATCCACACAGGAAAGAAGTTGTCACAAACTTCAAGAACTAACAAAAAAGGACCCAAGAAAATATGGATACCTAAAGCTTTGATTATTATTGTTGCAGATATCCTTAATAGGACAAAAAACACACCTATCATGGTACCTGGACAGTGGTTGCTAACGACACATGACAACAGAAAAGTCTATGTTCCTAGATCTCCAACCTAAAGAAGGAAGACATGTCACTTTTGGTGGGAACCAGAAAGCAAAGGTTGTCGAGATAGGTAAAATTGGTGGAAGATCACCTTTACCATCTATCTCTAATGTTTTTTTAGTTGAAAGATTAAGACATAATCTACTTAGCATAAGTCAATTATGTAATAATGGATACAATGTTTCCTTCACTAGGAATTCATGTATAGTCAAAGACACAAATGGCAATGTTCTCTTTTCAGCAAATAGCCAACAAAGTTTTTATAAAATTAATCTAGCTGAACTGTCTGATCAAAGTGTGACCTGTTTCATGTCAAGAGAGGATGAAAGATGAATATGGCATAATAAACTAGGACATGCAAGTATGAAAGTGATAACCAAGCTTCAGAGATATAGACTTCTGAAAGGTCTACCTGATATTAGTTTCAAAAAGGATATCCTATGTGACTCTTGTCAATGTGGGAATCAAGTTAAATCTAGCTTCAAACCCAAAAATCTGGTATCTTCTTCTAGACCACTACAGCTGTTGCACATAGATTTGTTTGGTCCAGTAAGTGTTGCTAGTAAGGCAGGACAAAAATATGGTTTTGTATTAGTTTATGACTATTCTAGATATATATGGGTACTCTTCTTAACCCACAAGGATGAGTCATTTAAGATGTTTTCAATATTCTGTAAGAAAGTACAGAATGAGCAAGAATTCTGCATCTCAGCTATCAGAAGAAACCACGGGGGAGAGTTTGAAAATGAGTACTTCAATACATTCTATGAAGAAAATGGAATTTCTCACAATTTCTCTGCTTATAGAATTCCTCAGCAGAATGAAGTAGTAGAAAGGAAGAACAAATCTCTACAAGAGATGGATCGAACTATGCTCAATTAAAGTAAACTGCCAACGCACTTCTGGGGTGAGGCAGTGAACACTACTTGTTATGTACAGAACAAAATTTTGGTAAGACCATTCTTAAACAAAACTCCTTATGAATTGTAGAAATGTAGAAAACTCAAAATTTCTTACTTTCATGAGTTTGGGTGTGAGTGGTTTATTCTAAATACAAGGGTTCAACTTGGAAAGTTTGACTCCAAAGTACATAAACCTATATTCATTGGTTACTCAGACACATCTAAAGCTTTTAGAGTTTATAACTCTATAATTGAAGTAGTTGAAAAATCTATTCATGTCAAGTTTAATGATAGTTTAAAGACTGATAGAGAACTATCATATCTTGAAGATGAAATTGAATATTTAGATCTTGGAAAACAAGATGTTCAGATCGAGGAAAAACTTAAAGACTGAGAATGCAGAAACATCTACTCAAGCGCCTGAACAATCTACTAGACAAGCCTCTGACACTGAACCCAGACGAGATAGGAAATTCAAAACATATCGCCCTGGAGAATTGGTCATTGGCAATCCTTCTCAAGGAGTCAAAATGAGATCTACATTCAGAGACTCAAACAATATGGCGTTCCTATCTGAAATAGAACCCAAAAATATTGGAGAAGCTCTTGAAGATGAAAGTTGGATCTTAGCCATGCAAAAGGAACTAAATCAGTTCAAAAGAAATGATATGTGGTCACTAGTTCCAAAAGTAAAAGGAAAATTAGTTATTGGAACTAGGTGGATCTTTAGAAACAAGCTTGATGAAGATGGCAAAGTTGGTAGAAATAAAGCAAGGTTAGTAGCTCAAGGCTATAACCAACAAGAAGGTATTGACTACACTTAAACTTTTGCACTAGTAGCTAGAATAAAAGCTATCCGCATACTTATATCATATGTTTCACAACTAGAGCTGTCAAATCGGGCGGCCCGAACCGGCCTAGCGGGCCAGATTGCAAAAACGGGGCAAGTCGGGCCAACCCGGATTTCTACCGGGCTACGAATTATGAAGCCTAGCCTAGCCCAGGATCAGGTTGACGGGCCAACGGGCCAAAACAGTCTGTTTATAAAATAAATTTATAAATAAATAAATAAAGTAGAAAATTGTAACTAACAAAAAAAAATAGAAATGAACCATTGTAATTAACAAAGTACATCAGGCATTAGCCACCAAAGAAAAAGGACCTAAAAGGAGTACATGAATACAATTCTCCAGACTTGGGCACTTGCATAAATTAAACAAAATTACTTCTTCCATTAGCAATAAAACCACAAAAATGCAAAGACAAGAAACCAAGCCATTGTCGTGGTACAGTTGTTAAAAATACCCACCAAGCCATTGTCGTGGCCAGAGATTTAGAGCAAGCTCAATGTGTTGCAGACGATAATAAAACGTAGAGAGAATGGTCGGAGGGAGAAAGATTGAAGCACGTGCGAGTCAATGGCGACGGGACAGGGAGGTAACTGTGGTGTGGATGACGGTGGTTGGAGTCGATGATGGCATTGCTGGTCAGAGTCGTTGACGGTAGTATGGGAAGTACCATCGAAGAGCAAGGTTTGTGCTTGGGCCGACGTGGGAGGAGGACGAACAGTGGTGCCGACGTGGGAGGAGGACGAGCAGCATTGCCGGCGTGGAGGCCTGAGAGGAACGTTTGAAAGTTTTGAGCCCTAGCAGCAGAGCTTGGGTCGCGCGGGAGGGAGAAACAATATATGAGAAAAATGTTTTTTGGGAGTGAGAGACAGATCTGCGTTTAGTGGTTACTTCCTTGGTGTTTTTTGTTTTTTCATTGCAAGCGACTTGGGCCAAATTTTGTTGGACTGGATCAAGAGTAAGAATTGAAATGGAGCTTCACAAATCAACACAAGTGCTGCTGGTTTCTTGTTTTACGGTCGGACTGGTCGGGCCGGACCAAAAAGACCCAGTTTTTTTCGGGCCTGTATTTACAGGGCCCATCTCGGCCTAAAATCCCAGCCGTTTGGGTGAGCCCGTCGAATCGGGTCAAAATTGACAGCTCTATGCACAACATGAAATCACTTTATTTCAAATGGATGTGAAAAGTGCTTTTCTAAACAGACAAATTGAAGAAGTGTATATTAAACAACCTCCTGGTTTTGAAGATACTGATAAACCAGATCATGTCTATAAGCTTAAAAAGTCTCTATATGGATTAAAGCAAGCACCTACAGCATGGTATGATAGACTTAATTCTTTTATCATGCAAAATGATTTCATTAGAGGAAAGGTTGATACAACTCTCTTTAAATAAAGTTCTAAAAAGGATTTCATTATAGTACAAATCTATGTTGATGATATTATATTTGGTGCTACTAATGAAAAGCTCTGTAAAGAGTTCTCTAAGCTAATGCATAATGAATTTGAGATGAGCATGATGGGAGAATTGAAGTTCTTCCTTGATCTAGAAATCAAGCAAACCAATGATGGAATATGCATTCATCAACAATAGTACACATGGGGAATCTTAAAGAAGTACAAATTGGATACAACAAAGTCAATGAAAACTCCCATGCAACCCAATGCAAATCCAAACAAAGATGGGGAAGGTAAGTGATGAGTGTGATTTCACCTCATATTTCATTGACATTTTGCATGCATTTTCATATAGTTTAGGCATTTCTAATTTGATTTTAGTTAGTTTTTACCTTGGAACGGGTAAGGTGGTTTTGTGGTGTTGTTTTGCAGGAATTAAGGATCAAATGCTCAAGATTAACCATGATGGAGCTTGCATGAAGATGGAGCTTGAAAAGCAAGAAAATGAGCCAAACAGAGCCCATCACGGCCATGATCGAGTAGAGCTGAAAAGAAAGAATGGAAAAGTCAGAATTGGTCACGGCCAGCCCGTGATGTCTATCACGGCCAGCCCGTGATGTCTATCACGGCCGTGACATGTCAGCTGAACCAGACCCTCACAGGAAGAACTGATCACGGCCTAGCCGTGATGGTCGTCACGACCGTGACATACCAACCAGCGAAGCAACTTCCAAGTCAGAATCCATCACGGCCTAGCCGTGACAGACATCACGACCGTGACGCGTGATATATGGATCTTCAGAAACTGATTTGATCTGAATTTGTGTTTGCTTGGGATTCAAGTTACCCTAATCTATAAAAAGAGCACTTAGGCTCGAAAATAGGGGGACCTTTTTTAGGGATTTTTGGGCTGCTACACTTAGGCAAAATTAGGATTCTCTTCTCCTTCTTCTTCTCTTCTCTTAGGTTTTATTTTATGTTTATGTTAATCAAGCTTGTTATCACCATGGCAATGCTTGAGTAATAACTTTATTTCTAGGGATTGGGGCTATGCCCAAGATCTGTTTTATGGTGACGAATTGATGTTTTACCTTTGTTAATTTCAATTTTGCTTTAGATATGATTTCTATTGTTTTAATTACTCGTAAATTCGGTGACCACTTATTTGCGTGTCGTAGATACTCCAAGGAGGAACCTAGCGGTGAACTTAGGTATCGGATCTATAGAGTCAGACTTAGGACTTAAATCACGAGAGTTAGAAGCGGTCCTTCGAGGATTCACGAATTGTCACGAAGCTTAAAGGGTTCAATCTAAATTCAACTACCACGAGAGTAGGGGTTGGTTTAATTGGGCACGATTTTTGTAACCTGAGAGGGAGCATTAACTTATTTAGGATAAATTCGCCTTCAAAGCAATTTTGATGATTAACAAGGGGTAGTCAATTTGGTAACATGAATAATCTTGTTGGTAACCCAATTCCTAGGAATCGCTTTAGATCTGAAAAACCCTTAAACTGATTTACATTCCTATTTTGTTTAATTGCAATTTTAAATTTGATTGTTACTTGATTCTTATTTCAAAAATCAAATCTTTTCAAATCCTTTTTATATATAGTCCATTTTAATTGATTTAATAATTAGTTGTGATTTGAGATCACGGTCTCTGTGGGATCGATATTTTTATTACTTGGCGACGAATCCGGTACACTTGCCGGAATCACGCACATCAGTAAGAAGGTAGACCAAACTACCTACATAGGTATGATTGGTTCTCTTTTGTACCTAACTTCTAGTAGACTCGATATTCAATTCAGTGTCTGCATATGCGCAAGATTCCAATCTGATCTAAGAGAATCTCATCTCAAAGCTGTTAAAAGAATATTTAGATATTTGCTTGGAACAACTAATCTTGGTTTGATGTATTTAAGAACACAAGAGTACAGATTAGTTGGTTTTTGTGATGCTGATTATGCTGGAGACACAATTGAAAGGAAAAGTGCCAGTGGAGGATGTCACTTCATTGGAGCAAGTTGAGTCTCATGGACAAGCAAAAGACAGACCACAATTGCCCTATCTACTGTAGAGGCAGAATACATTTCAGCTGCAAGCTGTTGTTCACAGCTTTTATGAGTAAAACACCAACTTGAAGACTATTCTATTTTTTAGCATAATATATCTGTTTGATGTGATAATTCTAGTGCTATAAGTTTATCCAAGAATCCTATACAACATTCTAAGGCTAAGCATATTGAAATCAAACATCATTTTATAAGAGACTATGTTCAAAAGGGTGTTTTTGACATTAAATTTGTTAAAACCGAAAAATCAATGGGTTGATATTCTTACAAAACCCTTAGTTGAAGATAGGTTCATCTATATTAGATATAATCTGAACATACATATCATAAATGAATAATGTTTGTTGAAATGCGTCTGTACTAAGAAATATGTCTAATGACGTGGATTAGTGACTGAGACTTTACATTGCAGTTTTCTAAAAAGTAATTGAATTCAAAACGTGTTTGTCTTTATAATTCTCAACTCTCTTTTGTCAGAAAGCTTTCACCATTTCAAATCAATTTCTTGTCTCTCTCTCCTGCGAAAATATTTTCGAAACTCTTCTCTTCTCTGAACCCAAATCTTGGCACCCAAAGGACCCTCAAAGTAACTTGTTCGTGTGGCTGCTCGTCTTGGAATGAGTATTGATGACATCTTCATGATTGTTCCTGGAAGATTTGTCAATATGAATAAAGTCATCAAAGTAGGAATGAATGTGATGCCTAAATTACAAGCATCACAATGGGTCAAGTTCTTTGATCTTCATGAACAAGTGTACCCTCTCTTACTTCAAGAATTCTGGGGAAAATAAGAAGAAAGAATGTCTCAATCCCAAATCTTGATTAGGACACAATGTAAAGGGAGACTCTACTCCTTCACTCTCAACAGTATCCAAAAGACAACTTGTTGTCCCACACAAGGCGTTGCCTTCTCAGATGATTGGGAAGAAGAATTTGGCGAAGAAGTTGTTCATAGGGTTCTGTATGGAACATCTAACCCTATGAGTAAGGATGCTTCAAAGCTTATTCCAAAAGGAAGATTTCTTCATGTCCTGCAAATCAATTGTGTGATGCCAAGGACAAGTGCCCGAGACAATGTCAACAAGATGGATAGGTTTGCCTTTTTTCATCTTGAGTTTGAGGAAGATAGATCTAAATGATCTAATCTTCAAATACATGCTGAAGATGGTCAAGCTTCAGAACAGAACCTCCTACACTTATAGGATGTTGATTACCAAATTGTTGGATATCAAAGGTATTCAACTTACCACTGGCAAATTTGATATGGCTACTGCTATAGATGAGAGTACTCTCTCTCAGATGAGACTGAGGAAACCAAGAAAGATTCCTGATTTTGATGAAGAATCAAAGGATAAGAAATCATCAGAAGAGTTTGAAGAAGAAGTCTTTGAAGAGTTTGATGACTCGGGCTACTGAAGTGTCTGTACCATTGGATCTCTAGGTCAGACCCAAGCTTCAAGTCAAGAGGAAGCTGGTCATCGCAGTGGATTCTGATGATGATGATGACCAACATATTTCCAAGGTTCTAAAGAAAGAAATAGTTATGGGGCAAGTTGCTTCCCCTAAAAAGGATTTCAAGAGGAAAGTTGTGGCTGAAACTACAATTGTCAGAAGGTCTCAAGGCTGAATATTACTGATCCTGTGCAGATTCCTGTACAGATAATGTCACATGTTGCTTCACCAGCAAGGTCATCTAAACCCTCACCTCATTTACCAGTTCAACTACCCTCACCTTCTACTTCATCCTTTATACTATCACCACATAACACTCCCCTTTGTTTGACTGGAGAGGACTGAAAGGAAGCTGAAGTTTCCAAGATGGTCCACATTCTTCATGTGCCATCCTAAATCAAGAGTCTTTCAAGACCTAACTCATCATTGTGGATTATCCCTGATTGAGAAACTTGAGACTCCCAATAACAATGCCAGCCTATCATCCTATCAGATTCCATAGGTTGGATACTCTAATGAAGATAGAGCAAACGCAAGTTAACTCTATCCCTTCCAACCTAACTTCATTTTTTACTCATTTTCTTTTTATTATTCCTCTAAGTTTTTATGAAAACCCTTTTTCTGTTTACTCTTTTAATTTTCCTGTTTATTTTCAAAATTTATCTTGGTTTTTCACCAACCTATCTCTTCTTATGTCTTATTTATCTGATGTTCAACAAACTTATTTTAGGATTCCCTTTCTGCAACCCTTTGGTTTGTTGCACTCAGTCTTTCTTTGACCATTTCTCATTTCCCTTTAATCTTTGACATTACTTTCATCTTTCCTTTGGTCACTCCCTCTCCTGGCACTGTATGGAGATTGTTCCTTTTGAACCTCCTAAGACAACAGAAGCCACTTCTGAACCTGGTCCCTCTATTTCATCCGCACATGCTGACTTCACTGAAATGGCATCCATTATCATTGGTATGGATCCTATTGCCATATATGAAATCAGCGGTCTTCGTGAAACGATGAATAAGGTTGTGGACATGCTTCGTAAGATCATTGAAAAACAAAATCTTTGATTTTATTTAGTATTTTCTTTTTCCTAACCAATGTACTTGTCAATGATCTTAATAATTACAAGTTATTTCAGTTATATATCTGCTTGTTTCTCTTTTTGCTGATGACAAAAGGGGGAAGTATAAAAGTATATAAACTAAGAAAATACAACATAAAACTTATGCATATGAATGCCTTTATACATCACATATATAATCTCTTTAGGTGCTCTATGTAACACCCCACTTTTCGTTAAGTTCTTATATAAATTGATGTTTGTTTGTTTAAGCCTTAAGACTTAGCTTCAAATTATTGTTGAGGGGCTAAGTGGGATTTCTTGGCTTAAAATCCCTTTCTGGTACATGAGCATGACCTTGATCATGTCCAACACGCCCGTGCTGAGGCTTGTGTCTTGTGATTGTCTGAGTCACAAGCATGGCCACAAGCACGTTCGTGTTGAATAGGGAGCACGACCGTGCTCGAGTGGGATACGCGTCTCGTTGATGCTAAGTTGAGCACGACCGTGCTCAACAAGGAGCACAACCGTGGTTAGGTCTGAAGCTTATATATGTGCTCAGTAACCGAGGGTTTCGTTTTAAAACCTTATTTTGGCATCCTAGCCACCCAAGTGCGACTACACCTGTCTTCTTCCCTATTTTCTCTAAACCCATTGTATTGTTGGAGTTTTGGAGACATTTGGGAAGGCTTAGAGCGTCTGTACCAATCGTAAATGTAACCATTATCCCTTTCTTGTAATCTCTTTTCTCTGTTTCATTGAACTGGGACTTATTGGTTAACTCGTTTGTTTGACCAAGGCTTGGAAAGCTAACTAAGCCCCTCGAGGGAACGTGTTGGGTTTATCGTTTGGTTTGTCGTTTAGTGGTCATTGTTGGAATCTTCATACCAGGTATGGAGAGAAGGATAGTGTAAACATTAGGCAAGGGGGTAGCGTAAGATGAGGGGTTCCCATAACCCCATTGTAGATAACTATCTTTAATACCTATTCTATGTTTGAATAAATGTTTGTTTGATTATGGTATGTCTGTTACGATGCCTAGTTGGTGTATTTGTTTAATATTTATGATGATGTTTGCCAATTCCTGTATGTTTGGTTAATATGTTTATGACATGACTTAATTGGTTAAATTGGTATGTTATCCATGACATGAATGTTGTTGGTTTAATAGTGATGTTATGACATGAATGCATGTTGTTGGCTAAATGTATGATGGTTGATGTTGAAACAGTTAATAAAACTCTAGTTTGTTAAAATATGGCTCTTTATTAACATGATAATTAAGGGAGTAATTTCCCAAAAGTGTTCATAAAACATGGATTAATAGCGAGATGTGAGATTTATGACAAATGGTTTAGTTAAAGACCCTAGGATTTGATTTGAGAGTGTTTAGGGAGTTTTTAGCTTTAAGAACACAATGAATCTATCCAGATAGTACGACCAGGCCCAGGAGCATGACCGTGCTTAACAAGGAGCACGCCCATGCTCTCAGTTTGAATCTGGAAGATGGCCGTGCTTTGAGTATGGCCATGCATGATAGTGAGCACGATCGTGCTCCACTTAAGTGGCAGCACGACCGTGCTGGGGGCAAACACATTCGTGCTCCCCCTACTATACAAAACGTGAATTAAAGGGGTGTTTACCCTAATGGTCCCCAATGATGAGATAGAACACCAATCGAATAAAGAAGAGTTAGATAACTTAATTAAAGATTTATTAAGATAACTTAAGAATAACAAGTTGGCTAAGCCGGTGCCCAATGGGTGGCCGCACGTTGTTATGCTTTGGTTATTTTTCGCCAAAGTGGCCTCGATGATTTTTGGTCTAGGTGTTGACAAATTGAACTTGGTGCTTTTTGGCCAAGGGGGACCTTGACTCATATGGGTTAAGGTGTTGATGTTGGTGGTGATAAACTTGGGTGCTTATTGGCCCAAGCAGAGGTGGCGGTTACCCGTTTGTTTGTTGTTGCGCTCATGCATTCACATATTGGAGTTGTTATTGGGGGAAGATCAACATAGGGGAGGTCGTCCTAGAGTATGGTGATCTGACCGTCAGCGGGTGATACACCTAAGGTTTGGTGAACCATGCGCCCCCGTGGTGGCGCATCCGAGAGTATGGTGTGTCGACTATCCAAGGGGCTCACCCATGGTTTGGTGAATTACCGGCGTTGATGCTTTATAGCCAATGTGGATATGTAACTCCGAAGTTGCCTTCCTGAGATAGTTGGATCCATGTGCATAATGGAGTAGCGGAGTAGATTTGCACCACATAGCATATGTTGGTTGACTCAACATGTTGAATATATATGTATTGATGCTATATATTGTATGTTTCTTTGCTATGCTATGATGCATGTTCATCTTGCTTCCTATCTCCATGCCGATGTGTTTATATGTTTTCTTACTCCCCATTTTCTTTGTTTTTGTTGTTGGCATGTATCTTTTATACATAGGACGGCGAGCAGCCAGGAGAGGAGTGACTTTGAGGAGCCATGACTCTATAGTTAGGATTTCCTAGATGTTTAGTTTGTTTTAGTTGTTTAGTTTCAGTTGTATTCCGATGATTATTCCGGAACGGTTATACCAGCTCTGTATGTGACATCAGAGTTGGGTTATGTTTATGTTTATGTTCACGTTGTATCTCTTTTAAAACTATGTTCTTTTCCGCGTTTGTTGAACTAGTTCATGTGAGACCTTTCAACCCATGGACCTTTTATTTTAGTTAAACGAATATGCATGTTTTATCTTAATATCTTTATCTTTTAATGCTTAATATAACATGCGGGGTATAGGGTGTCACACTCTGGTCATATACTCTGATGATTCTGGTAAATTAAAAATTTCAACCCTAAAATCCGTTAAAGATAAGCATAAGTTTAGGGAGAGCATGACTATACTCGTCTAACCTTAAATCTTATTACTGTTTTATTTGAAGTTCATTAAAATCATAAAAAAATGTTTGTCATAAAAAAGGGGAGATTGTAAAGTCTAAGTTTCTGACATCTCTAATTTTGATATGATTTTAATTGAACTTTTTTGAAGTCTGCTAATATGTGTATTAAGTGTGCAGATCATATATCAAAAGCATTTTTGCAAAACAACATGTCTAAAAGATGCGTCTGTGTTTTGATAACACAATGCGTCTGAAGTAAGACTCAGTATCCATATGCTATGAAAATGCGTCTGACCCTACAACCTCACTGGAAGCATTTCACTCCACTCTTATTCGAAAGACAAGAATATTCTCTAGCATTTTCAAATCAAGAAAATTGAATTCAGAAGCATAAAGCATCAATCCGTGCTTGAAATTTCGTTTGTTGTAAAGAGCAAAGTAACCTTTATGCGGTCACAGACCTGTGTTTCACAAATAAGGAAAGTCGTGCTGACCAAGTCAGAAAAGTAAATGTTACTGCTCCGAATCAAGCTGCACTCTGATAAAGTAATGCCAACTGTAACACCCGATTTTTCAATGTTTTCCAATATTTGTAAAGATATTTATATGTTTATATTTTTATCTGAAACCTAAAAAATTATTTTCACTAAAACAAATCATATCTAGATCATGTTTGATGGTGAAAAGTTCCAGTAAATTTTTGGGTTGAAAATTAGACAAAACCCAGTTTGCATTTTCATTGACAGTATAAATTTACTGATCAGAAAACCAAATTTTGACCCGTGAACGAAACATCAATGATTCTTATCCCTTTTTAAGAGATATGAGTCATTTCCAAATTTTTACTCTAAAATAAATATTATATTTTATTCAGCCGAAATAATCAAACGAAACGCGCGTAAGAACCTTAAGATGGGTAAACGACGGAACTGGATGTGGTGCAGAGATAATATGGAGCAGAGATGATGGAAGTGATTGATGGGACTTGTGAAAATTGTCACATCATGACTCATCCAAGTCATGATGACAACTTTTAAGAAATAGTTTTATACTAACCAAAAACCTATTAATGGTTTGCTTGAAGATCCAAACAATGTCTTAACTAACATTTTCTTTCCTAAACTACCCCACCACCCCACGCCCCCCCCCCCATTTTACACTCTTGTCTTCATTTTTACTCACAAAGGCAAGAACACAAAGCTAAGGTTCAAGAGCTCCAAGTGTCATTTTGTTCAAGTTCATCCAATCTTCTTCTTATATCTTCATCATTTTAGGTAACCTCACTATCATTGATCATCTTTTCTTCTTCTTGATCATCATCTACATCTTTTTCATGTTCTTGGTTGTTGAAAACCCATTGTGCCTTGTTCATGAAAATGAAATCAAACTTGTTTTGATGCATTAGATTCTTGTATCATGGTCATTTAGATCATCAATTTAAGGTTTTAACTCTATGTATTTAAGAGTATTGATGAAATGAAAACCCTAACCCACTTGGTTTTATTTTTTTCAAAATTTAACTTATTCTATATTGATTTTTGAATGATTTGTGGAATAGTTTGTTGTTTGGTTTTGAATGGAGGAAACTGAAGCTTGGACAATCAATTTCAGAGCAAGATTTCACAGTTTGAGGTAAAGGGAGTTTTGCCTAAGGAGTTTTGGCTAGTCATGTACCCTGTTGTGTTTGATTGATAATATGTTGATTGAAAATGTGTTTTGATATTATTTGAAACTGTTGATTATATATATGTTGTTGTTGGATTATGTATGTATTGGATTATAGTTACTGTTTTGCTTGACTGCGATTGGCTGATGGCATGACACTAGTCATTGCTTGTTAATAAAGATTAAGTCATTAAAATATCTTAACCCGGAAATATTGGAAAAGTGATGTTTTGTTTTAGAAAGTGAGAAGAAAATTCAAATAATGGAAGTGTGGAAATAGATTAAAGTTTAGGAAGAGAAAGAAATTGGAAAACAACAAAACATATGAAAACTGTTTAAAAGAATTTTAGAAAGGAAAAGGCTTTTGGAAACAAAGACTTTCTTATGGGTTTTATAAAAAGTTGTTTCAAAAATGGAAAGATTTAGAGAAAATGCTTCTTTGATAACTCGATCTGCAATAGTTTTGTAGTCGGTTTTAAAGTTGAGAAAAGGATTTTAGAAGTCTTCTAAGTTTTCGTAAAATGGATTTATAAAAGAAAAAGTTTTAGTGAAAAATGTATTTCTAAGATAAAAAAGTATTCATGGCATAAAGTTGAGAAGACGTGGATATTTTGTTTTTCGATTTAGTTTTCACTGAACGAAAAAGAAAACCAAGTGGAAAGAAGTGAAAGTGGAAAGGACATAGATTACCGAAGTGACGAGCTAGAGTTCCTGTTTTGAGTTTTGAGGAAAAGAAATGACCTAAATTTCCGATGCTAAGAGATTCCGGCTGAATATGGATTGTCGAGATATCGGGCTGTATTCGGATTGCCGAGAAGCCGGGCTAGTGCTCCTACTGAGAAGTGGAACACCCCCTTGGGCATTACTTCGTAACCTGTACGGAAATAAATTAAAAAGTTATTTGCTGGTTGCTTTCGGAAAATTTATTTGTTTTAAGTCAGAAAACTCGGGTGTAAAAATTTTCTTCCGCAAATAACTCTAGAACACCATAATACATACATTAAATAGTAAAGTCACATACATAAAGAAATCACCACGGTATACCATTTTTTTTCCTCAAAGGTTTTTGACCGCGTTGTCGCCACGCGCCAAAAAAACGAGCGATTATGAAATAATGCAGTATAGTGCGACAACTCGGATCGTCTCTCAAGGACTCTTTAGTTGTTGTTATTATTAACAGAAAATTAGTAAAAGTTAGAAATGGGGGTTTTGAGATTAAAATAAAATAAAGGAAACAAAATAAAAACAAATTAAGAAAAGAGATTAACAAGTAAACAAAAGCGATTAACCTACTGTTCTCAGTTTCCCACTATCATTGGTTCATGTAAATCCTAAGCAGATACTAATCCCCTCCCAGTTGTAGCAACAATTAACAAACGAAAACCATTACTACAGATGTATGTTCCTATTCCCGAAATAACAAACGGGGTTAAGCTCTCATGAACAAACGAACATGAATGAACACACGCGAAATAACAAACGCGATTATATATAGGAACATAGCATCACCGAGATGAAACAATACAACACTATATATTCCTGAAATAACAAACAGAAACATACAGCATGGCATTGAAAAGAGAAAAGCAACTAATCATGAAATACAGAACCTCAAGTGTTAACAGAAACCAATTACAGTAGATTAATCCTAGGAGACTAATTCTCCATTACAGAAATAAACAATAAACTAAGAGGAAAACAAAAGGCTAACAAGTTCAGAAACTAGCCAAAACTGGCTAATTCTGACCATCTAACTACTACTCTATCATTCTGCCATAGAGCAGTTTATATACAAATTTCTGGAGTCAGAGTACTCGCGAGGCGAATCACTGCTCGCGAGGCGAATTACATGAAAGGTCTGCAACTCTTTGTCTTCTCGCGAGGCGAGCACATCATTCGCGAGGCGAACTCTTCAGCTTCCAACTGTTACGCCCGTGGCATTCAACACGCCCAAACCGTGATGGCTTCTGATCTTCCAATACTCGCGAGGCGAAGGAATGCTCGCGAGGCGAACTCTTGAACTTCAGAATTGCCACGGCTGTGATCTTCAACACGGGCAAGCCGTGATCGTCTCTGACTTTTTCATGGTTGCAATACTCGCGGGGCGAGAGATTATTCGCGGGGCGAGTGGCTCCAGATTTATTACTTTTTATTAACCTGAAAATAGAAAATAAAATTAAATACTTTATTCAACTCTAAAACAACTAAATTAACATAAAAACAATTTACAGACTCGAAATACTACTTAGGAACAATCAAGTCTAATTTGGGTAAAAATGGTATAAAATAAGCACAAAGCCAGGGTCTTTACTAGTTATAAAACCAGTAAAACAGAGGCTCATCAAAATACCCCAAACTTAAACTTTGCTTGTCCCCAAGCAAACTACACTCAAAAACTTAAAAAGACTCAAGACCTGGCAAAACATGGCAAGCTTAAGGACTCAATCAACTTTCACACAGATTTCAAGCAATTTTTCAAAACAATTTTTCCTTCAATGTTCCCACCTTCCAAGCAAAGTAATCCAATCCCCACATTCATTTATTCTAAACAATTGAGAATTTCATTATTTAAACAATCATCAATCTAAGCAGGGGGTCAAAGTTACACACAAAAGGGAGATCACCAAAATCAAACAACTGCCTTCCTCACAAGGGAAATTTATGTTCACTCAATCACTCAATTTTTGTCAGGCTAACATTTTCACTCAATTTTCACTTTTAAGAGCACTTCCCAAAAATTTGATTTTCATCTCTAAATAGTTCCCACAGAAAATATGCATGCAACATCAGAAGGTCTTTTATGGGTTGTAATGGGGCCTGGCTAAGGGTAGGATATACAAAGGAACTAGGCTGAAGACCCTAGGAACTAAGAGAGCATGAATATTATTTACACTGAAATTCCACTCAAGTTCCTTTCTTAATTTTTTTCTTTTTGCTTTGGGTGACTACAGCCTTTTTATTTCTTTTTGGCATTTTTGCACTTTTATTTTTTTCTGTTTTTCTTTTCTTTTCTTTTCTTTTTTTTTCAAATTTTTTTTTTTTTATTTCACATTTTTTTTCATTTTTACACTTTTCTTCTTCTTTTTTTTTCTTTTTTTCCCAATCCCAAACAACACATTGCACCGGGTAGCCACCCCAAACTTTTGTTTCTTGCACCCATTCTAAGATTACATGCTCTCCTAATCCTAAGATCGGGTTAACATGGTTTTCCAGATTTTTGGGCTTATAACATTAGGTTATCAAGAATTAACAGGCTAATAGGCTCAATGGGCTAACTAGGGAATATGCATTAGGAATGGTTTTAGGCTAAGTAGCTATTTACAAAGAAAATGCCTAGATCATCTGAAGCAAACACATAATCATGCAAACCAAAAAGAGATTCAAGCAAATCCAGGGAAGTGCAACTTAAAAAGTGATTTTCACACAGTTTAAAACATGTTGGAGGCTCAAAACCTCACCTGGACATTTTTGCAAATTATTTGACAGAGATTCTATCCCTAGTGTGTGCTTCCTATCACCCCAAACTTATCATAAATCATGCCATCATAATAAAATCTCAAAGTTCAGTTTTCAATCATATGGGGATCAAATTTTTTTTCAAGTCCTAGGGGGAAAACAGTCAACACTATCATGCAATTCATCTATGCAAAATCAATCAAACCCAATAAACTTGCCAACACCAAGACACAAACACAATTCCTGAGCTTCTCAAATTATTCAGGAGCATTATTCACAACAAAATAGAATTAAAGCAAGAAAAAGAAAATTAAAAAGAAGCAAGGGTAAGAAAAACTCATTGAAGGGTGGTTCCACCAGGATCCCACTGCTTGTAACATAAGGCCCACATGGTAGCCAAAGGACTGAAATTCATTCCATGCCTCCCTAACTTGCAGCTTTGATGCGGAGGTGAGCACTTGACAATTATAATAACCTCGCTGAGTGCGGCGGACTTCTCACTCCCCTTCAGGTCACAGTTGACCTCTCTTTCAACTTTGTCCATAAAATCCTCCCAATAGAATCGGGGCTCAACCTCTTGGACTGGCCAGGGTGCCAAATCCAAGGGTGCAAAATCCAGAGCTGGTTCCTCAGGGGGAAGTGGTAAACAGTTAGAGAATGTTACTGGTGTTGCTTCAACTTCTGCAATGTCTTCATCCACTGCACTAACAAAATTTTCACCTGCTATACACGCAGAAATTTCAGCACACACCAAACAAAGGTTAGAGTTAGTACACATATTACAAGAAAATGAATCAGAAAAATCTACAATGTCTGGAAATTCTGCAATTAGTTCATCATCCACCCCTCTACTCTCAACACGTGCATCTAAGACCAAAGAGTCTTCTTTATCCTCAAGCACGGTGGAGCAAATGTTCTCTTGATCCTCCTGATCCATATGGATGCTTTGCTTAACATACCTTTCAAAATAGCAATCTACACACAAAGCATTGCCATCACAATAACAATCATCAGGGGATTCAACACACAATTCAGTAACAGAAGTATCAGTATCAGACTCATCCTCAGAGGTATTTTCAAGAATAAATTGTGCCTCTGTAGGTTCTTCAATGGGCTGTGGAGTTAGCATTGCAGCCGAGTTGGCGGTAACTTGATCAATTAGAGTCCACAACTTCTGAGATTCAGCTTGGCTCCTCTGGTATTCAGCCTCCATCTTCTGTTGAAATTCCTCTATCATCCGTTGAGTTTGCTCGGCCATTTGTTGCCTCAGTCCTTCCATATTTGCACTTATCTGTGCAGTCATCTGTTTGCACAGGTCCTCTAGGGAAGGTTCGGAAGGTGCAGCGGTGGTTACTTGGGGAGGGTTCAGTGGATAGTTTCCCCATCTCAACAGGAAGGCGTTCTTCAAGTCAAACCAGCTGAAGATGGAGTTCTCTTCAAGACAATTCAGCCAATCTCTAGCAGCACCTTCAAGTGAGAACTGGAAAGCTTCCATCTTGATATCATCTTCTGTTATTCCTGCAGGTCTCAGCATTATAGTACAAGCAATCTGGAATTCTCTCAGATGCTCCTGCGGATTCTCACCTGCAAAACCACTAAACCTTGGCAACCAGTGTGATAAACCAACATAATCAGGAAAATATACGCATGGTGGTGGTTCATAGTAAACATTAGGCATGTACCCATATATGTGATTATCCATGGGGGGTAAATAAAATTTACAGACCAGACAAAGCAGACAAAACTAACTAGAAAAGAGAATTTTTTTTTTTTCAAAAATTATTTTCTGCTAATAACAACAAACCAGAGTCCCCGGCAACGGCGCCAATTTTTGACCGCGTTGTCGCCACGCACCAAAAAAACGAGCGATTATGAAATAATGCAGTATAGTGCGACAACTCGGATCGTCTCTCAAGGACTCTTTAGTTGTTGTTATTATTAACAGAAAATTAGTAAAAGTTAGAAATGGGGGTTTTGAGATTAAAATAAAATAAAGGAAACAAAATAAAAACAAATTAAGAAAAGAGATTAACAAGTAAACAAAAGCGATTAACCTACTGTTCTCAGTTTCCCACTATCATTGGTTCATGTAAATCCTAAGCAGATACTAATCCCCTCCCAGTTGTAGCAACAATTAACAAACGAAAACCATTACTACAGATGTATGTTCCTATTCCCGAAATAACAAACGGGGTTAAGCTCTCATGAACAAACGAACATGAATGAACACACGCGAAATAACAAACGCGATTATATATAGGAACATAGCATCACCGAGATGAAACAATACAACACTATATATTCCTGAAATAACAAACAGAAACATACAGCATGGCATTGAAAAGAGAAAAGCAACTAATCATGAAATACAGAACCTCAAGTGTTAACAGAAACCAATTACAGTAGATTAATCCTAGGAGACTAATTCTCCATTACAGAAATAAACAATAAACTAAGAGGAAAACAAAAGGCTAACAAGTTCAGAAACTAGCCAAAACTGGCTAATTCTGACCATCTAACTACTACTCTATCATTCTGCCATAGAGCAGTTTATATACAAATTTCTGGAGTCAGAGTACTCGCGAGGCGAATCACTGCTCGCGAGGCGAATTACATGAAAGGTCTGCAACTCTTTGTCTTCTCGCGAGGCGAGCACATCATTCGCGAGGCGAACTCTTCAGCTTCCAACTGTTACGCCCGTGGCATTCAACACGCCCAAACCGTGATGGCTTCTGATCTTCCAATACTCGCGAGGCGAAGGAATGCTCGCGAGGCGAACTCTTGAACTTCAGAATTGCCACGGCTGTGATCTTCAACACGGGCAAGCCGTGATCGTCTCTGACTTTTTCATGGTTGCAATACTCGCGGGGCGAGAGATTATTCGCGGGGCGAGTGGCTCCAGATTTATTACTTTTTATTAACCTGAAAATAGAAAATAAAAGTAAATACTTTATTCAACTCTAAAACAACTAAATTAACATAAAAACAATTTACAGACTCGAAATACTACTTAGGAACAATCAAGTCTAATTTGGGTAAAAATGGTATAAAATAAGCACAAAGCCAGGGTCTTTACTAGTTATAAAACCAGTAAAACAGAGGCTCATCAGTTTTCAACTCCCAAAAGGGAAAACTTAAACCAAAGACAAAATTACAGTACCACATTTACCGACCTTTTAAAACATATAACCCAACCAAAACTCCTAAGCTGGTCGCTCTACAAGACATTATTGGAATGACCTCCGTGGTCATTCTCATGAACAAATACTTCTTCATGCATCTAGAATCTAAGTCCGCATGACTTACGAAACTTCTCTGCACCATCTGTACTATTGTACCAAGGTATAACAGCAAACCAGAAGAATCCTAATATATTTGTAAGGGTGAGACACCGATATATGGATTTTAATAAGATATCCACACGAATAACGCACAAAACAACATATTCATAGTATTCAGAATATATAACAATTTATCCAAACAACATAATAAATTGTCAACGGGTTTCATACTCGACAGTCATCGCGATTTTACAAAAATGCATGACACTTCAATAATCAGGCTCTCATTCACAACTCTACCAAACCTTGTTTTTCGTTTCCGCTGATCAGGCGTTTTAAATGGAGCATTGACAACGAAAAGAATTCAATGTCCCCCAGATTTCAACTAATCGGAATACCCCAGGCACCACCATAGTTGTTTTTGTGCATACTATGACACCTTAGCCAACCTAGGACTCAATTGTCATAAAGATAAATAGGAAACTTCGGTCCACACATTGCCCAATATTACTTATGGCGCAATGGTTATCGCGATTCATGGGCTTATACCATCAGATACATTGATCAGAATATATGATTAAATGATCTCCAAACTTGTTCATTTGTACATCCCGGATGATACAATGAATCAAGATACTGTAACATAGCACGCCTGCCATAAATATGCATGAGAAATACTTTTGTTCTCGACACTAATATTTGTCGCATAATTACTTCCTTGTCGAGGGTCCAAGCACACGACCATGCTTAATTTCATTATTAAGACTTAAAATTTAGGCACACACAGAACACACGAGTTCATGTGCTTAAGTTCAACACGGGACACACTAGTCCGAGTGCTCAGTCACAAAACTTTTTAACTAATACACTAGTTGAAAGTTCGCGGATATGGAAGACAACACTTAACCACATCAATTTATGGGACACACAGTCCAAAATTTTATAGGACACTCATGTTCAATGACACGGATCCCTGATCCTCATGTCAAATAGAATCCTAGAAACTCGACGTCTCAGTAACTAGGTTCGCTTGTCTTCTTTAAAACATTTAGCTCAGTGAAATAGCAAATACAAAACAAAATCTCCGAAAAACTTATCCAAGTTTGACGGAATCACTTTCGCTGAATAAAATCTCTTTCAGAAATTCCTTTCTTTTGAAAACGTTTTAAAAATACGTTTTAAAATCCCGAGTTAATTCATTTCACTTCTAAAGCATTTTACTCTTGAAAATATTTATTTTGAAGAAAATAATATCAACTTTCTAATAGCCTTTTCTTCATTCAACTCAAAAATAACTAAAATATTTTTCTCATTTTCTTCACAAAAATGCCAAGATGGCTTTTTACTTGAAAATATTTATTTAAAATTCTAATTAAATTATTTTGTCACTTTATTATTCCAAATATCATTTTCCATTATTGCAAAATATATTTTTCTAAGTCTAACACCTGCGAAATATTTTCATGGTTACGCCTTTTCTGGCACTCATTGACTCATTAATTGCCGAAAAATTCATTAAAATAATATTTTTCCACTTTTACACTATTTTACACCATTAAATCCTTGGATTAAATGTTGAAGCTTAACAAGCTTTTAATCTTCCAAATTAATTAAACTCTGACCAATGTTAGGTTCCACACTTCAGCCGTCAATATCAGATATAATACATGATACAGACATAACATACTTTCACAGATATAGCATGCATCACAAATACAATCATATCACAGTTATAACCACATAATCAACTAACCACATCACATCACATGACCATCTAGTTAAACAAAACAGTAATCAACTTAAGGCAGATAAACACCCAGATAATACACAGACAACACATAGATAGCATGTGGCTATCTCAAATCCCTCAGGTAAGCTCCCCTTACCTCTTGAAGTTCCAGATTTTCTCAGTGAATTTCTTCTAAGAATCCTGATTCCTCCACGAACTCACAACGACAAACAATACTCGTCCTTCACAACAAATCGAATCACAAATCAACAAAATAAAACAAACTCATCAAGTTCACATGAACTGGTATTCGGCCTTCAATTCAAATTAGGGTCAGAGTTATTTTCTCAATTCCATCTTTTGGATTCTAGTTTCTCTAGTATTAAATAGCATAAATAAATTGCTAGAAGTTAAAAAAATGTGAAACAAAATCCTCTAACTCTTTATGAGCTAGGTTTCGGCCCTCTTTAGTAAAATAGGTTAGAAATTGATTTGGTTTTCAAATCACTTGGATTCAATAATCATAAGGATTAAAGAGATGAAACCAAGCATCATTTAACAAAATTGAAACAAAAATCCTTTCACCAAAACTTATAGGTTTCGACCATTAATAGAAAAACAGGCAAGAAATTTTATTTGATTTCAACCTTTTGGATTCAACAAACATAGGTTTTAGAGAGCTCAAATCAAGTGTTCTTTTTCACAAATTGAAACAAAACTCATTTGCTCCTTTTTCACCTAGGTTCGACCTTCTTATAAAATTAGGGAAAGAAATTTCTTTTGCTTTCATGCTTCTAGATGAACAACATAGACATCATGATGAGTTCATATAAATTTATTTCAACTCAAATGGATTTTTCTACAATTTTCTAGAATTATTTAAAGTTCTAGATCTAGAAATAGATTTTTGTGAAAAGTTGATGAAATGAAGATTTGATTCATGAGAAATAAAGCTAAGATGGTTAGGAATAGGTTCCTCACCTTGGAATGAAGAGATTTCGTCAAGAACTTGAAGATCAATGATGAACTTAGCAAAAACACCCATGGAGTTCTTGAAAGTGTTTTGTGAAGAAATGACTTGAGATGTGAAATAGAAAGTGTTTAGATCATTTAGAGGAATAAGGATATGATCTTAGAAAATCAAAACAAGGTTTGGATGTTGATTTATGGTAATGACCGGAATTTTATAGGAGAAGAAATGAACTCGAAAGTTCATGGATTTAAGAACTAAATGGATCAAAGTGATGACAAGGATCTAAGGAACAAGTTTCATGAAGAAAGAATCATGAAATCATGTCTCTAAGTTAGAGGAAAATGAAGAACAAATGATAAACAAAGGAAGAACAGATGAGAGAAAGTGAAGAACATAGGATTTTGGTTGACCTTAAGTGTTGAAGACGATGAAGTGAAAACAAAGAAGTAACAAGGTGTGGGTAATGAGGGGGACTGCGGTTTTGGGTTTCTTTGGGGGCTAAAGTGCAAGAAAAATTGTTACTTAAGGACCAAGGTGCAAATTAACTGAAGGACCAATTTGTAAATTAGAAAAGTTTAAGGACCTAAGTACAATTTCCACTTAAATTGTCATCATTAGGTAAAAGTAAAACATGTTGTTATGAGTGATGAGTGGTGGACAACTTTGTAGCCTTAGGAAAATGTGTGGTGAATGGGTAATGGGAGGTGTGACTACTTTCTACACCACATGTTACAGTGGCAAACTTGTAAATAAGTAGATAGTAAAATAAAATAGTAATATAAGTTTATAAAAATCTGAAAATCATTATGACGGGGATAGGATTGTCATAAATACTTGTCACATCACCATAAATTCTAGTCACTTCGAGCATCTAAAATATCGAGATTCATGAATCTGCTCCATCTTTTCTCGACTCAAGTTTTAGTCAGTTTCTCGACATTTGGCCCCGCACAAAACAATAAAATTTTATTTTTTTCGAAAATTTTCAAAATAGTCAGCATTCTTGCAAATGCTGTAAAAACACTAATGGCTTCGGTCTCGAGTCAAGATTAGGTCTTCTGCTCTGTAAATATTTACTGTCAGTGAAAATCTCAGATCAGGCTCCGTCCGAGTTTTCAACCACAAATCTCCTCGAAACTTTAGGTTTTCAAACAAAGCATGAAAATAAATTTGGTTAACCCAAAACCATCTAAGATTCAGATAATAAATATACTCATTCATATATTTATTACTGATATCAGAAAGCTGAAAAATAGGGTTGTTACGAGAAGAACCCATATTTTCGAGACGTCGGGCTAGTGTTCTAATGAGGAGGAGATTCTAAAATCTTGGTTTTTGTTTTAAAATCTTATGTTAGTATTAAAAAGGATTTAATACCTGAATAAAAAGTAGTCGGGAGTTTTAAGCCTCGACGGGGAAAGAACGAAAGCGAGAAAGAAAAACAAAATGAAAAATCATTGTTTTGCATGCATAGTCTGGTCAATGTGCCATTGTGGCAGACGTGCCATTGTGTATCGAGCTACAGTTTTACAAAGGGTGAACTGACAAATTGGATAGTTACGAACCAGAGATATATTCTTTAGTCTTTGGGTCTATTAGGGACATTTGGGCTCGAAAACCCACGGAAGGCTCGGGCATTAGCAACCTCGGACCGTGGAAATCGGTTACCTATCACGTAATGTACTCAATCAGGAACTATTAAATATTATTTAGGTGACACGCGATACCCTAGAACAATTGGGGATCAGACCTAAATTGAGAGGCCGACCCAACGCGAAACAATTGTGTTATAGGCATTATTGCGGCCTATCATGCTCGACGAAGGGACGTTAGGATCTCCAGAGAATTATGAGTTAGCTAGTGAATATTGAAGTGACATGAAAGGTTTTACAAAATTGCATTTGGTTGATGGGAATGAATCCATGTGATATAATTATGAATCCCTGTTGTCTTGTGAGTCGTGTATGTGACTACCATGAAAAAGTCATATATTGGTATCTCACCTTTGCATTATTTTCTGTTTGGTTCTCTTTTGTGGTATATTTTTATACGTCTACAGATGGACCCGATGAACCATCTAACTCACTCGGGCTTCATGGGACTGACGTTTGAGCATAGAGATGACTGTGGCACTTGGGTCATACACCAGGCTGCCCGAAGTGCTGTATATACCGGGCCTTTACTCACTACGAAGGGAACAGAAGCAGGAACTATGTCTTGTACTCACAACATCAAGGCAATAGAAGTGCCATTACCTCCTATATGGCTTCTCTTGAGGAATCTGGTGGAGACAGGAAATACTTATCATCAACCCCCACCACTTCAGTTTGCACCGGGATCAGCACCTGCATCTCCTGTACTAGAGTTACCTGCACCCATTGTTCTCGTTGGAGGAGAGGACGATGATGATGATGTGATGATTGAAGAAGACCCCGAGGAAGAGGATCCGATTGAAGAGGATCCGGTGGAGGATGCTGAGGAGGGGGTAGAGTATCACCCCTTGGATGATGATGTTGTTGATCCCATCGCTGATGTGGATGTTGGAGGAGGTTCACCCCATCCTTCTCCAGTTAGGGATGATCATGGAGGTCTCCCTAACGGTTTCCACTAGATTGACCAGCTTAGGTTGTTATCTTATAGGGGTATTGTTTACTTCTTTTAATTGTATATCAGGCTGATGAGAGCCATGTCTTTTTGTAATCCTGGTTCTCTGTTTAACCCTTTGATTTTTGGTACTATATATGTCATGTATGTATTTTTCCTTACAAGTGTTTTGAAACTCTGAGTAATGACCCATAACTATAAGGGTCCTGACTGGGGAAATGAAAACAAAGGATGTAAGTATGTCGGAAATGTGTAGTTGTATGGATGTGTGTGTGTGTGTGTGTGTGTGTGTGTCTATATGTAGGTGATGTTATTATGTATAAGTCAAAAGTTTTTTTTTACACACAGTTTTTCGAACTAGAACAAGGGATAAATTATTTTCCGAAAGTAACCAATAAATAGTTTTCTACTTTCCTATTCCGTGATTTGAGTTGTAACCATGTAGCGTCGAGGGAGGCATTACACCAACAAATACATTCAACTTGTCTTGAAGGTCTGCAACGATCATAAACATTAAATGAAAGCTCAACACGGCTCTTTGGCATTAATGGATGAAGAACAAAAGCTTTACTCATCTAAAGAATATAATTCAACGCATTTATTACTAATGAGTATAAATAGAAGAATTTAAAGACTGCTGAAGATATAAACCTGAACTTAATCACTCAAGCATTCAATATTATCTTCGCATTCAAAGCTCTCTAAGTTCTTCTTCTTAGAATTCTTCTCTGCTCAATAATTTGTATTCATTGAGAAATCATTATTGTGGTCATACCAACCCAAATTCTTATTCACTCATTGAGAGTTTTTCGGTTGACTTGCAAACAATATTTGTCAGTTGAGCTTGAGGGGACTAGGTGTGCAAAAAATATATGTTTGTAACCTGATCAATTATACTGATAATACTTGGTGAAAGCAAGGAATTGACTTAGCCTAAGGTTTGGGGCGAACCAGTATAAATCTGTGTCAACTTTCTTCCCTTATCTGTTTAAGTTTGCTTTTATATTTATTGTGCTAATTGGGTTGAAAGTGATAAGTTTTCATTAAACCTGTTTTATGTCAGACGGATCTTTGTATCTGATTCTTTCATTGGAGAAAACTTTCTTATTTGTGAAAAAGTTAAATGAAACACAATTCAACCCCCCTTCTTTTTTTTTAATTTGTTCATTTCAGACGGGACCACCGAGGATCCCAGCCATAAGCAGCTTTGAGTTCACGTTTTATGATGATCGGGGTTGGCTGATTGACCCGGCGACCTTCTTCTTAGTTTATATCGGGACAGTTGGAGAGTATATACGTTTTGGTGCTGCTCCGACATCCACGTTTATGGGAGTCTTCAAGCTGAGTTTTAGGCTCCCTTTGCGCCAGTTTTGGCATCCGTCGGCAAGACAACATTCACATCTGTGGGACCTATCCAAAGTTCAGAGGTGATAGGCCATGTAGCAGTGATCCCTCAAGAAGATGTTCGTCAAAGCTCTGACTATCCACAATTGTTCCAGCATCGTCAGCGAGTGTTCTTTTCCAGTAGCAGTGAGGCGACGCCGTCAGCACCACCACCACAACGACGTCCATGAAGAGTTCATAGGCTAAGATGAGGAGAGAGTCAGGGTAGTAGTAGGTATCCACATTAGTGTCGTGGATAGGCCGGAGCGTCTGCTGTGTTTAGGATGTGTGTGGTGAGGTATTTTTTATGTATTTTAAGAAGGGATGGATGTGAGTGGAGCATAGTGACGATGTTGTCTGTTTCAGATCTTTTGATGTATTTTCTTTTGTTTCATCAGTTCTATCTTATAGGACCCTACTGATGGGGTTGTGTGATGTTTATGTTTATATGTTTTATGTTTAAGTTTTTAATACCTTAGCTTTCCTGTTTTGTATGTTTAATGCACTAGTGCAGAAAAGGGATTCCACGTCGGTTATTTTTGGCTTTCCACATCGGTTTTCAAACTGATGTGGAAACGACCGATGTGGTTTATTGCCACTTTACACATCGGTTATAAAACCGATGTGTAAAGTATATTTTAAACAGCGGTTTTCTTTTAACCGATGTGGAAAATTAATTTGTCAATTGATAAGCAGTTGGAAATTTAACTTTCTACATCGGTTTTGCCTAAAACCGATGTGGAAATTTCACTTTCCACATCGGTTTTAATAAGAACCGATGTGTAAAGTGAAATTTACACATCGGTTTTTATTAAAACCGATGTGTAAGTGAAATTTACACATCGGTTTTTGAAGAACCGATGTGTAAAATCTCTTTTTTTTTTAATCTGTTATTTACATTTCAATCATTCCTTTCCCCTGTTTCAGTAATGCAGATCAATACCAGAATAACATACTGTAAATTTTGGGGTAAACATAATGTAGTTATTGCACCAAACCAGTAGAAAATGATAACAAGCAGCCACATACAATTGGAAGACACAATTTTTTATAGTTCATTCGATGACAAGAAACAGCAAGGCATTAACCACACGTGATTTAGGCATCACATGAGTTAGATAACAAATGGGCAAGGCAAACTAATTGGTAAAGTAAGAGCACTTACTAATTCATAACCATCAATTCTAGGAACTTGTTTAAGCTAACAAACCAACAGTACCCTGATCAAACAAGAAACAACAACAGAACACCAAACCAGTTTTGACACAATTGCAACAAAGTTTTAACCATATCAAAAGCAAAACATACTTCATTCAATTTTCTTGGCACAAACAATCAGCTCTTACAAATATGGTTAAAAATACTGACATTTCATCAAATGACTAGTGAGCACAGAATCTGAAAACAGAGGGCATCAGGCCTAATTAATTTCGAATGAATGAAAACAACACTTTATCAAGGCTACATCAAAACACGAGAGAAGAAGAATTGAACCAGACCTGAGCACTAATACATATCATCAGTCAAAGGTACACTATAGCTAGTACATGATAAGTTTTTAAACTAACTACATATATACAAACTATGGTTGGTACACTGATAAGCCTTTGGCTTATCTAGTTTTACAACTAGATGGACTGTGGTTTTTGTGCAAATTATTCGAGTTCAATCTCGTTTTCACCCGAATTTGGCCCTGTTTTGTTCCTAAGTAGACTTTGACTCGTTCTAGGCATTTTTTAGTAGTTTTTGGTCTATTTTGAATAGAATTACGCTTTTTGTTTCTTTTTATTGTTTCAGGTTAGAAGTGACGCTCCGGGAGTCAAGTAAAGTCAAGAAACAGTGGAAATTGGCAATCTGGAGATACTCACCCCGCGAGTGGATGCTCGCCCCGCGAGCCTGAAGACCAGCTGAAGCAGCAACAGTCATACATTCTGTCTCGCCTCGCGTACCTGAAGGCCTGACTGTGCCAGAGAAGTCATCCTTTCTGGTTCGCCTCGCCAATAACATTTCGCCTCGCGATCATTCAAACTCAGGATGGAGCCAAAACTGAAATTCGCCACGCGAGAATCTTCTCGCCTTGCGAGAGACTGAAGACCCTGGAAGACAGAGACCATCACGGTCTAGCCGTGATGAAGGTCACGGCTGTGACAGATTAAGGTTTGAAGACTCGCCCCGCGAACACACTCTCGCCTCGCGAGAATCCAAATTGAAAGCGCGCCAAAACTAATGTTCGCCTCACGAAATATTGTTCGCCTCGCGAGCGTCCGAGAACCAGAATCCCTATTTATAGGCTGTTTCAGATCAGATTGAGGAGACTTTGGATACTCACTTGTTTTAGATCAGTTTTAGGACGAATCCTTGTTTCTGGAGCTGCGTCTCCCTTCTCTTTTCTTTTCTTATTTTATTATGGAGATTATTGCCGATTGTTCGTTTGTCGTCACGGGCATGAGGAACTAATCCCCTCGTCTAATCCCTTCGTCTAGGGGATCGATGAAGCCACCCATGGCGTTATAGTGTTCATGTGATGTATGTTTTTCTCCCCTTTAATTCAATTCTTGTTTTCCGATTCTGATTTCATTGTGTCGATTATATGCATGCGTGATCGACTAGTTAAACGTGTTGAGGCTGAGAGGCGATTCGCGTTTTAGAACTTGAATTGGGATCATCGATCAAATATTGCACGAGAGTGAGTAGGAGATCGGTGCAACCGTATAGGGAACAAGAATTAATAGAATTTGATGATTAGGATTATGAGACCTAGTAAGTAATTAATCCAATCTTCGAATACGTCCTATTGAGCACGACAGTGGATATAGGAGAAATTGGGGGTCCCGGTTGACATTGTAATTGAACTTAGGGAGGAATACATCATCACTTGGGTACTATGCATGATTGGGTAGGTGGATTTGAGACCCTAGATATTTTAATTCCTGATTTTTAATACCTTAGCATTATTTGATTTGTTATTTGAATTGCGATCTTAATCTCTTTCTCAACCACTTTCCTCACTTGACCAAACGTATCTGATTTCCCGCGGATTAGTTGAATTGGTAGCCCAATCCCTGAGTTCGACCTCGGTAAATTCTTACCGTGTTATTTTATTACTTGCGACGACCCGGTACACTTGCCGGTGACTCATCATACACTTCAAGAAATTGATGTTCCCGTATGCTGGAAAGTCATTGATGGTGCAAAATAACATGGCACGCAATCTGAATGTCTCATGGCAATACCCGTCAATCACATCAACGCCTTCATCCCACAACATTCTCAAGTCTTCAATCAAGGGACTCATATAAACATCAATATCATTTCCTGGCTGTTTAGGACCCGAAATCATCATACATAACATAATGTATTTGCGCTTCATGCATAACCAAGGAGACGGGTTGTAAATTACAAGGAGAACAGGCCATGAACTATGAATACTACTTAAGTTTCCATATGGATTCATTCCATCGGTAGCAAGTCCAAGCCTGAGGTTTCTGGGCTCATTGCCGAAATCCGGAAACAAACTATCAATTCTCTTCCATTGCAAAGAATCGGCCGGATGGCGAAGCTGTCCATCACACTTCCTCTCATCTGCATGCCATCTAATGTTCTTTGCATCATTTACATTAGCAAACAATCGCTTGAACCGCGGAATCACGGGAAGATACCATAACACCTTCGTAGGAGGACCTTTGGTGACCACATCACAACTAGAATCACCATCCTTCACTTTGTAGCGTGATACCCCACACCTGGGGCACTCGTGCATCTCTTCAAACTCTTTCCTGTACAATATGCAATCATTGGGGCAAGCGTGTATTTTCTTATACTCCATACCCATCGGACACAATATCTTCTTCGCCTCATAGTTTCGAGATGGCAATGTGTTGCCTTCTGGAAGCATTTCTTTCAACAACTTAAGCAATTCGGTAAAGCTTTTATCGCTCCACCCATTTCTCGCCTTCACATTGAACAATATTAACACCGCTGACAACCGTGTGAAATTAGTGCACCCCGGATACAAAGCCACTTGCGCATCACTGCACAAAGTATCATACACATGTGCGCGCCGAAAAGACTCTTGCCCAACA
The DNA here is from genome assembly GCA_030762895.1 of Sophora flavescens. Lineage (NCBI taxonomy): Eukaryota > Viridiplantae > Streptophyta > Magnoliopsida > Fabales > Fabaceae > Sophora > Sophora flavescens. Next base: position 53,054,991 of record CM061065.1, read on the forward strand.
TCACGGATCATGTCCTCTAGTCCATCGTCCATTTCCACATCATCAACTTCCTCTCTATCCGACACCCTCGGCCTGTCTAACGATTCACCATGACATATCCATGTTGTATAACTCTTGAAAATCCCCTCACAAATAAGATGATCACGTATCTCCTCAGCTTCTAGTCGTCTCTCATTCAAACAGTTAACACAAGGACAATAAAACCTTCCGTTACCACTATCAGGAGCATTTGTTTTTGCAAACTGTAGAAAATCTTCCACTCCATTCTCATACTCATCACTTGTCCGTCTAGCATTCATCCAACCGCGATCCATGACTAAACCAATACCTTCGTACTTAGTCCAACATATTCATCAACCACTTCTTATGACAGGGTATGGCCCTATCCCATTCGAGAAGAAACTTTTTCAACATTCGGTTAACAGTTAGTCCTTAACTCTCATGCGCATACTCGACAAAATTTCGGCAGCATTTCCCTGCAGTCTCCGACGTACACTACTTGAAGGCGATGACAACCACCACGATAAAGTATGCACACGGAGAACGAAAGGAAATTTATCAATCCGAACTTTCATCAAGTATATAACATTAGAATCAATGAATAACTATTTTAATTGAATTAAGAAAAAGTTTTTTCCCAAACTGTCCAACTTTGGACAATTCAAGATCCAACACAATGAGTGGTACATTAAGCACATACACGTACGCTCATTAGTATTGCATCTCTAACGGGAAACTAAGGCTTTACTAATTTTTGTGGGCATATTATCGAATCAAATAAATTTTCAAGAAAATACATTAAAAGTCCAATGAAAGCTTTTCAGCCAAAACGTACCTTCTGAGAGACACGCCTAGTTGTTATTGTGCAAAGACAGCAGATAAGTGAACAAAGCAGAGGCAGTGGCACTATGCAACGGAGTCAAGGACACTCCTCAAATCAAATCCGCAGTCCAGGAAAATAACACCTGTCAATTTCTTGTTCTGCAAATAGAGTAAGAAAGTTGGTCAGCGGCAATGATTGGTAGAAATGCTAAATGTTAGAAATGCTTAAAAATTTAGACAGGCTTGGCAACATCTGTGTCTGTGTGTAGCATGTAAAAAATTTAGACAATTTGGAGAAGTTTTATTCATAAGTAATAAAATTTGGTTCACCATAAATTAAGAGCAATACATGTATTCCTCATTGTTTATGTCCTTCACACCCAAGTTATACAATTTTAACACATTATAAACCACATAAGCAGGGTAATGGACCCATTAAAAGAAACCAGACAGTAATTGTAAAGGAGGAGGGAAAAAAGCTTCAAAAGTAACATGTCAATGTCCTATTTAAAATCCTCATATGCATCTTTCTATTCATCACCAAGTCTTTACAGTTTGCACAATGCTGATTTTACTTTTTCCATTCAATATGGATTCAACAATTAAAACAGTTAGCATGAATTTGGCCATATAATGGCAGGAATTTACATAAGCAAAAAGCAGCTAGTCAACCATTTTCATTTCAAATGCAAACCATATGGGTTGAAGAGTTCACTCTAAATGCCAAATTGAACAGAATGAGACACCTAAAACTTAAATCCACACATTTCCTTAAGCCATGTAACATTTATTTCAACATGATATGAAATAAGGTTGATCAGACATTCAAGGATTTTGGCTGGTAAAAATCAAAGTCTAACCTACCTAAAGTTTGAGGGCAACATTAAACATTAAATATACACAACAATTAACTAGACAAGTACAAAGACACTGCCCTTCTATGTACAAAAGTAACTTCAACAGAGATCTCTTACTCTACTTGGCAACTTGCAGTTCCAGCAAGCTATCACTATGAGCTCAAGGTTTCTTTCAACGAGGTTGGTGAATTCGTTGAGGTACACACTTGATGTTCACATACGTGCAATGTTGGCTTCTCAAGGTGCTTTGCAGGTCCAACAGAGGATTTGAGACCCCTTTCCTTTGGTGATTTTGGTGTCAGGTCCTTCAGAAATGCTTTGGCGTCCTTGTTAAGATCTGATTAAGAAAACATAACTAATGAGACAATTATATCTACACTATTATGATAACCAGCAGTTGAAAGGTGCAGGGTCATAGAAAAGTAAAGGAGATAATTAATCTAGAACTTGAATGCCGCACTCTATTCACAGAGATTAGGAGTAAAAATTAAGCTCTGCCTACTAGGTTGGGTTAAGCTGAGGAAGATAAAAAGAAGAAGAAAGGAGATGTTTTCATCCAAGCTACCTGTGGTGGCGGAGATGGCGGCGCGGCTGGAACTGCGTTTGAAGGATTTTGGGGAAGAAAACACGTGGTTCAGTTCACTCCAAGGGAAGGGGATGAAAACAGCCGCTAGTTGTTGATGCCTCTTCTACCCGTGTTGGGAGAGTGCACCCACCACAAGAACCTCCACAAAGGTAAAGCACTGCACGCCCAACAGGAACCAGCAAGGTAACCACAACGCAGAACAGGAACAAGCCGTGCGTTAGCAGAGGGAGGGAGTGTTTGGTGTTTTAGGGTTCAGAAACTGAAGAATGGGAGAGGGCGCGGAACACAAGGAGGGAAAGAGAAAAATTAGGAATATTACACATCGGTTATTGGTAAAACCGATGTGTTAACCATCTTATACACATCGGTTAAGATAAAACCGATGTGTAAACATTAAACTTTTAACTTCTGATTTTTTTTTAAAAAATTTTGTACATCGGTTAATAAAAACCGATGTGTAAAAGTAAAATTTAAATTTCTATTTTTTTTTCTTTATAATTTTATACATCGGTTAATTAAAAACCGATGTGGTTAATCACCATTTTACACATCGGTTCATAAAGAACCAATGTTGAATGTTAAAAATTCTGACTTTAATTTTTTTTTTAATTTTAAACATCGGTTATAAATAACCGATGTGGAAACGTTTTACACATCGGTTATTCTCTAAACCGATGTGTAATACTTTGGTTTTAATTTCAAAAATGCCACCGCCTCGTTTTACACATCAGTTTCTAATAAACCGATGTGTAAACTCCGATGTAGAATCCCTTTTCTGCACTAGTGATGCTAATATCGCAATTAAGATTTAGTTAATTAGGTTTTTCATTAATGGGACATCGGGGTGTCTCAAGATCCATCATTGGCCAACTAAACTGTTCATCGGTGGTAATCACTCAAGCTCTTGTTGCTGAAACAACTGCTGTTCAAAACCAAGGTTTGAAGAGTTTCAGAAGCTTGCAGTGGATGAATTGGGAAGGGCTTTTTCTAGAAAGCGTATATCATGCATTGTTTGGGTAAATGCTAGAAGAAAAAAATGAGATACGACTAATGACCAACAAGGCTAGATTCTTCCTAGAGTTCTACCACTTCCTAACTTACTCCTAAATCAATCTTTCATTCCTCATGGAATGCTCTTTCTTAATATCCTCAAACATAATGAAGTCTACATGTATGACTTAGAAGAGTTTCCCGAACCTCTCATCGTAGCCTACCTTAGAGAGAGAGATATTGAACATGTTGGGGTGAAAGTCCTCATAATTCTTCTTTTAAGATGGATTCTTCACACATGTATCTTGATCCTTCCTTACCACTGTCTCCAACTGAATCTGCCCTGGCGGTGATAGAGTGAAATAGAAAACTTGAGTATAGCCTGGCTTATTCCAATGCATGCTTAATGGTCGGGCCAAGGATCATTTAGAATACCTGGCCAATAAGGGGAAAATGATTGAAGGTGAGTCAACTGATAAGAGGGCAAGAAGGAGCCTAAGTTCTATAAAAACCTCCTCATCTACATCTCCTCGAGCTTCATCTTATGCTTCAATCCCTGTTGAACATGGACAACTTGTTGCTTATCATGATGAAGCTAGTATTAGTGTGTTGGAAGGATTCTAGACATGTGTTAAGGAAAAGCTTGATGAATTAATTGTTGCTCTTAGAACTCTTTTAAGAATTATCGTATAAGCAAAATTTGTAATCATATCTATTTGTATATGCTCATAACCATTAATTATAATTGAAGCCTTGTTTCTATGCATATTTTGTTCTATATTTGTGCTATTATATTCCCTTCAATAGCTACATGATGAATTCCAATGTCTATGCTTATAACCATTAGTGCCTACTTATACTAAGTTAAACTATTTCACAATGTATAATTAATCAATTAGTTACGAAAATAGTACATTGAATACTTATAGAGTCTTAAAAGAATCCCAAATTTCTTATTTTTTTTTATATTCAATTTATTTGAATTTATAATTATTAATAGTAGTGTTAGTTAGTCATATAATTATTATTTATATATTTATATTATTAATCATATTCAAAATAAAATGAAAAAATTATTCAAAGATAATAATTACTAAAATTAGTATGCTGGTTTATAAAGTTATTAAATTATTCATTAACTTTTCTACTTGTTCCTGGAGTAAAAATAATTCGACCTGTTCCTGAATAACTTCCTTCAAAAGGACATCTGCTTCATCAGTGAATGTCTTTGTAGAAGATATAATTTCTTGGAATTGAGGTTTATTTATTTTTAAATAAGCAAGTAACTTATTGAAGGAAGTTATTATCCTTTCTTGGAATTATGAGATCCAAAACTCTTACATCCACACTGAGGTGAGACTTTTATTCAGATCAATGAGACCAAACCAGTACAAGACTTTACACAGATATCAGATCACTCTTCCTCACTTGCACTATACCTGATGAACCTGAATCACTCTTCTCTAATGAAAACCATATTGTCAAAACTGAGAACATACAATACAACCAAGCCTTATATATCCTATACATAGTTATAGAATTTGGTCTCTTCCTCTAGATTTGAATGACCACTTTCCTGTCATGGCTGCTGAAGTTTTCTAGATTCAGCTCCCAATTGTACAGGAGGATGATTGCTTAATTTTGTCTTCAAATGACACAAGGATTCCCTCCTTCAAAGATGCCTACCTGCATCTGCAGCTTGTTATAAGCTTATTTGGACTTCCTTCATCCCTCCATCTAGTTCTTTTCTGGTTTGGAGAATGTTGCATGATAGACTACCAACTGATGAGAACCCGAGGAAGAGTGGCTGCATAAATGTCTTTATCTGCAAGCTTTGTGGCTCAGCTGATGAATCTACCTCTCATATTTTCCTTCAATGATCATTTGCCAAATCTTTATGGAATTGGTAAAGTTGGATCATTCAATCTGGTATTGATATTTCATCACTAATTACTGTCCTCTCCTATTGCTTCAAGAATTGGTCTAATCAGACTCGAGATGTTATATTTGCTGTCGTCATCAATATTTTTTGGTCTAATGGTATTGTAGGAATAAAATCCAGTTTGAGAACACTAAAATCAGTTTGCAGCCTGCTATTCTCATGATCATAGCCTCCACATCTTTATCGGGTAATTCATCAACAGGTCTTGCTTTCTCCTCAATAACTGCCTTCAACATCCTGAAACATTTTGTTGAAAAGATTAATATGCCGAAATCTCCTATGATCAAAGAGGTTATTTGGATTCCTCCTAAATGTGGTTGGACAAAATGCAACACTAATGTAACATCCCAGGAAAGAAGATGGGCTACCGAAAAGAAGATGCATATTGTTGGTATAGGTAGTATCAATCAATTCATATAAGTCATTCTCTACTGTATAGTCCCATACCTACACAGTCTCAGGATCCCCCTCATTCCGGTGTGTAATCGGTTCATTCATGTGTCCCTCAGCTTAAAAGCCTGCTAGGAGCCGCTCATTGTCCGTTCCTTCTTGCACCGGCAATCACTCCTCGCCCTCGTCAGCCCCGGGTGTCACATGCCCACCAGCTTCCGCTTAGTTCGTCCCTGAACCACACTGTACTGGGAGAGGTGCCGCTCTGATACCATTTGTAACATCCCTGGCTACTCTATGGATTGACGACCGTCCCCACAGGCCAACACGAGTCTTTTCAGCATGCTTTATCCTCACTCACACGCTTCCCAGGAAAACTTCCCAGGAGGTCACCCATCCCAGAATTGCTCCAAGTCAAGCACGCTTACACTACTAGAAATCCATCTTTTTCGGACGGATTTTCGGACGGAAATTGGACAAATTTCGGACGGATAATTCATTTCGGACGGAATAGCACCCGTCCGAAAAAGCCCCGTGGGAAATTATAAAATCCATCCCAAATTCCGTCCGAAAATATTTACGGACGGATTTCGGACGGAATATGGACAACATGGAAATCCGGATTTTGGTTATTTTCGGACGGATTTCGGACGGATTTATTTTTGTTTTCGGACGGATTTGGGACGGATGCTGTGATTTTGTTGGTTATTTTCCGGACGGATTTATTTTTGTTTTCGGACGGATTTGGGACGGATGCTGTGATTTTGTTGGTTATTTTTCAGTCGGATTTCGGACGGATTTATTTTTGTTTTCGGACGGATTTGGAACGGATGCTGTGATTTTGTTGGTTATTTTTTGGACGGATTATTTTTGTTTTCGGACGGATTTGGGACCGATTTCCCACGGAAGAATCAAAAGTCAGAATTTGTCACGGCCGTGACATGTCAACTGAGCCAGACCCCTTCTAAGCAGAATCTGTCACAGCCAGGCCGTGATACCCATCACGGCCGTGACAGACCATTTGGTGAAACAACATTCAAGGCAGAAGCTGTCACAGCCAGGCCGTGATGCTCATTACAGTTTCACTATCTATGCGAATTATATGGCACCGATCACTAACATTTGCAGTTTCACATTCAATCACAAAATCATGAATTTGACTATTGTTACAAAATACAGCCTTGGTACCATACAACTTCTAAAAATCAAATACCAATTGCTGCATGCAATCCAAAAGTCATGACTTAAAAACTATTAGAAGATCAAGCCACTGTGAACTGTGAAGGTCATGTAATGAACCAAAAAGTTGAGGAATCTGAGAATCCAGCCTCTCCAAATTTGCTGACATTTTTCCTTTAGAAGTAGAATGACCTGCATCAATGGAGATGCCCCCACGATACACCTGAAAGATTTATATCCAACAATTCAGTAAAAGAATGAACCTTTCCATCAACCAAGCAAGTCAATTAATTAACAAACAGAAATAAGTGCACACATGTGTTCAACTGTACTCTAGAACCCCAAAAGAACTGAGCTGAGAAAGAAGCCCATGTGATCTATACTGTTTAGTATAGCCGTCTGAGCAAATATACATGCTACAGATCAGTAAGATCGATGGTACTTCCAATAGTTGGAAAGTGCAATCTAATTGTTTATCAATTAAAAAGTGCTAAATGCTTAGGACATATTTTATCGCCAAACATTGTTAATGACCAAAAAGCATAATTAGAAGGCTATTTATTAATTATTGGCATTTAAATTGACGCGACTAGCAGAAAGTACAAATAATAAAAATTATCAAGAGATTTTTCCATCAAACCCTCAAATTGTTTGGATCTTTATTGCTAGCAAACCCTCAAATTGTTTGAATCTTTATCTAACTCATGTCCGTTCATAATTCCTAGGCCTAAGCATACACTACACTTTAGTTCAAAGGATAGTCAAATGTTGAGGCTAAACAAAAAAATCTGCAATGCACAAGAGTATTAGGATAGCCAAAAGAACCAACATTATTTCCACTACACACACACAAAACAAACGACACACAAACAATCAATATTGGAATCTTTAAATTTGATAAAGATTAAAGAAACAGAAGATTCGGTAAATAAGAGAGAAAAGGTTGAAACAGGTAAGTTGCACTTGAATATAACAAACATTATCCAATGATAATGAATCTTCAAATAGTACAAAACATATCGTGAGTAAAAACATGGCCTTGAATGTACACTACACATTGCAACTCATACAAGGCAAGCAACTAAAACTAAATCATGTCCCCCAATAACATAAAGTACACCCAGCATCTCCCAGCAGATCTTTATAAAATTTACATTCTTATAATCTAATTCATCAAGCAAAAACTATTTCCACAAAAGGAGGATGAAATTCTCGGAATACCTGTATAGTAGCAGCAGATCCAAGATATCCAAAAGTGTGTTAGTAGTGTAACTATTGGATTGCAATCTGATTCGTCCTGGCTCCACATCCACCGAGCTCCTTGACCAGAATGCAAAGGTAGATGAATCAAATTTCTGCATAATTAAATTAGAAACATATTATATTGAGACTAGTTACAAAATTAATTTTGAAGAAATAGTCAAAATGTCAATAAGGAAGCTAACAAACTTACTTCACATCTTGTTATGTTCTTAAGAGGATATATTCTCAATGTTCGACTGGTATTTGGATCTAACATACGAATTCCATCCAAACCAATCTGAAAGGATAAACATTGAGAAAATCACTAATTCGCAAACAGCTGACCCACGAGAAAGGATAAACAATTGAAAGGTTTGTGAATGCAAAATAAATAAAAGAGAACTGCTAGAGAGCTGGGAGGCTCCTAGACCGGTTGATTTATCTCCCAGGAGGTGAGCAAATCGTTGTAGAAAAAGATCAACACCACAGAAAACGAAGACAACCCCTACTGCACATAACAGAGAAACATATACCAGATAACAATCTCCAAGACTTGATGTAGGGAGACACTTAATCATGCTCCCAATTTCAGAAAACACTAATTAATTTCAGATTTTGAGAACTAAAAATAAAAACCTAGGGTTAGGGTTAGGGTTTCACAGTCCTAATTTCATAAAACAAACTTAAATTTCAAGATTAAAATCTGAAATCAAAGGGTTAGGGTTAGGGTTAGGGTTTCAAAATCAGATTTGGGGATTTTCAATCTAGAAGAGAATAGGGGTAAAGATTTACCTAAGATGAAGAGAAAGGAGAACATAGCCACCATGGTGGTTCGAACGGCGTTTGGAGGTGGTCCGAGCGGCGGAGCTTCGAACCAGACGTGAGATGAGGGGACCGGGGATGTGCAGTCCTCTCCTTCCTCTAGCGACGGTCGGACGACTAAACGGCGGCCAGGAGGCGACGGTGCTACGGAGCTCGCGGTGGCACGAGACCAGGCGCGTTTCGCGCGAGACAGGGACGACTGCGGATGCGAAACAGACGCACGTCTTCTCCTTCTCGCGCGGCGGTCGAAGCTTCTCCCTCTGCAGCAAGCGACTCCGAGCGGTGTAGGCGGCGGCACGATCTGGTCCAGTAAGTGGGAAGGAGAAGAAATGGAGTTTGAGAGGGAGGAAGAAGAAGAGAGAAAGAAAGGGAAAGAAGAAGAAAACAAAGATAGAAAAGAGAAAAAGAAGACAACAGAGAAAGAAAAGAGAAAGTGAGATGTTTACGGTCTGACGAGGAAAAGGGGAGAGTTTGTGTTTTAAACTTTACACTTAGTGATAGGTACACAAATGAGTGATAAAATATTAAGCCTAAAATAAACATGTTTTTACTTTTTAGAATCTAAAAATAAAGAGTGATAAAGATATGATTTCGAAATTCAAATTACACTAAAGAATAATAATTGAACTGATCAACAAAGAAAATACTCAGTCCAAAATTTAATCTCCGATTAATGTCAAACCAAAATATTTTCAACTCTAAAATTAAATAGAATGAGAATATGAAAATATTTTTCTCTTAATCATATTATTTAAAATATTTTTCTGTACCGGTATAATAGTGACAATAACGTAAATTATTGTCTAATAAGCGTGCATTCACTGAAATAAGTCAATGCTAACGCACCCAATAAAATAATTTGAAGAGAGTAATTTAATTACTCAAACTAAACCACATAACAAAATAAACTTAAACATCCAAATAAAATAATTAATCATAGGTGTAAAAACTAGGGTGTTACACTCACCGCATTCTAATTTGATCTAAACACTTAATCTTATTACCAAACAAGGTTATTTTCAAAGAAAATCATGTTTGGAGCTTACGCTTAGGTCCTAACAAGTCAATTTGGGCTCTATTAGGATCAAACCAGTCCATTTGGGCTCCATTAGGATCAAAGAAGTACAAATTCGCCCAGTTAGGTCGTATATGACCTAAAAAGTCGATTTGGGCTCTATTAGGATCAAAAAAGTCCATTTAGGCTTCATTAGGACCATAGAAGTTCAATTGGGCCGATCGGGGCAATTGGCCCAATTAGGTCCTAACAAGTCAAATTGGGCTCTATTAGGATCAAACCAATCCATTTGGGTTCCATTAGGATCAAAGAAGTACAAATTGGCCCAGTTAGGTCGTATATGACCTAAAAAGTTGATTTGGGCTCTATTAGGATCAAACAAGTCCATTTAGGCTTCATTAGGACCATAGAAGTTCAATTGGGTCGATTGGGGCAATTGGCCCAATTAGGTCCTAACAAGTCAATTTGGGCTCTATTAGGATCAAACCAGTCCATTTGGGCTCCATTAGGATCAAAGAACTACAAATTGGCCCAGTTAGGTCGTATATGACCTAAAAAGTCGATTTGGGCTCTATTAGGATCAAACAAGTCCATTTAGGCTTCATTAGGACCATAGAAGTTCAATTGGGCCGATCGGGGCAATTGGCCAAATTAGGTCCTAACAAGTCAAATTGGGCTCTATTAGGATCAAACCAGTCCATTTGGGCTCCATTAGGATCAAAGAAGTACAAATTGGCCCAGTTAGGTCGTATATGACCTAAAAAGTCGATTTGGGCTCTATTAGGATCAAACAAGTCCATTTAGGCTTCATTAGGACCATAGAAGTTCAACTGGGCTGATCGGGGCAATTGGCCCAATTAGGTCCTAACAAGTCAAATTGAGCTCTATTAGGATCAAACCAGTCCATTTGGGCTCCATTAGGATCAAAGAAGTACAAAGTGGCCAAGTTAGGTCGTATATGACCTAAAAAGTCGATTTGGGCTCTATTGGGATCAAACAAGTCCATTTAGGTTTCATTAGGACCATAGATGTTCAATTGGGCCGATTGGGGAAATTGGCCCAATTAGGTCCTAACAAGTCAAATTGGGCTCTATTAGGATCAAACCAGACCATTTGGGCTCCATTAGGATCAAAGAAGTACAAATTGGCCCAGTTAGGTCGTATATGACCTAAAAAGTCGATTTGGGCTCTATTAGGATCAAACAAGTCCATTTAGGCTTCATTAGGACCATAGAAGTTCAATTGGGCCGATCGGGGCATTTGTCCCAATTAGGTCCTAACAAGTCAAATTGGGCTCTATTAGGATCAAACCAGTCCATTTGGGCTCCATTAGGATCAAAGAAGTACAAATTGGCCCAGTTAGGTCGTATATGACCTAAAAAGTCGATTTGGGCTCTATTAGGATCAAACAAGTCCATTTAGGCTTCATTAGGACCATAGAAGTTCAATTGGGCCGATCGGGGCAATTGGCCAAATTAGGTCCTAACAAGTCAATTTGGGCTCTATTAGGATCAAACCAGTCCATTTGGGCTCCATTAGGATCAAAGAAGTACAAATTGGCCCAGTTAGGTCATATATGACCTAAAAAGTCGATTTGGGCTCTATTAGGATCAAACAAGTCCATTTTGGCTTCATTAGGACCGTAGAAGTTCAATTGGGCCGGTCGGGGTAATTGGCCCAATAAGGTCCTAACAAGTCAAATTGGGCTCTATTAGGATCAAAACAGTCCATTTGGGCTCCATTAGGATCAAAGAAGTACAAATTGACCCAGTTAGGTCGTATATGACCTAAAAAGTCGATTTGGGCTCTATTAGGATCAAACAAGTCCATTTAGGCTTCATTAGGACCATAAAAGTTCAATTGGGCCGATCGGGGCAATTGGCCCAATTAGGTCCTAACAAGTCAATTTGGGCTCTATTTGGATCAAACCAGTCCATTTGGGTTCTATTAGGATCAAACAATTCTACTTCTTGTTTAATTCACTTCATAAATCTTATAAGAAATATAAATTTTGTTTAATTCACTTCATAAATCTTGTTTACTTTTAAATTTATTAAGATCAAATATTTTAATCATATTTATAAGATAAATTATTTAATATTTTTTCAAGGATAATATAAGATAAATCAAGGAAAATATAAAAAATAATACAATCCGTCCGAAATTTTTGGACGGATTTCAGACGGATGTAAGATAAATCAAGGAAAATATAGGAAATAACAAAATCCGTCGGAAATCTGTCCGAAATTTTCGGACGGATTTCAGACGGATCAAGGAAAATATAAAAAATAACACAATACGTCCGAAATCCGTCCGAAATTATAAAAAATAACACAATCCGTCCGAAATCCGTCCTAAATTTTCGGACGAATTTCGGACGGATGTAAGATAAATCAAGGAAAATATAAAAAATAACACAATCCGTCCGAAATCCGTCCGAAATTTTCGGACGGATCAAGGAAAATATAGAAACTAACAAAATCCGTCCGAAATCCGTCCGAAATTTTCGAACGGATTTCCGACGGATCAAGGAAAATATAAAAAATAACACAATCCGTCCGAAATCCGTCCGAAATTTTCGGACGAATTTCGGACGGATCATGGAAAATATAAAAAATACCACAATCCGTCCGAAATCCATCCGAAATTTCGGACGGATTTCGGATGGATGTAAGATAAATCAAGGAAAATATAAAAAATAACACAATCCGTCCGAAATCCGTCTGAAATTTTCGGACGGATTTCGGACGGATCAAGGAAAATATAGAAACTAACACAATCCGTCCGAAATCCGTCCGAAATTTTCGGACGGATTTCAGACGGATCAAGGAAAATATAAAAAATAACACAATCCGTCCGAAATTTCGGACGGATGTAAGATAAATCAAGGGAAATATAAAAAAATAACACAATCCGTCCGAAATCCGTCCGAAATTTTCGACAGATTTCAGACGGATGTAAGATAAATCAAGGAAAATATAGAAAATAACAAAATCCGTCCGAAATTTTCGGACGGATTTCAGACGGATCAAGGAAAATATAAAAAATAACACATTTCGGACGGATCATGGAAAATATAATAAATAACACAATCCGTCCGAAATCCGTCCGAAATTTCGGACGGATTTCGGACGGATCATGGAAAATATAAAAAATAACACAATCCGTCTGAAATCCGTCCGAAATTTTATGAAAATTTCGGACGGAAACATTTCAGTCCGAAAATTCAATTTTTCTAGTAGTGTTAACTGTGGAGTTCTTAAGTTATGGGCTACCGAAAAGAAGATGCATCTTGTTGGTATAGGTAGTATCAATCAATTCATATAAGCCATCATCTACTGTATAGTCTCATACCTACACAGTTTCAGAATCCCCCTCATTCCTGTGTGTAATCGGTTCATTTATGTGTCCCTCCGCTTAGAAGCCTACCAGAAGCCACTCCTTGTCAGTGCCTTCTTGCACCGGCGATCACTCTCCTCCTTCGTCAGCCCCGGGTGTCACAATATCACTTTCTCATTTCAAGCTGAGCTTTTTGCAGCAATGAATGCAATTGAGATTGCTCATCAAAAGGGTTGGACAAATTGTTGGCTTGAATGTGATTCAAGTTTGGTGGTCTTGGCTTTCTCCTCTCCTAATATTGTGCCTTGCAAGCTATAAAATAGATGGCAGATAAATTAGCAAATTTTATTGTTTCTTCTAGAGGTTATTCTTGGTGGGACCTTGCTCCTATACATTCATTAGGGAAGACTTTTTCCGAAATAGGTTTGGTCTTCCTAGCTATAGATTCAAATAATATCCTCCATAGGTTTTGGTCTATCTCCCCACATGCTTGCTTGCATTCTTTTATTTTCCTTTTTTAATGAATTATTTTTGAGGTGCTGCAGATGATTGGTAGTAGTTGGGATCACTTCTTTCTATTGTGATGTCTATGCACCTTACTTATGCCTTCAAAAAAAATATACCCTATAAATAGTTAGTTCCTCTAGGTAGTTACAAGGAGACTTCGTCTACCAACCAACAAACTAACTTAACAGAAGATCACATGGCTACTTGTATAATAGAATATTCTAACTAATCAGCTAACAACTAATTGATGATCCATCTGAGTATTACAAGTTGGTTTTAAATAACAATTCGGAGAGCAAAAGAAGTATATGTTAGGAATTTCAAGTGTGAGTGAGATGTGGATGGAGAAGTCCCACATTGGAAAGGACTTGAAAGTTGAAGGCTATATAAGTGGAGAAGACCGATAGCCTCGTTGTCTTAAGGTTTTGGGTCAAGATATAGTGTTAAGCTCACTTATGTGGTTCTTCAGTTAGCCTATGGAAAGAGATCTTTTGGTGTTGATGCTCCTTCCCTGAATCCTAACAAATGGTATCAAAGCTGATGGTTCGACTTGGATGAGTATCAAAGAAGGGTCCCTTGTGTCGAAAATCTTCCTAGCAATGTGGAGGCTAAGCGATATATGTAGCCCAATTTGAAGACCATGTGTGAGGTCCCTTGTGTCGAAAATTTTCCTAACAATGTGGAAGCTAAGCGATATGTGTAGCCCAATTTGAATGCGGGCTGGGCTTTTATGACACCGTCAAATACTTAAAAAGGTCTCCGCTCGAGGGAGAGTGAATCCTCGTTTGCGTAAGTCTAAAATGGCGATAAATATTCACATCAATAATAATATTTTCTTTTTAAGGCCTATTGTTGAAATAATTTTATAAACTATAAAATATTATTTGTGCATCACTCGTAAACTATGGCGATAAACAGTCAAGCCTTAAAGCCTAATTTTATGGCATCAGATTCCAATCTCAACGTCCTTTCCCTTCACATAAATGACCAATTTAATGGTATAATACTCGAACGCTTTTCTTCCTATGGCAACATTCAATTGCTATAAAATATAAATAATGAATTAATAACATTTATTGATTTTTGAGAAACGCCTATAATCTCGATCCTTGCACGTCTGTACATTCAATGAATAATTAATAGCTTCTCGCTTATGCTTTTTTATACACACTCTAAGCTATAACATAATTTCTTTTGGTCAATAGAAAGGTATTTGGTGGTGGAACTTTGTCGCTTTTTTCGTATGAGACATGGAGAGTAAATCAGTGATAGCCAATTTATTGTATTCTAAGGGTGAACGTGACGAGACCTATTGCAATGTTGGAGGAATAATATCTTTCATAGTGGCGTGAATCACTTTAAGATAGCAAAGACTTGCTGACAGAACCACCATACGTGTATTAGATCGTTGCAAGTAATAAAATCGGCGAATAACCAAGTATTATCCTCGGAGACCTAGGTCAAACACCAATACGCTAACCAAACAGCTATTTGGACTTAAATTTAGTACAAAAAGTAAAATAAGCAATAAAGGCAAGTAAATAGTTTTGGTCTTTCTTTTAGAAATTTTAACAAACACTTAAGGATAAAAGGGATTAAATTCAATTTAGTGTTAAGCTTCATTTAATTTCACTATTAGTAGCATGATTTGGTAAATTTTTAATATATAAATATTTTTTAAATATGAGTTAATACCTTTATACAAATGAGTTAATATTTTAAGTTGAAACAAAAAAAAATTGTAAAGGAACTATATAGATGTGAGATAACTTATGAAACCTATTGGTGAACTCTTTAGAATTGCATATCATTGAAATGAGGGATTGCTTGAAGTAATATAAAGTAAAAAGTTGTGATTTAACATGATTGAAATCCATAAAAAGAAGAATTAAAAAACTCCGAGAAATTGCACCATTAAAAATACTCTTAAATTATTCGAAAAGTTACAATCAGTCAATGAGTCGATATTATCAACTCATAATTTAACATTACTCATAATAAATGACAACACATTACTTATTAACACTAACATAGTTTTAGTCATATATAGTAGTGTCGCCCTCCAATTTTAATAGGCCTCGTAGCGATTAATTCTGCCTTGTTTGGCTCAATAGATTTGTCATGGTTACAACTCCTTTCGCACCAAACAACTCCTAAGTAAGTACCCCCAACTAAGTTCAACGCATTAAATTAATTGCATTAATTACTGTTGAAATCATAGCTGGTTACTTTTACAAGCAATTAGTATGTGTGACAATAGGATTGTATGACACATGAGAGAAAGAAAGTAGAGGATCTATATCCGATTAAAATGTCAACCATCAAAGTGTCTAACACTCTCAAGCTAGAATCACCCTTTATAAATACATAACCTTTTCAAGTCTCCAAGAGTTCCATCCCAGTACTACTTTCTTTTCCCTTCAAACTTTCACATCCATTTCCACACCTTCAAACTAATACACCAATATTGTCATGAAGAGAGAAAGAGAGGTTGATGAATATGAAACCAACTATACTGCCTCTCACAATTTTGAGTGGAAGTAGTTGTGGTGGTAGCAGTCTAGATTCTTCATCAAACAGGATGAAAGTTGGCAACAAGAGAGTTTTGGGTTTTGATTTGAATTTTACACCCATTGAGAATTATATGGAGTATTTGAAGATGGAAAGACAACTGCTTTGGTTGACATATTACTTGTAAAGAACTGTTGAGTATGTTAAATTAAATTTGGGAGGTACTTCGTATGTCATAGACTCATAGGTATATGAGTGTTCCTTTATCTTCTTCCATTAACAATTTTACTTTATTCAAGGATCATATAGTATATAAATTTGTACATTTCTTGGGCGTATATTAGAACCTCCTATTTATTTGAGTAAAAAAATGTGCAAATTTTGCATAAACTAAGCCGTTTTCTTGTGCTAAACTTACATAGGCAAAAATTATACTTTGATTCTTTCAGATTGTTTAATTAATTGTTTGTTTTGGTTTTTGGTATTTGTTTTTGAAAATTTTAGTTTCTCTCAACAAGGTGTTTTAGGTTGAAGGAATTGTGCGTTTCAAAAGGCTATTTTATTATAAAAATTAATTATCAACACATTTTTTTTTAATTTTTGAGGAATTTTGTCTTATAGGTTGAATGAGTCGTGCTTTTCATAGGAATCGTGTTATTGTATCTTACATATATGTAACAAGGAAATTTGACTTTTTGTTGAAAGAGTTGTGGGTTTTAAAAGACTATTTCATCATAAAAATTAGTTAATAAAACACCTTTTTGCAATTTTTGATGAATTTTGTCTTATGGGTTGAAGGAATAGTGTGATGCATAGAACTGGGGCTATTATTTCAAAAAATTGTTTTGATTTATTGCAATTATCGAGAAGATTTGACTTTTGGTTGAAGCGTGAAGGAGTTGTGTGTTTCGAAATATTATTTTATCATACGAATTAATTAATAAAACAAATTGGTTTGCAGTTTATGAGGAATTTTGTTAAATGGGTTAAAGGAATCATACGTTTCAAAGGAACAATGTTATTGTTTTTTGCAATTATTGTGGAAATTTGATTTTTGGTCGAACGAGGTGTGTGTTTCAAAAGACTATTTTATCATAAAAATTAGTTAACAAAATGCATTTCTTTGGCATAGTTTCGTCTGGCTTTAGATGTCCTTTTTTGTATTTGTTTTTGAAAGTTATAATTTATTGTTTGTACTGGGTGATGCGGTTGAAGGAATTGTACTTTTAAAGGAATCATGTCATGGTTTCTTTTTGTTTAAAGCATCTATAATGTTGTGACCTATTAGAGTTGCTTAACCCCTCTTTTTATGAGCTCTATCATGTCATTTCACAACTTGTATTTTATATTACTCTAAACAACTTTTCACTCAAATGGTGCAATTATTAAAATTTCACTAAATGGGACTCAAAGTCACCCCACATCATTAGCTCTTTATTTTCATTCGATATTTCTATTCATTTAGCACTATTATTTTCTCTCTTATTTTTATGCATGATTCTTATATAAGAACCAATTGCCTCTATAAGCAACCATCTTTATATGTAGTATTCATATATATTGAACAACATGTATTGAGCTATTATACCAATCTGTATTGTTCTGAAAAGTCATGCACCAGTTCTGATTTTATTAGTAATGTCATTCCTAATCTGGTTTCATTGGAGGATAACATAATGCTAACTAACCTCCCCACCATGGAAGAGGTCAAATCTCCAGTTTTGGCATGAATGGCTCTGGTGCTCCAGGTCCTGATGGTTTTGGTGGATTTTTTTCCAAACCTATAAGGATATTGTTGGAAATGATGTGTTTCAATCTGTTCTATAGTTTTTCTCTTCTGGTTGGATCTTGCCAAACTTAAATTCAAATATTGTGACCTTGATTCCTAAGTTCCCTAGTGCTGAAAGGTTTCAAGGTGACTGTAATTTTTGGGATCAACTTAAAATAGATTCTTTGGCGGAAAACTAATATTATTTGGTAGTGGAATTGGTTGGAATGAAGATCAAAGTTTACAAGTTTGTTGTGCTTTGGGAAGGTGTAAGATAGGGAGAATGGAAGACGAAGGTGGAACTGCTGAAGAGTCATTGGGGAAAGGGTTAAATCAAATTTCGGGTGCATGAAAGTGAGGTGAGGTCAATGTGGGGACTGCCATGCGACAAACAATAGTTATAAGTGGTTTATCTTCTTTCTGTTGTGAAGGCTATCGAGTTATGGTGGATCTTTTGGAAGGATGAAGTGCTGACTTGGATGGGTAAAAGTTGGATATAAAAGTTTTGGTAGGTTGGTTGCTGTTGATTTTATGCAACAATAGTTTTTAGGAAGGGGCTGGGTATCAACAAGTTTTGGGTTAATGATATGCACAAGGGTTGATGAAGAGTGGCATCATCTGTTTGAAAAGAGTAGACTAAGGGGTATAGAAGTTGAAGTATGGTTTAAATCAGGAAGTCTTTGCTTTGGAGTTCAATGGAGTTACTAATTTTGTGAAACAAATTTTGGGTTCAGTAGCGGCGGTGGTTCAACAGAGGAAAGGGTGTGGTCTTGGGTCATGGTTTCGCTGGAAAATCTTTGGAAAGAATACTGTGAGATACAAATTAATTATGATGAAATCTATAGATTGAGGAAAGGTTGTTGTTTAATTTTCTTTAGGGTAGGATCGTGGTTTTGGAATAGTGGGAGTTGAAGTTTGGTGTAAATATAATACTCTTATTAGTCTTAGTTTAGTATTTTATTTACATCATAATTTTGTTGGTGTAACTTTGTAATTGGGTTAGAGTACCCCAAGTACTCTTTTTATTAAATTGGTGTTTATAAATAAAAAACAAAACAAAACAAAAGTGATTGTTAGTAGACTAGCTGAAGTTGCTCCTAAGATCATCTCAGAGCAACAAAGGGGTTTTATCAAAGGTAGGCATATATCAGAGTGAATTTGCATAACTTGAGGCAATTAATATGTTGGACTGCAAGACTTTTGGTGGAAACATTGCATTGAAGTTTGATATCGGAAAAGCATTTGACACCATAGATTGGTCCTTTCTTTTGAAAGTTTTGCATGTTTTTGGATGCAATTCATCTTTTTGTAAATGGATAGAGGTAATTCTGCATTCTGCCATGTTGTCTATTGCTGTAAATGGCCATCCAACTGCCTTTTTTTTCCTGCAAGAAAGGAGTAAGGCAAGGGGGTCCTCTTTCCCTTCTTCTCTTTTGTATTGCAAAAGATGCTTTAAGTAGGAGTATCTCTCAATTGGTTACTTCAGGTCAGCTAAAGCCTATGTCAAGTCCTAGATCTTGTTCACAGGCAACACTTTTAAGTCTTAGGAATAATTTTTAGTAATTTCTTCTATTTTCTTATCAAAATAAAACATTTAATGCTACCTTTAGTTTCAGGTTAAAAGTGAAGCTCTAGGAAATTTGGATTAAATGAAGAAAACAAGTAAAATGAATTTTCAAGGTCTCGCCCCGCGTGAAGGACGTATCCTTTGATTTTAATGCTTCTTGCTTAAATTCTTTCAATAATTTAAAAAATATGCATGTCACCGCACCCATAATCACTGCACCTAATTGGAATTTACCTTTTGAAATCATGTGTGATGCTAGTGATTATGCAGTGGGGGCGGTTTTGGGTCAAAGGGTGGAAAAGTTAGCCCATGTGATTTACTATGCAAGTAAGGTTTTAAATAAAGCACAAGCTAACTATTCAACCATTGAAAAAGAACTCCTAGCTGTGGTTTTTGCTATAGGCAAATTTAGATCCTACGTTGTGGGGTCTAAAATTGTTGTTTTCACCGATCATGCATCCATAAGACACTTGATGACAAAACAAGAGGCCAAACATAGATTAATTCGGTGGATTCTTCTTTTGCAGGAGTTTGATATTGAGATTAGGGACTAGAAAGGGTCAGAGAATGGTGTGGCGGACCACTTATCAAGGTTGGTCAATCCCGACACCGAGGAGAAATTACTAGACATCAAGGAAGAATTTCCTGATGAGAAACTATTTACTTTGTTTGAAAATTTTTCTCCTTGGTTTGCGGATATGGCCAACTTCAAGTCTTCAAATGTGGTTCCGCAAGGTTGGACTACTCCACAAAGAAAAAAATTCTTCTCGGACGTAAAATACTATGTCTGGGAGGACCCTTACCTTTTCAAGAAATGTTCGGATGGGATCTTAAGAAGGTGTATTCCTCATGATCAATTCGGAAACGTGTTGTGGCATTGCCATAGTTCGGATTACGGTGGGAACTTTGGGGGAAAAAAGACCCCATAAAAGTCCTCCAAAACGGGTTTTATTGGCCAACACTCTTCAAGGATGCCCATACTTTTGTTGAGAATTGTGATCGTTGCCAAAGGGTTGGAACCATTTCTACGCAACATGAACTTCCTCTTAATTGTTAGTTTGCTTGGGGACAAGCAAAGTTTAAGTTTGGAGTATTTTGATAAAACTTTGGTTCATCTAGTTCTATGACTGGAAAGACCTCAATTTTGATACCAATTGTGCGAGTCCATTCTAGTTTTAGCCCAAATTTGACTTTAATTGTTCACAGGCAACACTTTTAAGTCTTAGGAATAATTTTTAGTAATTTCTTCTATTTTCTTATCAAAATAAAACATTTAATGCTACCTTTAGTTTCAGGTTAAAAGTGAAGCTCTAGGAAACTTGGATTAAATGAAGAAAACAATCAAAATGAACTTTCAAGGTCTCGCCCCGCGAGACAGTGTTCGCCCCGCGAGCCAAAACTGATGCTGAGCAGGAATTTGGAAGTCTTTTAGCCTCACCCCTCGAGACAGAAACAGGATTCTGAAGGCTTTTCAGTCTCACACCGCGAGACACACCTCGCCTCGCGATGATTCAAACTCAGAATGGAGCCAATTTTAAGTGCTCGCCCCGCGAGCGAGCGCAGAACCAGACTTCTATAAATAACTTGTTCTTGTCCGAATTTTAGTATCCAATCCTAGTTTTTTGTGAGCTGCGTCTCGTTTAGGTTTACATACTCTTTTACTATTTTATTTCATATTTTCTATTGAATTGATGATGTTGAAGCACGCTATGAGGAACTAATCCTCTTTCTAAGAGAATGATGAAGCCACCTTTGATGGCATAGTGAATTCAAGTATTATTTTCTTATTCCCTTGTTTCTTCTCTTGTTTCTTAATTATGTTTTGTATGCGTTAATCATAAAGGCCTGTGGTTAACTAGTCTAGTGCATTGATGCTGGCAGACGATTCGTACTTAGGACTTGAATTAAGAACACCGTTTGAATATTGCTAGGCATAGAATATGAAAGTAGTGCAATCGCTATAAGGAACCAAGAACTTAAAGAATCTAATTCTGATTGAATATATTGGCAGATTGACAATTTGCAATCATAGATATTTCCTTTTGAAAATCGGCAGTGACATTAGGATAATTGAGGGTTCCTGGTTGACAAAGAAATTGAACATAGGGATAAGAAGATAAATGCTTGGGTAACTTTCTTGATAGGGTAGGTGGATTCGCGACCTTAGAGCCTTAACCATTAATCAAATCTCATCGTAATATTTTAGCATCTTTACTTAATTGATTTTGATATCTCTTTTGACTTAATTTTCTCTCTCTTCTTAACCACTTGTTATTGACTTGGTCAACGCTTTGAATTTCCTTGATAAATTGATTAAATTGATCTCCCGATCCTTGTGTTCGACCTTGGTATTTACTTACCGTGTTTTTATTACTTGCAACAAACCGGTACACTTGCCGGATCGTCAACAATAGCTTTACCCTTAACCCGTCTCACCAAGAAGGGACAGTTGTTTGTGTGGGACTCTAAGTGTGAGGAGAGTTTCCAAACCCTGAAGGATAGGTTAACATCAGCACCAGTTTTGGTTTTGCCCGATCCTAGTAAACCTTTCGAAGTGTATTGTGATGCATCAAAGCAAGGTTTAGGTGGAGTGTTGATGCAAGATTATAAGGTAGTGGCTTATGCTTCTAGGCAGTTGAAAATCCACAAGAAGAACTACCCTACCCATGATCTAGAGTTAGGAGCAGTGGAATTTACCTTAAAGATCTGGAGGCATTACCTTTATGGAACTAAGTTTGAGGTTTTTAGTGATCATAAGAGTTTGAAATACCTATTTGACCAAAAAGAGATCAATATGATGCAACGTAGGTGGATGAAGTTCTTAAAGGATATTGAGTTTGATCTGACCTACCACCCAGGAAAGGCCAACGTAGTGGCTGATGCTTTAAGTAGAAAAACCCTGCACGTCTCCGCTTTGATGGTTAGGGAGATGAATCTGATCGAAGAGTTTAGAGACCTAAGTCTAGCTTGGGAAGTTATCCCTAAGAGCATTAGGCTTGGAACCTTGAAGGATACCAACAGTTTGATGGATGAGATTAGAGAAGGCCAAAAGTTAGATAAGTTTCTCTTAGACCAGAGGGAGTTGCTTGCTCAAGGTAGAGACCTTAGTTTTAAGGATATAAGTGATGGAGTCTTGAAGTTCGAAGATAGAATCTGTATACCAGACGTCCCGGAGCTTAGGAAGTTGATCCTTATAAAAGGACATAGGAGTGGACTGAGTGTGCACCCAGGTGCCACTAAGATGTATCAGGATTTAAAGAGGATGTTTTGGTGGCCTAGGATAAAGAAAGATGTGGCTGAGTTTGTGTACGCTTGTCTAGTGTGACAAAAGACTAAGATAGAACACCAAAAGCCATCAGGAAAGTTGCAACCTTTGAGTATCCCAGAATGGAAATAGGACAGTATTGCCATGGATTTTATGTCTGGACTCCCAAGGACTCCAGCAGGTTATGAAGCGATATGGGTTGTTGTGGATAGATTGACTAAGTCTACCCATTTCATCCCTATGAACATGGGATACCCTTTGGAAAAGTTGGCCAGATTGTACATCAAAGAGATAGTCAGGTTACATGGTGTACCTTCTAGCATGGTGTCAGATAGATACCCGAGGTTTACCTTTAGGTTTTGGACTAGTTTGCATGAGGCCTTAAATACCAAGCTTAGGTTAAGTTCAGCTTACCACCCGCAGACGAATGGCCAGTCTGGGAGAACCATCCCGTCCTCAGAGGACTTACTTAGAGCTTGTGTGCTAGAACAATCGGGTAGTTGGGACAAGTTTTTGCCCCTGATAGAGTTCACCTACAACAACAGCCACCATTCCAGTATTGGGATGGCACCTTATGAAGCTATTTATAGGAGGAGATGTAGGACACCTTTGTGTTGGAGTGAACATGGTGATAGTGTTGTGTTAGGACCTGAGATAGTGCAAGAAACCACAGAAAAGGTAAGGATGATTCAGGAAAAGATGAGAACAGCACGAAGTAGGCAGAAAAGCTACCATGACAAAAGGAGGAAGGCACTCGAATTCCAGGAAGGCGATCACGTATTCTTAAGAGTTACACCAACAACTGGGGTTGGTAGAGTGATGAAAGTAAAGAGACTTACTCCCAAATTCATTGGCCCTTACCAAATTCTTAAAAGAGTCGGTGAAGTTGCATACCAAATTGCATTGCCACCTTTCTTGTCTAAACTTCACAATGTCTTTCATGTGTTACAACTTCGTAAGTACATTCATAACCCAAACCATGTGATAGTCCCGACACGATTCAGTTAAAAGAGAATTTGACTTTCGAGATACAACCCCTTCGAGTTCAGGATCGGAGGGTGAAGCAGCTGATGGGCAAGGAGATTCCTTTAGTTAAAGTTGTTTGGAGTGGGGTGACCGGGGAATGTGCTACATGGGATCTAGAGAGCGAGATGATGGAGGCATAGCTGCATCTCTTTGTTATAGGTGAGTAAAAATTTCGAGGACGAAATTTTTATAAAGGGGGTGGAATTGCAACACCCCGTTTTTCGTATAAGCGCTTTTGTGTGTGCCTTGCTTGTTAGGGAGGTTTAGAGTGGGCTAAGTGGGGTTTTAGGCTTTAAATCCCTTCCTGATGCATGAGTACGCCCGTGCTTAAGGCTGCATGCGTCTCGTTGATGCTGATGTGAGCACACCGGTGCTCATTAGAGAGCACGACCGTTCTCAGTAGTGAGGCATATCTCATTGACGCTAAGTGGAGCACGACCATGCTCAACAGGAAGCACGACCGTGCTCGGGTCTGAGTCTTTATATTGACATCAAACTGTGAGGGTTACGAGTTACAACCCTCAAATTGGCACTTTAGGCAACCCTAAGTGTGACGGCAGTCTCTCCCCCTCTTCCTCTTTGAACCCAAACTGTTATTAGTGTTCTTGCTCCTTGGGAGAGACAATCACATGCTAGTGCCAATTAACGCAAGGTAAACGTTCTTCCCTCTTGTGTTCCTTTTCATTCTGTTGAATTGGGAACTAATGGGTTAACCCTGTTTGTGTTAACGTAAGGCTTTGAATCGTTCGTCGAGTCGTTCGAGGGAACCAGTCTAGGATTCGATTTAACGGGAATTATTCATCCCATGTATGGGGAGAATAAATAGTATGAGTATGTAGGCTTGGGGGTAGCATAAGACGAAGGGTTCCCATAACCCTTTATGTTTGATAACATGTTGTATGCCTATATGCCTATTTGCTATTTATGTTAACTGTTGTATTAGTATGATTGTTAATTATTGATGTTGGTATGAATGCCTTGTTATAAATCGTTGTCTGTTATGAACATGATGATGTAAGTTGCCATGATTGGATGTTTATCATATTTGTGATATTACATTGTATTGGCTGTTGACTGTTGTTGCGACGCGTTAACGTTACATACTAAACCTGTTAAACAATGTTAAGGGAGGTTGTTCCCCTTGTTCATAAGACTGAATGTTAGTAATGAGCGAGGATTGTTAAGTCTCTAAAATGTTTGATATGCATTTCCCTAAGTTTTGATGAAAACTAAACATTGATTAATGATTTAATTAACCTTCATATTGGTTGCTAACCTATCTATTGAGTGTGCAGATTAAGAAATAGAATCATCCGTCCAACACTGTTTGAAGATTGAAGCTCTCGACCATCACAAATGTTTGAAGCGCACGTCCAAAACACAAGAGAAAGAAACCCGCGTCCACTAAAAGTATCAGAAGGCCGCGTCCACTAAAAGTATCAAAAGGCCGCATCTACTAAAAACAGCAGAAGGCCGCGTCTACTCAAAGTATCAGAAAAACTCGTCCAGTGGGGTATCAAAATTATCCGTCCAATGACGTGGCACTTGGAGCGCGTCCATCAAAGTATCAGAATAGCGCGTCCATCAAAATATCAGAAAAGACCGTCCAGTGAGGTATCAGAAAGGTCCGTCCAATGATGTGGCAGATGGAGCTCGTCCATTAAGGAATCAGATGGAGCTCGTCCATTAAGGAATCAGATGGAGCTCGTCCATTAAGGAATCAGATGGAGCTTGTCCATTAAGGAATCACTATGAGCTCGTCCAATAAAGTATCAACAATGCACGTCCAATGACGTGGAAAATGGTGCTCGTCCATTAAGGTCAATGTTTCCATCCACCAGAGTAACTGAAACTCTCGTCCACGAAGTGGCGAGACTCTCGTCCACGGACTAAGCGAGGCTCTCGTCCCGAGAGTAATGCGAGACTCTCGTCCACGAGACAAAGCGAGGCTCTCGCCCAGAGAGAATGCCGAGACTCTCGTCCACCGAGACTAAGCGAGGCTCGTCTAGTAAAGTAATGAGGAGGCTCGTCCACTAAAGGTGACAGAAGCTCTCGTCCACTAGAGTAACAGAAGTGCTCGTCCACTAAAGGTGACAGAAGTGCTCGTCCACTAAAGGTGACAGAAGCGCTCGTCCACTAGTCTTTGGACTTGCTGAGTCCTTAATATGGAGTTCGTCTACTAGCCCGAATGAAAACTCAAATGGCTAGATAGACGTGATTATTTTCAAGATGGAAGCACTTATCTTATGAACGTGAATTCTTTAAGGATTATCAGAATCTTAGTTCAAGAACCAGAAAGAGACTTGAAGCCTTCTCTCCTACTCAGTTTCACGATTATCAAGAAAATTCAGAAGCTAATCTCCCAAGCAACCTTGGTTAATCAGAACCAAAGACCAGTTAAAGAATGCTTCCAACGTGCTTTATTCCCTAGTACCTCTGGTCCTTACACAAAAAGGGAAGTGTACTCAGTAAACTTTCTACACAACTTTGATATGGCTATAGTACGATGAATAAAGCCATGATCCTTCATGTTAGAGTACAACCAACGACTCTATTGTATTAATGGCTTCCCAGAACGACTCCATTGCATTAATGACTGCCCAGAACGACTCTATTGCAATTAATGAAGTTCTGCTAAAAGCCAACACCTGAAGAGATGTCTCTAACGGATCCTAAATGCTTGAAGACCATAAATACATAAGCCATTGAAGATGAAGAAAAAAAGTGAGAATACACACTGCATTAAAAATGCCATTACTCTGTTCATTAATTCTTTTATTCTTTCATTCTGTATTCTTCAATCATTTTGATGTTATTACGCAGACTTTCCTAGACTTCACATTTAAACCACTCTCTGAGTGTTAGTGAAAGATCTGCCTGTGAGAAGTTGTATTTTTACAAACCCAATCTCTCAAACAAACCTAAGTGAGCCGGAAGAGGCTAGGTGTGAAAACAATACTTGTCTTGAGCATGAAGAGGCTAGGTGTGCAAATAATACTTGTCTTGAGCCTGAAGAGGCTAGGTCTGCAAATAATACTTGAGTCTGTAACCTTATCAGTTATAGTGGATAAATCTTGGTGCTGCCAAGGACTGGACGTAGCTCTTTGATTTGAAGAGTGAACCAGGATAAATCACCGTGTCAATCTATCTTCCCTTAAACTCTTTAACTGCTTTAGTTTTTCTTGCATCTGTCAAGTGGTTTGTGTGCAATAGTCACCCGTCCATCCTGTATTCTTCCACTCGTCCAAAGCTAGCTTTCTGTTTGGGAAAAGATTTCAGCTTTGCTTAAATTCTGATAAACACAATTCAACCCCCCTTCTCGTGTTTATAGTTGTTTATTTCAGTTGGTATTAGAGCTCAGCCTCTGGGTTGAGCATCTAACAGTGTAGAGGTAAAAGGTCCTGAAGAATAGACATGACGACTGGAGCTAGTTCAAGTGGAAGTCATCAGACTGAAGGAGCTTCCCTAACCAGACCTCCTTACTTCAATGGAGAAAACTACAACTACTGGAAGGATAGATTTCAATGGTTCATTCTATCCACAAACTCTGATCTTTGGGTTGTCATCACAGATGGTCCATTCATTCCCAAGAATGATGATAACACTGACAAACCAAAAGCTCATTGGACTGCTGCAGAAAAATCAAAATGGGAGCTTAACCACAAAGCCAGATACAACATCATTTGTGCTCTCAGTCCGGAGGAGTTTGAGAAGGTATGTGCCTGTGACTCTGCAAAAGAAATATGGGACACCTTAGCTGTCACACATGAAGGAACAGCAAAAGTCAAAGAGTCAACATCTTCTGATGAAGAAACTGAGGAAGAAGCCAATATATGTTTGATGGCCAACACTGAATCAGACTCTGATGATGAGGTACATCCTGACTATGAGGAATTACTTGATGCTTATGAGGAGTTGTTGGAGGAATCCAACTGCTTATCTAAAGCCTTCAAATCCCTTAAGAGAGAGTATGTAAAGCTCACTAGTGAGCATAAACAGAAATCTCAAGAGTGCGAGAAGCTGGCTAAAGAGAACAGTGAGCTGAAGACTGAAAAGTCTAATGAAGCTAAGATCTCAAGTGAAACATCACCATCTGAAGAAGTTGGAAAACTTCAACAGAAAGTGGAAGAGCTCACTTCTGATCTTGCCAAATTTGTTAATGGTAGAGACAATCTGACTAAGCTACTTGGCATTCAGAAGCACTCTCTTAACAAAGAAGGTATTGGATGTGTCCATCAGACACATCATAAAGTATCAACTAAAGTTCCTACGGTAATTGTTAAGTCAACTGTAACTAAATCAACACCTATTTGTAACTTCTGCGGAAAAACTGGGCATGTTATGTCTAAGTGTATCCATAAGAAGAGAAGGAAGTCTTTACAGACTCCTAGAACTAACAGAAAAGGACCCAGAAAAATATGGGTACCTAAAGATCAAATAATTTTAGTTGCAGATGTCCTCAACAGGACAAAGAAAACACCACTGTTGGTACCTGGACAGTGGCTGCTCGCGTCATATGACAGGAGAAAGGTCTATGTTCCGAGACCTCCAACTTAAGAAAGGAGGACACGTTGCCTTCGGAGGAAATCAGAAAGGGAAAGTTATAGGTATTGGTACTATTGGTGGTAAACCCCCTCTTCCCTCTATATCTAATGTTCTTATGGTTAAAGGATTAAGACACAATTTGCTTAGCATAAGTCAATTATGTGATAGTGGTTTTGATGTTTCCTTTACCAAGGATGTATGCATAGTTAAAGACTGTAGTGGCAAAACCTTCTTTTCAGCTAAAAGGCAACAAAATCTTTATAAGATTGAACCGTCTGATCTCTCAGATCAAAGTGTAACCTGTATGATGTCTAAAGAGGATGAGAGATGGTTATGGCATAAGAAACTAGGACATGCTAGTATGAAACTAATTTCTGAATTAAAAAGGAATAATCTCGTGAGATGATTGCCTGATATTAGATTTAAGAAAGATGTCTTGTGTGATGCAAGTCAGAGAGGTAAACAGATAAAATCAAGTTTCAAATCTAAAAACCAAGTATCAACCTCTAGACCTCTTCAGTTGTTACACATGGATTTGTTTGGACCAGTCAGTGTTACCAGCCTGGCTGGAAGAAAATATGGATTTGTCATAGTTGATGACTATTCTAGATACACATGGGTACTCTTCCTAACCCACAAGGATGAGTATTTTAAGGCTTTCTCAGTATTCTGCAAAAAAGTACCAAATGAGCAAGGTTTCTGTATTTCTACCCTTAGAAGTGATCATGGGGGAGAATTTGAAAATGAGCAGTTCAGACAGTTCTGTGAGGAGAATGAAATCTCTCACAATTTCTCTGCACCTAGAACTCCATAGAAAAATGGAGTGGTTGAGAGAAAGAACAGATCTCTGCAAGAGATGGCTAGATATATGCTCAATGAAAATAATCTCCCTAAGTACTTCTGGGCAGAAGCTGTAAACACTGCTTGCTATGTACAAAACAGAATACTTATTAGGCATTTTCTAAAAAGGACTCCTTATGAATTGTGGAAAGGAAAAAGGCCCAACATATCTTATTTTCATGCTTTTGGATGTGAATGTTTTATTCTGAATACCAAAGATAATCTTGGAAAGTTTGATTTTAAGGCAGATAAAGGTATTTTCGTAGGATATTCTGAAAAGTCCAAGGCTTTTAGAGTTTACAATTCAAGAACTTGTATTATTGAAGAATCTGTTCATGTTAAATTCAATGATGGTTTAAAGACTGATAAAGAACTATCAGATCTAGAAGATGATCTTGCAGGTCTTGATATAAACAAGCCAGAAAGTCAACAACCAGATCTAACCAAAACAGAACCTGTGCCTGAGACTGAAAGACAAGTGGAACAGACCAGTCAACAGACAAGTCAAGATCTTCATGATGATCTCAAAAGGGATTGGAAGTTCAACATTCATCATCCTAAGGATCTTATTATTGGAAATCCTTCTGAAGGAGTAAGAACCAGATCCACATTAAGAGAATCAATCAATGTGGCCTTTATTTCAGATTTGGAGCCTAAACGCATTGAAGAAGCTCTTGAGGATGAAAGCTGGATTCTTGCTATACAAGAAGAACTTAACCAGTTCACCAGAAATGATGTCTGGACTCTTGTCTCTAAGCCTAAAAACAAGTCAGTTATTGGAACAAGATGGGTCTTCAGAAACAAATTGGCTGAAGATGGTAAAGTTGTCAGAAATAAGGCAAGGTTAGTAGCTCAAGGCTATAACCAACAAGAAGGTATTGATTATACTGAAACCTTTGCACCTGTAGCTAGAATAGAAGCCATACGCATTTTAATGTCATATGCTGCACAACACCAAATTACCCTATTTCAAAGGATGTAAAAAGTGCTTTTCTAAATGGTATAATTGAAGAAGAAGTGTATGTTAAACAACCCCCTGGTTTTGAGGATACTGATAAACCAGATCACGTTTTCAAACTTAAAAAGGCATTATATGGTTTGAAACAAGCACCTAGAGCATGGTATGATAGACTCAGTTCTTTTCTCATGCATAATGGTTTTACTAGAGGACAAGTAGACACTACTCTGTTCAAAAAATGCTCTAAAGAGAACTTTATTATAGTTCAAATATATATTGATGATATTATTTTTGGAGCAACTAATGAAAAGTTGTGTAAGGAATTTTCAAATCTAATGCAAGCTGAATTTGAGATGAGCATGATGGGAGAATTGAAGTTCTTCCTTGGATTACAAATCAAGCAGACAAGTGATGGAATTTACATTCATCAACAAAAATATACCAAGGAGATACTAAAGAAATACAAAATGGAAAATGCAAAGCTCATGAAAACCCCTATGCAACCCAATGCAAAACTAAGCAAAGATGATGAAGGTAAAAAGGTAGATCAAACTGTCTACAGAGGTATGATTGGCTCTCTACTATACTTAACTTCAAGCAGACCTGACATTCAACTTAGTGTCTGTATGTGTGCTAGATTCCAATCCGATCCTAGAGAATCTCATCTTAAGGCTGTAAAAAGAATATTTAGGTATTTGCTTGGAACTACTAATCTTGGTTTGCTGTATTTAAGATCAAAAGAATACAGATTAGTGGGATATTGTGATGCTGACTTTGCTGGAGACAAAATAGAGAGAAAAAGCACCAGTGGAGGTTGTCACTTCATTGGAGCAAGTTTAGTATCATGGTCAAGCAAGAGGCAGACAACCATTGCCTTGTCTACTGCTGAAGCAGAATACATATCTGCTGCTAGTTGCTGCTCTCAACTTTTATGGGTAAAACATCAACTTGAGGATTACTCTATTTATGAACATAACATATCTGTATGGTGTGATAATTCCAGTGTTATATGCTTAACTAAAAATCCAATTCAGCATCCTAAGGCTAAGCATATTGAAATCAAACATCAATATTTCATTAGGGATTATGTTCAGAAAGGCATCTTTGATATTAAGTTTGTTAAAACTGAAAATCAATGGGCTGATATTTTCACTAAACCCCTCACAGAAGAAAGGTTTTTATTTATTAGGGATAATCTAAACATGCATTGCATTGTTGAATGACATGTCTGAATGTTAAGCTGTCTATGCTAAATCTGTCATTACTCCTATATACATGTTCTTTCAACTAAGCATTAGTTCAGGGGAGTAATGATACAATAGTTTAAGTGGAGTATGTCTAATATGCTTGCTGCATTACTATGACTTTCTTAACATGTTATCTTGCCCTTAACATATCACATAAATAAAACTTGATAACCATTTTTGATGTTGACAAAAGGGGGAGAAAGGGAGAAATGAATAGGGAGAATGGTGGGAGAAATAGAATGGGAGAATGAATATGATATGACCTGTCACTTAAGAAAATTTCAACCTGTCTATATATGCTATTTTCTTTGTCGATATTTTCTGAGGTTCATTAAATCATCTCAATGTTTGTCATCATCAAAAAGGGGGAGATTGTTAAGTCTCTAAAATGTTTGATATGCATTTCCCTAAGTTTTGATGAAAACTAAACATTGGTTAATGATTTAATTAACCTTCATATTGGTTGCTAACCTATCTATTGAGTGTGCAGATTAAGAAATAGAATCATCCGTCCAACACTGTTTGAAGATTGAAGCTCTCAACCATCACAAATGTTTGAAGCGCACGCCCAAAACACAAGAGAAAGAAACTCGCGTCCACTAAAAGTATCAGAAGGCCGCGTCCACTAAAAGTATCAAAAGGCCGCGTCTATTAAAAACAACAGAAGGCCGCGTCTACTCAAAGTATCAGAAAAACCCGTCCAGTGAGGTATCAAAATTATCCGTCCAATGACGTGGCACTTGGAGCGCGTCCATCAAAGTATCAGAATAACGCGTCCATAAAAATATCAGAAAAGACCGTCCAGTGAGGTATCAGAAAGGTCCGTCCAATGACGTGGCAGATGGAGCTCGTCCATTAAGGAATCAGATGGAGCTCGTCCATTAAGAAATCACTCTGAGCTCTTCAAATAAAGTATCAGCAATGCGCGTCCAATGACGTGGAAAATCGTGCTCGTCCATTAAGGTCAGAATGTTTCCATCCACCAGAGTAACTGAAACTCTCGTCCACCAGAGTAACTGAGACTCTCATCCACCAGACTAACTGAGGCTCTCGTCCAGGAGAGTAACTGAGACTCTCGTCCACCAGACTAACCGAGGCTCTCGTCCAGTAAAGTAACAGAGGCTCTCGTCCACTAAAGGTGACAGAAGCTCTCGTCCACTAGAGTAACAGAAGTGCTCGTCCACTAAAGGTAACAGAAGTGCTCGTCCACTAAAGGTGACAAAAGCGCTCGTCCACTAGTCTTTGGACTTGCTGAGTCCTTAATATGGAGCTCGTCTACTAGCCCGAATGAAAACTCAAATGGCTAGATAGACGTGATTATTTTCAAGATGGAAGCACTTATCTTATGAACGTGAATTCTTTAAGGATTATCAGAATCTTAGTTCAAGAACCAGAAAGAGACTTGAAGCCTTCTCTCCTACTCAGTTTCACGATTATCAAGAAAAGTCAGAAGCTACTCTCCCAAGCAACCTTGGTTAATCAGAACCAAAGACCAATTAAAGAATGCTTCCAACGTGCTTTATTCCCTAGTACCTCTGGTCCCTACACAAAAAGGGAAGTGTACTCAGTAAAGTACAAAAAGCTTTCTACACAACTTTGATATGGCTGTAGCACGATGAATAAAGCCATGATCCTTCATGTTAGAGTACAACCAACGACTCTATTGTATTAATGGCTGCCCAGAACGACTCTATTACATTAATGACTTCCTAGAACGACTCTATTGCAATTAATGAAGTTCTGCTTGAAGCCAACATCTGAAGAGATGTCTCTAACGGATCCTAAATGCTTGAAGACCATAAATACAGAAGCCATTGAAGATGAAGAAAAAAAGTGAGAATACACACTGCATTAAAAACGCCATTACTCTTCTCATTAATTCTTTTATTCTTTCTTTCTGTATTCTTCAATCATTTTGAAGTTATTACGCAGACTTTCCTAAACTTCACATTTAAACCACTCTCTGAGTGTTAGTGAAAGATCTGCCTGTGAGAAGTTGTATTTTTACAAACCCAATCTCTCAAACAAACCTAAGTGAGCTTGAAGAGGCTAGGTGTGAAAACAATACTTGTCTTGAGCCTGAAGAGGCTAGGTGTGCAAATAATACTTGTCTTGAGCCTGAAGAGACTAGGTGTGCAAATAATACTTGAGTCTGTAACCTTATCAGTTATAGTGGATAAATCTTGGTGCTGCCAAGGACTGGACATAGCTCTTTGATTTGAAGAGTGAACCAGGGTAAATCACCGTGTCAATC
The DNA here is from genome assembly GCA_030762895.1 of Sophora flavescens. NCBI lineage: Eukaryota > Viridiplantae > Streptophyta > Magnoliopsida > Fabales > Fabaceae > Sophora > Sophora flavescens. The sequence continues at coordinate 53,088,663 of CM061065.1, forward strand.
TCTCTTCCCTTAAACTCTTTAATTGCTTTAGTTTTTCTTGCATCTGTCAAGTGGTTTGTGTGCAATAGTCACCCGTCCATCCTGTATTCTTCCACTCGTCCAAAGCTAGCTTTCTGTTTGCGAAAAGATTTCAGCTTTGCTTAAATTCTGAAAAACACAATTCAACCCCTCCCCCCTTCTCGTGTTTATAGTTGTCTATTTCAAGGATTGTGCCAATGACTTAGTCAAGAACCTTAAGGATTGATCTTGAGTGATTAGGGATAATTAATGGAATGAAACTAAACGATTAATTCCCCTTTAATTTGTAAGACATGAACATTAATTCAATAGTAACGAAACTGATGAGTTATGGATTAGAAGATCCTTAGGATTGAATCTGAGAATGTCCCAACAAGCGGCAATAGGGTCTGTGACCCTTCTGCTTGGAACAACATTGTTGATCATGCATTCACGCATCAGAGATATTAGTGGAGGATGCTCAACATAGGGGAGGTCGTCCGAGAGTAAGGCGATCAGGCAATCCACGGCGATTCAAGTGAATCATGTACAATCTTGGTGGCACATCCGAGAGTAAGATGCGTCGGGTATCCAAAGGGTCCAACCAAGGTAAGTTGGATTGCCCCGGCGTTGGTGCTTATGGGCCAATGTGGAAATATAACCCCGAAGTTGACTTCCTAAGATAGATGGATTCAAGTGCATAATGGAGTAGTAGAGTAATGTTGCATTGCATAGCATACACGCTTATATTATGATGTTGATATGTTATACTATTGTTTGCTATAACATGATTGTTTGATGTATGCTCGTCTTGCTAACCGCTTCCTTGCCATTATATTCATATTCATGTTTCTTACTCCCTATCTCTATGTTTCTTGTTGTGGCATGTATCTTTTATGCAAAGGACGGCGAGCAGCCAGTTGAGGAGTGACTCTAAGGAGCCGCGACTCATTAGTTAGGATTTCCAGTTTTCAGTTAGTTAGTTAGTTGTTCAGTTTGTATCCGAGGATGTTTTTCTGGATTGGTTATACCAGCTCTGTATGTGACATCAAGGGTTGGGTTTTGTTTATGTTATGATTTCTTTTTCAGCGTTTTGAGACTTGATAAGATGTGATACCTTTTACCTTACATTTGATTATTTCAATAAATGATGTTTTATTTTAATTTTCCCTATCTTTTAATGCTTTATATGTATGTGGGGTAGAGGATGTCACACCTACCTGAATGCTCATGTGGAGCATCAAGGGCTCTAATGAAAAGAGAGGAGAACAGTGTACACCTCTTTCTGGGTAGCCTGGACAGTGAGCAATATGCTCATGTTAAGGCCACCATCCTGAATACTGAGCCTTTACCTGCATGTGCACCACTTTTAATCATGTGATGAGAGAGGAATCATGATTCTTGGCTGAGAAAGAAAGGAACAACAACAATGATTCAGCTGCTGCTTGCTACAAAAACAACAACAAGAACAGAAGTCGTGGTGGCCCTAAGCCTAAGTGTGAGCATAGCGGAAAGATATGCCATATTAAGGCCAAGTGCTTTGAAATTGTTGCCTACCCTGCAAATTGGGACATGAGGAGGACTCAAAGGAATTACAATAGGTCTGCAGGGCAGAACTTAGCAAATTATGCATATGCAGATGAAGCACAAGCAAGAGAAGCACCCGATGGCAACACTGCAGGGCATGCTCTTCATGGGACTCTCATAAACCATGATAACATGGCTGGTAATGTGGATAGGCATAAAGGTCAATTTTGGGTCTTAGATAGTGGTGCATCACACCACATGACCCACCTACTTACTCTTTAGAGGAAGTTAGAAAAATTGACAAGCCTTTTCATATTATGGTGCCAACTAGTGACACAGTATTAGTAGAAAAGATGGGAACTGTCCATCTAAACCAAAATATTATGTTGCATAATGTGTTATATGTTCCAAACTTTAATTGCAATCTTATATCAATTCATAAGTTGATTTATGATCTGAATTGTACAGTGACTTACACTATTGATGCTTGTGAAATACAGGACGAAACATTGAAGAAGGGGATTGGATTAGGTAAGCTGAAGGATGGAGTCTATGTGATCAAGGTAGATACAGAGGCTTGTTCTTTGGCTGTGTTAGGAAAGGACCTCACTTCTTTGTGGCATGCAAGAATGAGGCATCCATCGAACCAATCATTACAGTGTATTTATTCTTTACTAAATAGCAATTTCATTTTCAATAAGATACAATGTTGTGATATATGCCACAAGGCAAAACAGTGTAGGGTTGTTTTTGATCAAAGTAAGAATAAATAAATGAACCTTTCAATCTTATTCATTATGATTTATGGGGCAAGTATCATACTGCCTCTAGCAATGGTTATCATTTTTTCCTTACAATAGTTGATGATTACAGAAGGGGAACTTGGGTTTATCTGTTAACGGACAAAGCTGAAACAATCAACATACTTAAATCTTTCCATAGTATGGTAAGAACTCAATTCAATAAAAGTATAAAAAGATGAAGGAGTGATAATGGCACGGAGATCCTCGATTCCACTCTCAGAAGTTTTCTTCAACAAGAAGGAATAGCCCATGAGACATCCTGTGTGGCAACCCCTCAACAAAATGGGAGAGTGGAAAGGAAACATAGGCACATTCTCAATGTGGCAAGAGCATTGAGATTTAAAAGGAATCTTCCCATACGGTTTTGGGGGGCAATGTGTCCTAGCTGCCACCTATATCATTAATAGGACTCCTACCATAGCCAATAAGGGTAAGACACCTTATGAGATTTTATTTAATAGGAGTCCTTCTTATGATAACTTGAGAATCTTTGGATGTTTGTGTTCTGTTAGGAATGTTTCAAAGCATAGAGAAAAATTTGATCCTAGGCCTGAAAAATGTGTTTTTGTGGGATACCCCCTACGACAAAAAGGATAGAAAGTTTATAACTTGAAGACTAGAGAGTTCTTTGTCTCTAGAGATGTAGTGTTCTATGAAGATACTTTTCCTTTTTGCTCAAACACAGCGAACACTATGGACAACTCTCCAAATAGCATGAACCTTGACTCCCAAATTCCCCAAGTCTATAATGAGGAAGACTTTCCATATCATATAAGTGAGGAGAAAGAGAACAACAATGATGTTGAACATACTAGGAAGGAGCTGGACATGTAGGGACCTAGCATCCCTGAAACTATTGTCCATAACTAGGGGGAGTCTCAACAGACTCCACAAGAGACTGTAAGAAATGAAGTTAGGACTAGGCAGCCACCTTCTTACTTAAAAGATTATTACCGTGACTATATTGTCAATAATCCTTCACATAAATCTTTAGAACTTACACCTAAAGCTAACATAGAGTATCCCATTTCTAAATACATAAACTATGATAGCTTTACTGACAAGCATAAGGCCTACCTACTGCTATTGCTCAGCAAGATGAGCCAAGAAATTACCAAGAAGCTTTACAGAAGGAGGAATGGAGGAGAGCTATGGATCAAGAGATCAAAGCTCTCGAAGAAAACAATACTTGGGAGCTAATGCATCTTCCCAAAGATAAGAGAGCAGTGGAGGTGTAAATGGGTCTATAAGCTTAAGTACAAAGCATCTGCAGGGATAGAGAAGCATAAGGCTAGGTTAGTTGCTAAGGGGTACACCCAAATTGAGGGAGAAGACTTTAATGAGACTTTTGTACCAGTGGCCAAAATGACCACTATAAGGTGCTTGCTCACTGTTGCTATTGCAAAGGAATGGCAACTCCATCAAATGTATGTGAGCAATGCCTTCCTTCATGGAGATTTGGATGAGGAGGTTTACATGGAACCTCTATAAGGTTACCATGTTCCTAAGAAAGGGATGGTTGGTAGGCTTAAGAAGTCTTTGTATAGTCTTAGGCAAGCTTCTAGAAACTGGTACACTAAGCTTTCACAGACCCTCATCACTTATGATTATGTTGAATCACAGGAAGATCATAGTTTGTTCATTTATGCCCATAACAATGTTTTTCTTCCTGTCCTAGTCTATGTGGATGACCTTGCAATAGCAGGAAACGACATCATAGCTTGCAACAGATTTAAAGAATACTTAAGTAGGTGGTTTCACATGAATGACTTGGGAATTCTTAAATACTTTTTAGGCATAGAACTAGCAAGAAATAAGATTGGCCTGTTCTTATGTCAAAGAAATTATACTTTGGATATTTTGAGTGAGATTGGAATGCTTGGCTGCAAACCAGCTTCTTTCCCTTTAGAACAGAATCAGAAGTTGTCTTTGGAACAAGGGGAACCTTACCCCAATCCATCTCGATATAGGAGATTAGTTGGCAGGCTCATTTTCTTAACTATAACTAGACCTGATCTAACCTTTTCTGTCCACATTTTGAGTCAGTTTATACAGGACTCGAAGCAAGCACAGTGGAATGCAGCACTTAGAGTTCTAAGGTATCTCAAGGCCACACCTGGGCAAGGAATCATGCTGCCAAGGGAGAATAATCTACAACTTACAGCATACACTGACTCGGGTTGGGCCACTTGTCCTATAGTTAAGAGGTCCATCACAGGCTACTTAATGAAATTAGGGACAACACCTATTTTCTGGAAGACAAAGAAGCAAACTACAATATCTAGATCTTCCAGTGTGGCCGAATGCAGAGCTATGACCCATGCCACTTGTGAAATTCTATGGCTACACAATCTTCTAAATAGCCTGCAAGTTGATTTCAAAATGCCAACTACACTTTATTGTGACAATCAAGCCTCCATACACTTAGCTGCGAATCCAGTGTATCATGAAAGGACAAAACACATTGAAGTGGATTGTTATTTCATTAGGCAACACTTGGAATCAGGGGCAGTAAAACCAGAATACATATCCATAAGTTTTCAGCAAGCAGACATATTTACCAAAGCTCTAGGAGCAAAAATGTTCAGAGAATTAGCTAGCAAGATAAGTGTTCAGACTAGTCACACTCCATCTTGAGGGGGAGTATTAAAATAGCTTTTGCCTAAGCTGCTTTGTAGTTGTATTAGTCTTTGTTTGTTGTAGTTGTATTAGGAATTGTATTCAGTTAGGCAGTCAACTATTTCTGTTTTCCCTCTTGGTTGTTTTCTGTTTTAGTTAGTTAGGACCCTAGCTGAGCTTAGCTGATATAAATGTGACCTTGTGAGTCTTGTATCAGGAACTTGAACAAATATTCAATAACAAGAAAGTATATTAAGAATATTTCAACATGGTATCACATAGCGATATTGATCCTGAGAAAAAGAAAAACTCCTTATCGGAGAAGGAGGATCACACCTCCGGTGACGGCCAACAATCGAATTCTGCATAGAATCCTGCCTAATTCCTCAATTCTTTGGACAATCCAGGATTCCCTCTTGTAGTCGCAACCCTTAATGGAGATAATTACAGAACCTAGGCCAGATCCATGAAAACTGTGCTTAGGGCAAAAACCAAATTAGGGTTCATCGATGGTAGCATCAAGAAGCCTTCACCAGATTCCTCCGATTTCCAGAATTGGGATAAGGAGGATTCAATTGTCCTAGCTTAGATATTGAATTTCGTCGATCCTAAAATCCATGGCAGCATCTCACATGCTACAGCTGCTAAGGAGATTTAGGATGATCTTGAAGAAAGATTCGCCCAAACCAATGTTCCAAGGGTTCACCAGCTATGGCGCAATCTTTGTTTGATTCAGCCGGAACCGGGTGTGAGTGTGAAGGACTTATACATTCAATTCAAGAGTCTTCTTGACGAATTGAGTGAGCTATAGCCCCTACCCGAATGCTCATGTGGAGCATTAAGGGCTCTAATGAAAAGAGAAGAGGAGAACAGTGTACACCTCTTTCTGGGTAGCCTGGACAGTGAGCAATATGCTCATGTCAAGGCCACCATCCTGAATACTGAGCCTTTACCTACATTGCGCACCACTTTTAATCATGCGATGAGAGAGGAATCGCGATTCTTGGCTTAGAAAGAAAGGAACAACAAGAATGATTCAGCTGCTGCTTTCTACACAAACAACAAGAAGAACAGAAAGCGTGGTGGCCCTAAGCCTAAGTGTGAGCACTGTGGAAAGATAGGCCATATTAAGGCCAAGTGCTTTGAAATTGTTGGCTACCCTGCAAACTGGGACTTGAGGAGTACTCAAAGGAATTACAAAAGGTCTGCAGGGCAGAACTCAGCAAACTATGCATATGCAGATGAAGCACAAGGCAGAGAAGCACCTGTTGGCAACACTACAGGGCATGCACTTCATGGGACTCTCATAAACCATGATAACATGGCTTGTAATGTGGATAGGAATAAAGGTCAATTATGGGTCTTAGATAGTGGTGCATCAGACCACATGACCCACCTACTTACTCTTTTAGAGGAAGTTAGAAAAATTGACAAGCCTTTTCATATTATGGTGCCAACTGGTGACACAGTATTAGTAGAAAAGATGGGAATCGTCCATCTAAACCAAAATATTATTTTGCATAATGTGTTATATGTTCCAAACTTTAATTACAATCTTATATCAATTCATAAGTTGACTTATGATCTGAATTGTACAATGACTTACACTATTGATGCTTGTGAAATACAGGACAAAACATTGAAGAAGAGGATTGGATTAGGTAAGCTGAAGGACAGAGTCTATGTGATCAAGGTAGATACAGAGGCATGTTCTTTGGTTGTTTCAGGAAAGGACCTCACTTCTTTGTGGCATGCAAGAATGGGGCATCCATCCAACCAATCATTACAGTGTATTTCTTCTTTACAAAATAGCAATTTCATTTTCAATAAGATACAATATTGTGATATATGCCACAAGGCAAAACAGTGCAGGGTTGTTTTTTATCAAAGTAAGAATAAAGTAAATGAACCTTTCAATCTTATTCATTGTGATTTATGGGGCAAGTATCATACTGCCTCTAGCAATGGTTCTCATTTTTTCCTTACAATAGTTGATGATTACACAGGGGGAACTTGGGTTTATCTGTTAAAGGACAAAGCTTAAACTAGCAACATACTTAAATCTTTCCATAGTATGGTAAGAACTCAATTCAATAAGAGTATAAAAAGACGAAGAAGTGATAATGGCACAGAGTTCCTCAATTCCACTCTCAGGAGTTTTCTTCAACAAGAAGGAATAGCCTATGAGACATCTTGTGTGGCAACCCCTCAACAAAATGGGAAAGTGGAAAGGAAACATAGGCATACTCTCAATGTGGCAAGAGCATTGAGATTTCAAGGGAATCTCCCCATAAGGTTTTGGGGGAGGGGGGGAATATGTCCTAGCTCCCACCATAGCCAATAAGGGTAAGACACCTTATGAGATGTTATTTAATAGGAGTCCTTCTTATGGTAACTTGAGAATCTTTGGATGTTTGTGTTATGTTAGGAATGCTTCTAAGCATAGAGATAAATTTGATCCTAGGGCTGAAAAATGTGTTTTTGTGGGATACCCCATGCGACAAAAAGGATAGAAAGTTTATAACTTGAAGACTAGAGAGTTCTTTGTCTCTAGAGATGTAGTGTTCTATGAAGATATTTTTCCTTTTTGGTCAAACACAGGGAACACTATGGACAACTCTCCAAATAGCATGAACCTTGATTCCTAAACTCCCCAAGTTTATAATGAGGAAAACTTTCCATATCATATAAGTGAGGAGAAAGAGAACAGCAATGATGTTGAACATACTAGGCAGGAGCAGGACATGCAGGGACCTAGCATCCCAGAAACTAATGTCCAGAACTAGGGGGAGTCTTAACAGACTCCACAAAAGACTGTAAGAAATGAAGTTAGGACTACCGTGACTATGCTGTCAATAATCCTTCACAGAAATCTTTAGAACTTACACCTAAAGCTAACATAGAGTATCCCATTTCTAAATACATAAACTATGATAGCTTTACTGACAAGCATAAGGCCTACCTGAAGCTATTGCTCAGCAAGATGGGCCAAGAAATTACCAGGAAGCTGTACATAAGGAGGAATGGAGGAGAATTATGGATCAAGAGATCAAAGCTCTTGAAGAAAATAATACTTGGGAGCTAATGCATCTTCCCAAAGATAAGAGAGCGGTGGGGGTGTAAATGGGTCTATAAGCTTAAGTACAAAGCCTCTGCAGGGATAGAGAAGCATAAGGCTAGGTTAGTTGCTAAGGGGTATACCCAAATTGAGGGAGAAGACTTTAATGAGACTTTTGCACCAGTGGCCAAAATGACCACTATAAGGTGCTTGCTCACTGTTGCTTTTGAAAAGGAATGGCAACTCCATCAAATGGATGTGAGAAATGCCTTCCTTCATGGAGATTTGGATGAGGAGGTTTACTTGGAACCTCTACAAGGTTACCCTGTTCCTGAGAAAGTGATGGTTTGTAGGCTTAAGAAGGCTCTGTATGATCTTAGGCAAGTTCTAGAAACTGATACTCTAAGCTTTCATAGTCCCTCATCACTTATGGTTTTGTTGAATCACGGGCAGATCACAGTTTGTTCATTTATGCCCATAACAATGTTTTTCTTGTTGTCCTAGTCTATGTGGATGACCTTGTCATAGCAGGAAATGACAACATAGCTTGCAACATATTTAAAGAATACTTAAGTGGATGGTTTCACATGAAACACTTGGGAATTCTTAAATACTTTTTAGGCATAGAACTAGCAAGAAATAAGATTGGCTTGTTCTTATGTCAAGGAAAGTATACTTTGGATATTTCGAGTGAGTGTGGAATGCGTGGCTGCAAACCAGCTTCTTTCCCTTTAGAACAAAATCAGAAGTTGACTTTGGAACAAGGGGAAACTTACTCCAATCCATCTCAATATAGGAGATTAGTTCGCAGGCTCATTTACTTAACTATAACTAGACCTGATCTAACCTTTTCTATCCACATTTTGAGTCAGATTATGCAGGACCCGAAGCAAGCATGTGACACCCTTTTACCCCGCATGTTATGAAGCATATAAATAAAATAAAAACAAAACATGCATTATCGACAAATTAAAACTTTGTCCAAGGGTAGAAAAGTCCCACATGAACGAGTTTACAATGAGGAAAATATAAACCAAGTTTAAACAATTTACACAAATAAGACATAAAACATAACAACCCAACCCCTATGTCACGACTCAGAGCTGGCATAACCGTTTGGGGAACATCCTCGGTTTACAAACTGAAAACTAACTAACTAACAAAAGAACAAGACCTAACTATAAGTGGTGGCTCCTCAGAGTCACTCCTCTCTGGGCTGCTCGTCATCCTCTGCAAGGTGCCGATCAGGAAAAACAAACAAGCAAACAAAAGAGTGGAGTAAGAATCATGTAAACATATATAGAGAAGGAATAGGAAGTAAAGTAAACAAACAAACATGGTAACATTACAGCACACATCAGCATATACATCATCATACATCAACATCATCAAAATCAGTATGCTATGCGGTGCATTGCAACTCTACTCCTAAACTCCATTGTGCATATGGATCCAAACTAACTCAGGATTAACGACTTCGGAGTTACATATCCCTATTGGCCATAAAAGCACCAACACCGGCAGTTCACCAAACCTTGGGTGAACCCCATGGATAGCCAACGTATCAAACCGTGAATGCCTCATCACGGGGGGCCGCGGTCACCAAACCATCGGGTGACCTACCGTGGATGGCCAGATCACCGTACTCTCGGGTGATCTCTCCTATGTCGAACCTCCCTCTCCACCACCAACTCCAATGCTCTATTGATGATGTCACCGGCAAGTGTACCGGGTCGTCGCAAGTAATAAAATAAACACGGTAAGTAATTACCGAGGTCGAACTCAGGGATTGGGCTACCAATTCGACTGATCCGCGGGAAATCCGATACGTTTGGTCAAGTGAGGAAAGTGGTTGAGAGAGAGAGAGATTATTATCGCAATTTAATAACAAATCAAATAAAACTAATCAAATAAAACTAAGGTTTTAAAATCAGAAATTAAAATATCCAAGGTCTCAAATCCACCTACCCAATCATGTATAGTACCCAAGTGATGGTGAATTCCTCCCTAAGTTCCATTATAATGTCAACCGGGACCCCCAATTTCTCCTATATCCACTGTCGTGCTCAATAGGACGTATTCGACGATTGGATTAATTACTTGCTAGGTCTCATAATCCTAATCTCGAATTCTATTAATTCTTGTTCCCTATAAGGTTGCACTAATCTCCTAAATCCACTGTCGTGCTCATTATTCGATTAGTGATCCCAATTCAAGTTCTAAAACGCGAATCGCCGTTCGGCCTCAAACACGTTTAACTAGTTAATCACGCAATACATATGATCAACGCAATCAAAACAGAATTGGAAAACATACATAAGAGAAGGGGAGAAAAACATACATCACAAGAATACTACACTGCCATGGGTGGCTTCATTGATCCCTCGGATGAGGGGATTAGTTCCTCATGCCCGTGACGACGCACAAACAATCCGACATAATCTCCATAATAAAATAAGAAAAAGGGAGACGCAACTCCAGAGAAGACAAGGATTCGTAACTAATGATCTAAAACAAGTGGAAAAACTTGGATTCCCATTCTGATCTGAAACAGCCTTTCAATAAGGATTCTGGTTCTAGGCCGCTCGCGGGGCGAACCATCTTTCGCGAGGCGAACATTAGTTTTGGCGCGCTTTGAATTTTGGATTCTCGCGAGGCGAGAGTGTATTCGCGGGGCGAGTCTTCGAACTTCAATCTGTCACAGCCGTGGCCTTCATCACGGCTAGGCCGTGATGGTCTCTGTCTTCCAGGGTCTTCAAACTCTCGCGGGGCGAGATTCTTTTCGCGGGGCGAGACTTCAATTCTAAGATGTGACCTTCATCACGGCTAGGCCGTGATGGTCTCTGTCTTCCAGGTCTTCATGATTCACGAGGCGAGAGTACTGTTCGCGGGGCGAACCAGAGTGATGACTGTTCCTGCTTTATCTGATGTTCAGGCTCGCGAGGCGAGCATCCACTCGCGTGGCGAGCATCTCCAGAAGTGCTTTTTCCTCTGTTTCTTGACTTTCCTTGACTCCCGGAGCTTCACCTCTAACCTGAAACAATAAAAAGACACAAAAAGCGTAATTATATTCGAAATAGACTAAAAACTACTAAAAATGCCGAACGAGTAAAAGTCTACTTAGGAATAAAACAAGGCCAAATTTGGGCGAAAACGAGATTGAACTCGAATAATTTGCACAAAAACCACAGTCCATCTAGTTATAAAACTAGATAAGCCGAAGGCTTATCAAAACACCCCAAACTTAAACCTTGCTTGTCCCCAAGCAAGCTAAAACTCAAAAAGGACTCAAGACTTGGCAAGCCTAAAGGAATCAATCGATTTCGCACAAATTTCATGCAATCAAAACAGTTTTTCTCCAATGATCTCCCCCCTTACATCAATGTAATCCCCACATTCATTTACTTTAAACCATTGAGAACTTCATCATTCATGCAATCATTAGTCTAAGCTGAGGATCAGAGTCACACACAAAAGGAAGATCACCAATTTCAAACAATTGCCTTCCTAACAAGGGTATGTAAAATTTCACTCATTCGCTCAATTTCGTCTAGGCTATCAACTTTTCACTCTATTTCACATATCAAGAGCACTTCCCATGAATTTGATTTTCATCTCAAAAATGGTTCCCACGAAAACATGCATGCAACATCAGAAGGTCTTTTAAAGGTTGTAATGGGGCCTGACTCAAGGTAGGATATTCGAGGATATTAGGCTTAAGTCCCTAGGAACTAAGAGAGCATGAGCATTAAACACATTTTCCACTCAAATTCCTTTTTCCATTTTTCTTTTTGCCTCGGGTGACTACGACCTTTTCCTTGCTATTTTTTTCTGTTTTGCCCCATTTCTTTTGGCAATTTTTTTTTAATCAACCTTTATTTTTCTTTTTCTCACCCCTAATATGACACATCACCTTGTAGCCACCCCAAACTTAGTTCCTCACAACCATTCTCTTTCTATGCTTCCATGCTCTCCTAATCCTAAGATTGGGTTAACATGGTTTTTCAGATTTTGGCTTGTAATATAGGGTCATCAAGAAACAATAGGTCAATTAGGCTCAATGTGGCTAACTAGGGAACATGCATTAGGGATGGTCCTTTTTAGGCCAAGTAGTTATTCAAAGAAAATTTCCTAAATCATTTGATGCAACACATAAACATGCAAACCATATAGAGATTCAAGCAAATCCGGGAAAGTGCAACTTAACAGTGATTCACACATTCAAAAACAGAGTTGGAGGCTCAAATCCTCACCTGGACATTTTGCAAATTGTTTGACCGAGATACGATTCCTAGTGTGTGCACCCCCTCACCCCAAACTTATCATAAATCAAGTAATCACAATAAAATTCTCAAAGTTCAATTTTCAATTTTTCACATGGGGATCAATTTTTCTAATTTCAGAACCTAGGGGGAAATCATCAATGGTCAAAATAATTCATGCAATCAATCTATGCTCAATTTAATCAACATCCAACAAGCTTGCCGACACGACATTCATACAACAACTCTTGATCTTCTCAAATTATTCAAGAGTGACAAACAAAAACAAAACAAAAAGCAAACACAAAAACAAAACAAAAGTGAGGAGAGGAGAGGATACTCCCTGATCAAGTTTCCATGGTTGCCTCCTCATCCAATTGGTCTCACGGCCTTCCTTCTGTTGCATAGCATCCTGGAATAACTCCTGCAGTTTAAAACCTTAATTGCATATTCGCGAGGCGAGATATCACTCGCGAGGCGAATCTGGAAAAATTGTTTTCACACTTTCCATAATAGCGAGGCGAGTAGTATCTCGCAAGGCGAATCTGGAATTCCAACAGACGATGATGCCCAGAATCGCGGGGCGAAAGTATACCTCGCGACGCGAGACAGAAAAGTGAGCAAGCCTCTGAGATTCAGGGCTTCTGTCTCGCGGGGCCACTGTGGATTCGCGTGGCGAATCAAGCTCTCCTCTTTTATATATATATATATATATATATATATATATATATATATATATATATATATATATATGAAAATAACAGAAACTAAAAATAAAGGATACTATCTTGGGTTGCCTCCCAAGTAGCGCTTGTTTAACGTCCCGAGCTTGACTTATTAAGAAGCATCCACCTGGATCCCATAGCCTGTGGTACAAGGGCCAAGAGACGCTCATCATATCCAATCCTCCACCAGGATCCCATGGTTTGTGAAGTGGCCCTTGCAGGAGCAATATGACTCTATCCATGATCCCACCTGGCCTATGTGTGAAAACTCCATTGACCTCTGTAATTATGAACTCACTTCCTCTCGGGCCAAATGGTTTTTTCTCGAGGAAGTGTGCCAGACGAGTGGGAGGGTCTAACTTACCAATGTCCACACATGCATGCAAGCCAACATATTTATCCAATGCAGCAAAATCAGATTGCTCGGCAAGCATGGTGGAGTCCTCTACCACTTTATCTGCATTTTGATCTCTACCCCCTTGCTCCGGTGCCTTGTCACTTGTCCACTCCTCTTCCTCAGGTTGCTCTTCCTCAACATATGGTGGTTCTTCCTCAACTTCCTGAGAACTAGTTGCATCCCAGTCAGATCCCAACACCCCACTGCTTCTAGTTGTTGTGGCTTCGCATTGGTTCTTAGGGTTGTTCTCGGTATCACCTGGGAGAGTGTCTGGGAGAGGCTCATTTAGTTGCTTTGCAAGCTGGGCAATCTGCATCTCTAGATTCTGAAGTGCCAACCCTGTATGAGTTGCCAACTTGTCAACTTTAGTATTCACCTTCTCTGTGTTGATTACCATCTTTTCCATTGCCGCATTCATCTTCTCCAGATCCAACTCCCAAGGTTGTGGTTGCCAATTCTGTTGAGGTTGTGGTTGCCAGGCTAGACCACCGCCATCATTACTCCAAACGAAATCCGGATGGTCTCTACTCATATAACCCCAATACTGATTCTGATTCTGATAGTTGTCCTGGGGTACGCTGTCATAGAAATTATGGCATGAGTCCACATATTCTTGAGAGGAGTAGAACGGACAGCTCCAAGTGTCATGGTCTCCATTACAATAGTCGCAACCCGGAAGCATTCCTTCGTGTACCTCGCATACAAAACAAGGCAAGACCAAGTGGAATCAAAGAAGTAGAGAGAGATAATAATAAAATAAAAATAAACATAAAAATAAAAATAACTTAACCAAATAATCAAACATCCCAAAAATTAGGAAAATTGGTTGTGCCAATCCCCGGCAACGGCGCCAAAAACTTGATGATGTCACCGGCAAGTGTACCGGGTCGTCGCAAGTAATAAAATAAACACGGTAAGTAATTACCGAGGCCGAACTCAGGGATTGGGCTACCAATTCGACTGATCGACTGGAAATCCGATACGTTTGGTCAAGTGAGGAAAGTGGTTGAGAGAGAGAGAGATTATTATCGCAATTTAATAACAAATCAAATAAAACTAAGGTTTTAAAATCAGAAATTAAAATATCCAAGGTCTCAAATCCACCTACCCAATCATGTATAGTACCCAAGTGATGATGAATTCCTCCCTAAGTTCCATTATAATGTCAGCCGGGACCCCCAATTTCTCCTATATCCACTGTCGTGCTCAATAGGACGTATTCGACGATTGGATTAATTACTTGCTAGGTCTCATAATCCTAATCTCGAATTCTATTAATTCTTGTTCCCTATAAGGTTGCACTAATCTCCTAAATCCACTGTCGTGCTCATTATTCGATTAGTGGTCCCAATTCAAGTTGTAAAACGCGAATCGCCGTTCGGCCTCAAACACGTTTAACTAGTTAATCACGCAATACATATGATCAACGCAATCAAAACAGAATTGGAAAACATACATAAGAGAAGGGGAGAAAAACATACATCACAAGAACACTACACCGCCATGGGTGGCTTCATTGATCCCTTGGACAAGGGGATTAGTTCCTCATGCCCGTGACGACGCACAAACAATCCGACATAATCTCCATAATAAAATAAGAAAAAGGGAGACGCAGCTCCAGAGAAGACAAGGATTCGTAACTACTGATCTAAAACAAGTGGAAAAACTTGGATTCCCATTCTGATCTGAAACAGCCTTTAAATAAGGATTCTGGTTCTCGGTCGCTCGCGGGGCGAACCATCTTTCGCGAGGCGAACATTAGTTTTGGCGCGCTTTGAATTTTGGATTCTCGCGAGGCGAGAGTGTATTCGCGGGGCGAGTCTTCCAACTTCAATCTGTCACAGCCGTGGCCTTCATCACGGCTAGGCCGTGATGGTCTCTGTCTTCCAGGGTCTTCAAACTCTCGCGGGGCGAGATTCTTTTCGTGGGGCGAGACTTCAATTCTAGGTTGTGACCTTCATCACGGCTAGGCCGTGATGGTCTCTGTCTTCCAGGTCTTCATGATTCGCGAGGCGAGAGTACTGTTCGCGGGGCGAGCCAGAGTGATGACTGTTCCTGCTTTATCTGATGTTCAGGCTCGCGAGGCGAGCATCCACTCGCGTGGCGAGCATCTCCAGAAGTGCTTTTTCCTCTGTTTCTTGACTTTCCTTGACTCCCGGAGCTTCACCTCTAACCTGAAACAATAAAAAGACACAAAAAGCGTAATTCTATTCAAAATAGACTAAAAACTACTAAAAATGCCTAGAACGAGTAAAAGTCTACTTAGGAATAAAACAAGGCCAAATTTGGGCGAAAACGAGATTGAACTCGAATAATTTGCACAAAAACCACAGTCCATCTAGTTATAAAACTAAATAAGCCGAAGGCTTATCATCTATGCATGGCAAACAACACACAATCCCAACCACCTCCTTGCCTGGGCCATAAAGCTCCCAGGACTTTAACATCAACATCAACGTGCTTGGGCCAATAAGCACCCAAGACTTTCAACATCAACAACACCTTAGACCCAAACCGCGGGGTCAAGGTTCCCTTGGCTAAAAAGCTCCAAGGTACAACTCATCAACGTGTAGTAACCCAACGGGTGCCAGCTAATCATCTTATCATCTTTAATTATCTTTGTTAGTCATTAACCAAGTTGTCTAACCTTTATCTTTGATTAGTTATATCAACTTATCATCATTGGGGAAATTGGGTTTAGAAACCCCCTTTAAGTCCTTTAATTCCCTCTCTGTCTGATAGGGGAGCAAGGGCGTGCTTGTCCCCTGTACGGCCGTGCAGGTTACATAAGTGAAGCACGGTCGTGCTTCCTTTTGGGCACGACCATGCTCAGCTGCACGGTCGTGCTCCTCTACTGCACGGCCGTGCTGGACGCGCGACCATTTTTTAAAATTGAAACTGGGAGCATTGGCGTGCTCCCTGTTCAGCACGACCGTGCTCAATTCACGACAGTACTGTTCTGGGCAGAAACTAACGTCTAACTTTTTAGTTAATTTTTAGTATCTTTTATCCATTAAGCTTATCATATTTTTAAGCCTATTTTATCATATTAATATTTTAAACTTGAACCTAACAACAACAACATCATGACAATCAATCATCTAACATCATCATGTTAAACAACTATCCAACATTATCACATTCATATTGATAACAACATAAAGAACATAATATGAACATGTGTATGAACATACATCAAAACAGTTATAACAATTTGTCATATAATCATCAATAATCATTTGGATATTTAAATCATACAAAGCATGCATCAAACGGGGCTATGGGAACCCCTATACTTTACTCAAGCCCCAAGCCTATGAGTACACTACCCTTCTCCCCATAGCTGGTTTGAAGGTCGCTCCAATGTAAGCTCCTAACATAAAATGGTCGCGGTTCCCAAAGAGGTTCAATCCAAACTTAAACCTTAGATAAACAGAACACAAGCCTATTAGTTTCCAATGCCGGAACCATGAAAGGAAACTGGGAAGGAAAGAAACGTTACCTATACACTTGACACAGATAAGCAAAGGTCTCCCAAGGGTCTCCAACACTCCGAAAATGATTGAGTTAGTGGAAAAAGGGTGAGAAACCGTTATGGCCGCAATAGGGTGGCTGCTGCTACCAGAAATAGGGTTAAAACGAAACCCTCGGTTTCTGTGACAAACATTTATAGGCTGCACCTGGACACGGTCGTGCTTACCATTGAGCACAGTCTTGCTGGACTTAGCGTCAGCGCGACACGGTCTGCACAGTGAGCACGGGCGTGCTCAACTTAAAACTTGAAACACGCTTCAGCCTTTGAGCATGGGCGTGCTCAACCACCAGAAAGGGACTTTTGAGCCAAAAATCCCACACTTGCACTTCCCGCTGGCGCTTCCTCTAACCATAACTCACACTTAAACAACTTAGCGTACAACTGCTTTTCCTTAAGGGTATGCAAGACAACCCTCAAGTGTTCCTCATGTTCCTCCTTACTCTTGGAGTACACTAAGATGTCATCTATGAACACCACCACAAACTTATCCAAGTAAGGGTGAAAGGTTTTGTTCATGTAGTCCATGAACACAGCAGGGGCATTGGTCACACCAAAGGGCATAACCAAGTACTCGTAGTGACCATATCGCATCCTAAACGCTGTCTTCAGGATGTCCTCAGACTTAACCCGAATATGATGGTACCCTGCCCTCAAATCTATCTTAGAAAAGACGCAAGCGCCCATCAACTGATCCATGAGATCATCAATCCTAGGGAGGGGATACCGATTCTTTATGGTCACCTTATTGAGCTGCCAATAGTCGACACACAACCTCATACTACCATCCTTCTTCTTCACCAACAGTACAGGTGCTCCCCATGGGGACACACTCAGCCTAATGAACTGCTTCTTCATCAGGTCCTCCAACTGTTCCTTTAACTTAGCTAGCTCTAGAGGAGACATTCTATAGAGAGCTATGGAGATTGGCCCGGTGCCACGCACTAAGTCTATGGTGAACTCAACATCTCTCTCTGGGGGTAAGTTATAAACATCCCCCGGGAACACTTCAGGAAAGTCCCGCACAACAGGCAAGCTGGCGGCATCAGGAGGGCTGCTCTCCACTTCCCAGGAAGCTAACATCATGTATACTTGGGCTTCGTCTTTTATCGAAGCTTGAACTTGGCTGGCAGAGAGAAGGTCTGGATTCTTAGACTCTGTTGGGGTTCCAAAAATCAAGGTTTTATCAAAACACTTCAGAAGGATGTGGTTGGAAGATAACCAGTCCATGCCAAGAATGATATCAAGATCTTTCGGGGGTAAACATACAAGATCAGCAACAAAGGTTTTACCATCAATGACAATATGACAGTTCTTGCATGCATAAGAAGTGGAAACAGGTTTATTTGTGGGTGTAGACACAAGTAAATCAAACTCAAGAAAGGTAACATACAACTTAAGACTTTTGACCCTATCATGCGATATAAACGAGTGAGTAGCACCCGAATCATACAATACAGTTAATTGAGTTCCATCAATAAAACATGTACATTGAATCAAGTCATCGGACTCGGAGGCTTTGGCTCCACTAAGAGTAAGGACTCTCCCAGTGGTCTTCAGTTGGTTGGCCTGAGACTGTTGACTCTTGCTAGCACTGGGAGGCACTGCCTTGGCTCCCTCACAGTTACGGCTGATGTGACCCGACTTGCCACACCTGAAGCAAATCACAGCTGATTCCTTGCACTGAGAAGAATAGTGATCCGGTGAGCCGCACTTGCCACGCCTCATGGGTCTAGAGGCATTAGAGAACCCGCCCCTAAACCTATCCTGCTGAAACTGTGGCTTTTTTCCACTCTGGTTGAAGTCCTTGCCGGTCGGAGCATAACGTTGTTTCCCTCTATCTCTCTGACCAGTGTTCTTGCAGCTCTGACTATACGAACCTCTGGGACTGGCATCCTTGAACTGACTAGCATCCTCATAAATCCTGCACTTGTTGACCAAAACTGGGAAGACTCTGATCTCCTGGTAGCTGACCGCCTGCTTGATCTTGGGGTTAAGTCCAGCCTCGAACTTAACGCATTTGGAACGCTCATCTGCAGTATGCTGGTACAGAGTGTAATACCTCACCAGCTCCTCAAACTTGGCAGCATAGTCACCCACTGACATAGATCCCTGCTTCAAGGCCAAGAACTTCATCCTTGATATCTGCTGGGAAGTACTTCTCCAGAAACCTCTGTCTGAACTCAACCCATATAACCGCTGTGAACTCAGCCTGCATCCTCTACCTGTAGTTTTCCCACCAATGCTCAGCCTCCTCAGTCAGCATGAAGGTAGCAAAGATGAGCTTCTGCTGGTCATTGCAATCCATCGCTCGGAAGATCTTCTCCGTCTCCCTCAGCCATAACAGTGCTCCCTCTGGATCATAAGCTCCCTTGAAGGAGGGAGGGTTGTTCCTCTGAAATTTGTCGAAACCTTGGAACTCAGCTGGCCCACCATTATTGTTGTTGTTATTGACCTGACCGATAGCATTGGCAAGGAGTGTCAATGCGTCCGCAATTGCCTGATCGTTGCGCCCTCTACCTGTCATGAGTTCCTATACACGTCCAAAACAACTCTCAGGTATAGAACTTAAGCGGGCAAAAGCTACAGGAAACTAACTTAAAGCAACATTGTCTATAACAAGTATAGACAATTCAAACAATAGCACACAACAGACTCACAACAGACTCATACCACGTCCTGACAGGACCGAACTGCTCTGATACCATTAAATGTGACACCCTTCTACCCCGCATGTTATGAAGCATATAAATAAAATAAAAACAAAACATGCATTACCTAAAATTAAAACTTTGTCCAAGGGTAGAAAAGTCCCACATGAACGAGTTTACAACGTGGAAAATATAAACCAAGTTTAAACAATTTACACAATTAAGACATAAAACATAACAACCTAACCCCCGATGTCACGACTCAGAGCTGCCATAACCATCTCGGGAACATCCTCGGTATACAAACTGAAAACTAACTAACTAACAAAAGAACAAGCCCTAACTATGAGTGGTGGCTCCTCAGAGTCGCTCCTCTCTAGGCTGCTCATCGTCCTCTGCAAGGTGCCAATCAGGTCAAACAAGCAAGCAAACAAAAGAGGGGAGTAAGAATCATGTAAACATATATAGCGAGGGAATAGGAAGTAAAGTAAACGAACAAACATGGTAACATTACAGCACACATCAGCATATACATCATCATACATCAACATCATCAAAATCAGTATGCTATGCGGTGCAATGCAACTCTACTCCTATACTCCATTGTGCATGTGGATCCAAACTAACTCAGGATGACCGAATTCGGAGTTACATATCCGTATTGGCCATAAAAGCACCAACACCGGTAGTTCAGCAAACCTTGGGTGAACCCCATGGATAGCCAACATATCAAACCGTGGATGCCTCATCACGGGGGGTCGCGGTCACCAAACCATCGGGTGACCTAATGCTCTATGCATGGCAAACAACAAACAATCCCAACCACATCCTTGCCTGGGCCATAAAAGCTCCCAAGACTTTAACATCAACATCAATGTGCTTGGGCCAATAAGCACCCAAGACTTTCAACATCAACAAAACCTTAGACCCAAAACGTGAGGTCAAGGTTCCCTTGGCTAAAAAGCTCCAAGGTACAACTTATCAACGTGCAGTAACCCAACGGGTGCCAGCTAATCATCTTATCATCTTATCATCTTTAATTATCTTTGTTAGTCATTAACCAAGTTGTCTAACCTTTATCTTTGATTAGTTATATCAACTTATCATCATTGGGGAAATTGGGGTTAGAAACCCCTTTAAGTCCTTTAATTCCTTCTCTGTCTGATAGGGGAGCACGGGCGTGCTTGTCCCCTGCACGGCCATGCAGGTTACATAAGTGAAGCACGGTCGTGCTTCCTTTTGGGCACGACCGTGCTCAGCTGCACGGCCGTGCTGGACGCGCGATCATTTTTCAGAATTCAAACTGGGAGCATTAGCGTGCTCCCTGTTCAGCACGACCGTGCTCAATTCACGACAGTACTGTTCTGGGCAGAAACTAACGTCTAACTTTTTAGTTAATTTTTAGTATCTTTTATCCATTAAGCTTATCATATTTTTAAGCCTATTTTATCATATTAATATTTTAAACTCGAACCTAACAACAACAACAACAACACCATGACAATCAATCATCCAACATCATCATGTTAAACAACTATCCAACATTATCACATTCATATTGATAACAACATAAAGAACATATATGAACATGTGTATGAACATACAACAAAATAGTTATAACAATTCGTCATATAATCATCAATAATCATTTAGATATTTAAATCATACAAAGCATGCATCAAACGGGGCTATGGGAACGCCTATACTTTACTCTAACCCCAAGCCTATGAGTACAATACCCTTCTCCCCATACCTGGTTTGAAGGTCGCTCCAATGAAAGCTCCTAACGTAAACTGGTCGCGTTTCCCAAAGAGGTTCAATCCAAACTTAAACCTTAGATAAACAGAACACAAGCCTATTAGTTTTCAATGCCGAAACCATGAAAGGAAACTGGGAAGGAAAGAAATGTTACCTATACACTTGACACAGATAAGCAAACGTCTCCAAAGGGTCTCCAACACTCAAACTGATTGAGTTAGTGGAAAAAGGGAGAGAAACCGTTCTGGCCGCAATAGGGTGGCTGCTGCTACCAGAAATAGGGTTAAAACGAAACCCTCAATTTCTATGCCAAACATTTATAGGCTGCACCAGAGCACGACCATGCTTACCATTGAGCATGGTCTTGTTGGACTTTGCATCATGGAGACGCGGTCCGCACAGTGAGCAGGGGCGTGCTCACTGTTGAGCACTGGCGTGCTCACTGTTGAGCACTGGCGTGCTCAGTTTAAAACTTGAAACATGCTTCAGCCTTTGAGCACGGGCGTGCTGGCTAATAAGCACGGGCGTGCTCAACCACCCGAAAGGGACTTTTGAGCCAAAAATCCCACTAAGTGCTTAACCAACCAAACAACTTATAAAAAGCATTAAACGAAAAAGTAGGGTGTTACAAAGCACGTTGGAATGCAGCACCTAGAGTTCTGAGGTATCTCAAGGCCACACCTGGGCAAGGAATCATGCTGCCAAGGGAGAATGATCTACAACTTACATCAATCACAAACTCGGATTCGGCCACTTGTTCCATAACTAGGAGGTCCATCATAGGCTACTTAATGAAATTAGGGACAACACCTATTTCCTTGAAGACAAAGAAGCAAACTACAGTATCTAAATATTCCAGTGAGGTCGAATACAGAGTTATGCCCCATGCGACTTGTGAAATTCTATGGCTACACAGTCTTATCAAGAGCCTGAAAGTTGATTTCAAAATGCCAACTATACTGTATTGTGACAATCAAGCCTCCATACACTTAGCTGTGAATCCAGTGTATCATGAAAATCATGAAAGGACAAAACACATTGAAGTGGATTGTCATTTCATCAGGCAACACTTGGAATCAGGGGCAGTAATACCAGAATACATATCCAAAAGGTTGCAACAAGCAGACATATTTACTAAAGCTCTAGGAGAAAAAATGTTCTGAGAATTAGCTAGCAAGATAGGTGTTCAGACTTGCCACACTCCATCTTGAGGGAGAGTATTAAAATAGGTTCTGCCTAAGTTGTTTTGTAGTTGTATTAGGCTTTGTTTGTTGTAGTTGTATTAGGCTTTGTAATCAGTTAGGCAGTTAGCTATTTTTGTTTTTCCTCTTGATTGTTTTCTATTTTAGTTAGTTAGGACCCTAGCCGAGCTTAGCTAATATAAATGTGATCTTGTGAGTCTTGTATCAAGAACTTGAACAAAAATTCAATAACAAGAAAGAATATTCAGAATATTTCAACAAGATTACTAAAAAATGTCAAATCCACGTGGTTAGAATTTTTATAATCAAAACAATTTTGATTACTTTTCAAAAATATTATTTTGTGTTCATATGTTTTGCACCAAAAATATATGCACGTATATGTTGCTCGTGACAATCATCACCAGGGGCAGAGACAAAATTTAAATGAAAATCTAATTTATATTACATGATATAGAAATAAAAAATTAACTAATTTATAAAAAGCAAATTATATGATATAAACTTGATATATAGTTAACAACTTAACATAATATAAATTACTCAAATATATTTACAGCCAAATTTAGTATATACCTAAAAATTAACTTTTTCAATTGTGTACGATGATATTTCATGAAGTAAAAATCATCTATTATCATATGTGGTAATTTTTTTATCAATTTCTTTTTTAATGTAATTAAACAACTATATCTACCCTATGATTCCGAAAAAGTTTTTTTTTAAACAAAGAATGGTATGCAAAGACATCACTATAGAGATATCCCAACTAGGTTGGCACATCAAACCCTATCAATCATTTGAACCATACCCAAATTTATTAAGAAAAACAATAATAATAAAGAAGACAAAAATCATGGGGGACCAAACCAAAACCCATGAGAGTTATTTAAACCTATAGCTAGGCATCCAATATCAATTATGAGCAAATTCCTTCCATATAAAAGAAGGAACTGTATCCCACCAACTAAAAGAACGACTAAGAATACCAAAGGCAACTAACCTATCTGCACAAGTGTTGCCTTCCCTATAAATATAAGATACAAAAAAATCCATGTGACCAATATAATTGATACAATTTTTCTACCTATTTCTTAAATTCCAAGGAACAAGATCATGTTTTTTAAAAGCTTGAACAACCATCTTTGAATCACACTCTAACCACAGCTTGTGTCAACCCTTAGCATATGTAAATTCAATTGACATTATGGCAGCTAGCATCTCTGCATAGAAGGAAGTTGCAATGCCTATATAATGCAAAAAACTTCCCATGTTTGCTGCTCTACTGTCCCGAAAGTTTCCACCACAAGAAGTGTGCCTTGGATTTCCTTGAGCAGATCCATGACCTTGATCCATCCACAAATTGGTGGATGCCAATCAACTTGAATAATTTTAAGAGCCTTAGGTGCATGAATTTCAATGTTAAAAAATTTCAGCATTTTAAACTCTTGAATAGCAGGGTGCATAGTTCCTTTTGAGAACCTACCCGATTGGAAGATGCTGGCAGATATAAGATTGAAGGCTTGATCAATTGAAATGCAATGATTGTTGAATCTCAATTGGTTTATGCTGAACCAAATACACCAGATTGAATGAACTACACTAGCCAAGATCAAATCCTTCACTTGACTACTCCAATCGAAAATGCAGGACTTTAGTAGGCTAGTGAAGGAGGAGAGATCGAATTGAATTCTCAGTTTATCAGATAACCAGCTCCAAAAAGTATCAGAAAAGTTGCAGCTCAAGAAGAGATGATGAGCAGATTCAACAGCTACCCCACATGAGCTGCAAACAGATACTGTCACACATCCTCTAGCTGATAAATTGTCATCAGTAGGCATTTTTGAATGAAGCAGTCTCCACAGAAGGAAAGACCTGGAAGATGGAATACAGTTGGACCAAATTGTGCAACTCCAACTCACATTTTGCCCTGTTGCAACAATGTGATCGTAGGCATCCTTAAAAGAAAGACAACAATTAGAAGAGGGCTTCCATACCAGACTACCAGAACTTGGCATCAAAGGAATACAATAGTTTTTGATTTCCTAAGCCAAATTAGGAAACGAAACATCTATGAACTGTGGCAAATTCCAGGAATTACCTATCAAAAAGTCACTTTCAGTAGCATTCAAAGAGTTCCAAATATCATTTGGGAAATCTAGCACTTCAACTATTGGATGAGGCAACCAATTACAGTTAAAATGACTTTTAAAGTGTCAACATGATTATGAGATTTATTTACTATCAATTCCTTTTGGCACAAAGGATCATAAAAAAGATTTATAAAGGAGTGGAATCTGAGGTATCCCACAGCCGGAAGGCGTAGGACTTAACTCTCGATGATGTAGAGTATTAGTTAAGAGGCAAGGCCTCTACCCACAAATGCAATCCCTTTAAAACTAGGTAAACATCGAGTTCGGTTCGGCATTTGCCTCTTCATTCTCCATCACAATTAATGTTACTAATAATAACACGATTGCTCAAACTAAATGGGTGATATAATTTATATTAAGGTAGCATTAATTTGCTACCAATCATATTTTAATATTTTCGGGAAAATGGGGAAATGAATAAAAGTTTTTCGTCTTTTTTTGGTAACAAAAAGTTTTAGATTAGGGCAAGGACCGACCCCATGCAAGGCCAGAGCCAACCACCAACCTCTATGAGGATTTCCGATGGAATTTACGGATTGCCTGTCCCATCCATAAAAGATGTCTAAGAATAAAATTAATGAATGAAAGTAAAACAAAAACTCTAAGGATTACTTTTTATTATATTAACAGAATCATTGACCATGTGTGAGGGAGATAAAGAAATATTCATGGAAATTCATTCTCAAGAATTTAGTTTATATGGGAATAAAATATTTCATAAATCAAATGTCATCTAAGGATTAGAAAATTAAGTTCAAAACGCGCCATGTGGTGTTGCTTTCGTTGTTTGCTCCCCTCCTCCTCTCTGCTCAAGTCAACACACCGTTTTTCAAATTCATGTTTAAAAAATATCAATAAATAAATATATAATTTAGTTTTCATATAATGTCAGTGCGAAGTTTTTTACACTGTCAATCAATCAAAAGAATCATTTTATATTTGACTTTTAAGGTAGTCATGATAAGAGTCAAACGTTTTTAATGATATGATAATTTATGATTGATTAATAGTGTAAAAATTTTCTATACCGATATTACATACCGATTAAATTTATAAATAAAATTTTAGATGATGTTGTTTATGCCTATTATTAATATTTATTTGTATGTATTATCAGTGTAAAACTTTTACAGTGTCAACCAGTTATAAATCATTAGATTATTAAAAATGTTTAACTTTTATCATAATTGGTAAGAGATTGGCAAGTGTACCAAATCGTATCAAGTAATAATAATGAGAGTAGAGTATCATCCCACGAGGATTGAGATTCAAGTAACAACGACAACTAAGCAATCGATATTTGAACGAATAAAGCTCATATTTCCAACAAGTAATAGAAATGTTGAATTAAGTATTGTCACAAAGGTAATTGAATGAGATTTTCTTTTATCAAACAATCAATGAAATGGAAAAAATGAACAATTAAGAAGAATCAAGTATTTAAGACGGTTAGGAATCGGAATCACCCAATCTTCGCTTAATGTAGCTCATAGAACCCTAACATTCAATTCAATTCATTCAATTGACATTCAAGTCACTAATTTAGATTTATCCCTAATTCCTAGGGTGATAATCCTTTTGTTACTAATTATGAACCCTAATTCCTTAGGTGACTCAAAATTAGCACAAGCATTAAGCACAAGACTTATAGGAAATGCATTGCAATGAAGTTCTATTCCTAGAATCAATCTCACAGTGGTAATCTATTCCAGTTCTAGCATGAACACACATTTTCCAATTATGCATTCATACATAAGATCAATTTCATGAATGGCCAGTTCAGAAAAGGCATTAAACATTGAAAAGATTACTCAATTTGAACGATTTTGAATTGAAATCAGAGTTAGAACAAACTTACATCAAGATTTGATTGAATTCATCCTATCCTAACCTAGGAAATTTAGAAACTCATAACTACAAGCTGAAATCTAGAAGAAATAGATGAGAATTGAGGTGGAGAAGCCATGGATTCTTCAATTCTTTCTTCCAAAAGCTCTTGAACACCCAGACTTCAGAAATCTCTCAGAGAACACAGATTCAGAATCATATAAAATGGCCAAAAGTCCTTTTTCAACTACAGAAACACGAATTTATAGGTTCTCTGCTCGTCCCCCAGCGCTGGGCACCCCTGGCCTGCGCTGGGCGCCCCTGGCAACACAAACGCTGCTCTCTGTTTGCTGTTGACGCTGAGCGCCATTCTCCAGCGCTGGGTGTTGCTGCTGTTCTACTTCATGGGCGTTGGGCGCCCCATACTGGCGCTGGGCGCTGGTATATGCCCTGCTCCTGTAGTTTTCTTCCTTTTCTATCCGGGCTGAGCGTCCAATTCCAGAGCTGAGCACTGGACTACTATTCCTGCATACTTTCAACATATTTGAGTATATTTTTAATATAAAAGGATCAAAACTCTAATCCTACTTTATTCATATCAAAGTATGTATTTTCCTATCACTTTTCCTATGATTTCTAAGATTATTTACAAATTCTATCCTAATTACACTTCCAAACTAACATAAATTGCGCATTCATCACAACCCCAAACTTAGAAATTTTGCTTGTCCTCAAGCAATTATTCAAAGTCATAAAAAGGGTAAAAGAAATGGAGTTCTATGATCAAATCCCTTATGAAGCACCTTACTTCATGCAAGACTTCAACTCATAACATTTTTACAAATTGCACCAACTTCACATAATCAAACATCAATTCCAATTGATCACATGCTTTCTTATTTTAAGACAATCAACCATATTACCAAATCGGCTCAACTGAATGCACAAAATTATCCCTTGCAACCTCTCTATTTAAATGTTTCACACATCCTCACTTGGTCATATTTGCTCTCAAATCCAATCCACCTGCATTCCTCAATCCTAAAGTTGACAAGATGCTAAGCACACACATCACAAATGCCAATGCAACACATATCATGAGGTCTTTTATTTGGATGTAACGGGGCTAAAGTGGGGGTGGATATAATCAAGGATATAAGCTAAACTACTTTGACTTCAAGGAATATTTGGACTCTTTTGGAATTTTTACTTGCCTAGTCTAGCTACAAGCACACAATTTAAGCACACAATTTGTGCTATTTCCCTTTTCATTCATTTCCAACTCTTTTTTTTCTTTTTATTTTGTTGCTTCTTGTTTCATTTTCTTTTCTTCCTCTTTTGCCTTTTTCTCACTTTTGTATACTTTCTTTGTTTCTTTTTCTCTTTGGCTTTTTCTATTTTTCTTTCCCTTTTTCAGTTTTTCCTTTTAAAATTTTTTCTAGTAGGCATCTTTAGTGGCCTACTCTCACCCCCAAACTTTATTTGCTTGCTTGTCCCTAAGCAAGAGAACAACCCCAAACTTAAGTCCAAACATTCCTCTAAGCCAAAATAGTGGGACAAAATGGTTTTTCGCTTTTTGGCTTGTAATGTGCTATCATTCCAAGAAAAATAGGCCAAGGCTCAATTGGGCATAGCAATGGCAATATGATAGGATAACAATTATGGCACCGAGTTTAAGCAAAGAATTATTGCCTCAATCATTTATGCATATGCAAGAACCATGTGATAGTAACAAGCATCAAGGCAAGAAAAAGTGAGAATATGCAAGTGATGGATAACACACATGAAAGAAAGAAATGATATGTGACCAGTTTGGGCTTCAAGAGCTCACAGTTTTGGCCATGTGCAAGGGAAATCAGCACACCCAGCATTGCATTAATCATAGTATGAAAGATTGTCCCCAAACAAGTCACAAGGATCAACGGTCTTAATGCAATCATATGTTCAGCTGGTACAAAATGCATGATGCTAAGAATTTTCAGTCGAGCAATAGCAATATGCTCACAAGAGAATTTACAGCAAACTCCACTCAATTTTCAGCTATGCTATGTTCTTCCAAATCCACATTTTTACTCACACACTCCACAGGCTGTAACACAATTGAAGGAAAGGATAGAGAGAAAGAGTTTAAGATCACTTCCCCCCTTTTCCTTGCATGACTGAGCCTGTGGAAGCTGCACATACTGCAAACGCGGCTGGATGACCATAGCCAGTAGCCAGTCATTACTACAGCACATCAAAAAGAGTTATTAGCAAGCTGTCAATTAATTTTCTGAAAATCTAATATTTAACTAAAAACATCAAAAGCATAATTCCTACACATCCATGCAAGTTCCAAAAGACCACATCATAAGATCTGTTACAGGTTCAAAACGAAAAACAGTAAATCACACAGATAAAACTAAACAAAGTCCTAAGCACTATGGTGCATTCTCATTCTCTCCATTTGTTGGCTCAGCTGCCTCATCATCACCCACAGGTTCCTCCTCCATGTCATCCCCTACCGAGTCATCAAAATTAATCATCTCTAAAATCTGCTGCTCGGATAGTGGTCCCACCGGCAAACCTCCCAATGTCTCAACATCTACTCCCTGGTTCTCTGCCATGCGGCGGATCATAGACTCTAGTCCTTGTTGCGACTGCAGAATGAGAGTATTCAGACGACACATAGCTTGACCATTTCGATCCAAACGCCCTTGGCGCAGTGCTACACGTGCCAGCTGCCCAGTAACTTCATTGAGGCCTGTCTCTACATGTCCCAATCTTTCCAAAAAATCAGTTTGTTGCTGCTGCCCCTGTGGTGGATCTTGCTGCTGTGGTGGATTCTCAGGAGCAAGCTGCTATCCAATTGGCCCATTTTCCAGCTTCTGAATATAGCTCCCTGTAACAGCAAGCATGGGCTTTATTAATATCTCTTCCTTAGAAACTGTGACAACTGCGTTCTCATAGAGCATAGCAATCAGAGAGGCATGTCCAAGAGCTGCAACAGTGGATTGTACAATCTCATAGATATCTCGAGCAAGTATTTCACCCACATCAATTTTCTTCCCTTCTACTATGCAATACACCAATTGTGCCCTAGAGACAATTACATCCGAGACATTGGCACATGTTTGTAGTGTGTGATGCACAAAAGTACACCAAGCTCTTGGAATAGGCTTGAAATGTGATGCTTTGAGCTTTCTCGGAACCCCACTTCTAGTATAAATCCATGTTGCTCCAGGTCGGCACAATGTGGTTATCAATGCATTAGCATCCACCTGTTGCTCTTGAATTTCTTCATATTCGCATTCCTTTGGTGCAGGAGTCCGGAGGACGGAATTGATGATGCTAGCATTATAACGAACTTCCTTTCCTTGGACAAAGCTCACGTACTTAGTCCCCTTCGGTGGTTCATTTATAAAAGCATTGGCATAGAATTCTTTCACCAACAGCTGGGATATTGGTTTCGGAAAGCTCACCAAGGTATTCCACCTTCTATTCAGAATCTGCTCAACCATTTCAGGACACTCAGCCCTCCCCACCTTGATTGCTTTCTCACTCTGGATACTCATAGTTTTCACAAAATCATTGTATGTTTGCTCATGTTCCTCAGAGCGAAATAAGTTTGCATTGTAGGATGGGGATGTTGCAGCCTTCTTTCTTTTCTTTTCCGGAGCAGTAGGGGCCATGGTAACCTGTTAAAAACAGATCAACATACAAAGCATAAACAGGCTGTTTCATAGTTCAGATGACTTGTTCACTCTTAGAGGCATTTTATCAAACATGTGGTGTGTGGGTGTGTTCATGCTTAGGACAATTTCAAAATACCCAACACCTAGTAACCCACTTAGAATTGGTTCAAAAACACTTCATCAAGAAAGTGAGTGATGATAGAACCTACACACTGTGATCAAATGTGAATTCAAGTGCCACTTTTTGCAATTTTCAAGTAGAATCCATAGGGACATTTTATCAAACACATAGGGTACATGGTTTTGTAGTTGCAAAATTACATCATTTGAAACATCTCTTGCCTTCCAAAAGAAATCAATTAAGCAAACAACTCAATCCAAACCAATTCCAAATCAGTGATTAAACTTGGATATGTGAATGCAAACATGAATGTGAAGTGGGTGGTTGTGAGTTGGTGCTCTACGTGACACACCTTATGGAGGGGAGACCAAGACATGATTCCTAATAGTGAAACAGAGGGAGAACAAGAATTCATACCTGTTTGAGGAGAATAGAAGCACAATTAAGTCCTTACCCACCTTGGTGATGCTCAGAACCGCAAGGAAGAAGAGGGGTTAGGGCTTGTTTATGCCAAAACCCGTGACACTCCTGAGTTTAAAGCAGACCAGCGCTCGGTGCTACAAATGGGCGCTCAGCGCTGGAACTTCAGGTTTTCCTGGAGCTTCCAGCGCTCATCCTATTCGTGTGAGGCCCAGCGCTGGAAAAAACTTGGTAGTTTCTGACTTGGTCCACGCTGAGCGCCAAGCTGAGCGCCCAGCGCTAGCAGTAGCCCTGCACATTCTCCCACTTCCTCTGCTGCTAATTCTTTGGCCTAACTCAGATCTGCACCCAATGTCAGAGTAAACTTTACACAATAAAGTGCATCATGATATGTAATGAAAGATAAAAAAAAATAGAAATGAATGAATCTAATCTACTCTTGGGTTGCCTCCCAAGAAGTGCTTCTTTAACGTCACTAGCTTGACGCCGACTTTCTCATCAAGGTTCTTTCAAACTCAAGGCAGCTTTTGCTCTCTCAAAATCACCTCCAAAGTATAGTTTCAACCTTTGTCCATTTACTTTAAACCTCGTTTTAGATTCCGGTTCTTCCACTTCAACCGCACCATGAGCCATAGCTTCTTTAACAACGAAAGGTCCTGACCATTTGGACTTCAACTTTCCAGGGAATAACTTCAAACGTGAGTTGAATAAAAGTACTTGTTGCCCCGGATAGAAGACTCTATGAACTATATGCTTGTCATGGTATGCCTTCACTCTTTGCTTGTAAGTTACAGCATTTTCATAAGCCATTAGCCTCATCTCCTCCAATTTGTTCAGCTGATCCAATCTCTTCTCACCGGCTAGAGTAGAATCAAAATTCAGAAATTTGATAGCCCAATATGCTTTGTGTTCTAGCTCTACCGGAAGATGAAATGACTTTCCATAAACCATTTGATAAGGAGAAAGACCAATTGGAGCCTTAAATGCTGTCCTATAAGCCCACAATGCATCATCTAGCTTCTTTGACCAATATTTTCTTGAATTTGCAACAGGTTTTTCCAAGATCTTCTTGATTTCTCTATTAGATACCTCAACTTGACCACTTGTTTGTGGATGATAAGTAGTTGCCACCTTGTGTTTCACATTGTACTTGGTCAAAACACTTTGCAAATGATTGTTGCAAAAGTGTTTCCCTCCATCACTAATCAACACACGAGGTACTCCAAATCTTGCAAATATGTTCTTCTTGAGGAATCTCACAACCGTGGCTCCATCATTTGCCGGTGAAGCAATTGCCTCCACCCACTTAGAAACATAATCTATAGCCACAAGTATGTATTGATTTGAGTATGACAATGGGAACGGTCCCATAAAATCTATCCCCCAACAATCAAACAACTCAACTTCAAGAATGTTTTGCAATGGCATTTCATTCCTCTTCGAGATGCTTCCTCTTCTTTGGCATTTGTCACATTGCTTAGCATATTGGTGTGCATCTTTGAAAAGTGTTGGCCAATAGAAACCACATTGCAACACCTTCACTGTTGTCCGGTCCCCATTATAATGCCCTCCATATGGGGAACCATGGCAATGCCGAAGAATTCCTTGAGATTCTTCTTGATCAATGCACCTTCGAAGGATGCCATCCGGGCAACTCTTAAACAGAAACGGATCATCCCAAATGTAAAAATTAGCATCCCGGAAGAACTTTTTCTGCTGCTGCCATGTGAGGCCTTCCAGAATAGTGTTTGCGGCCTTAAAGTTCGTCATATCAGCAAACCAAGGTCTCTCTTTGACCATGAACAGTTTTTCATCCGAAAATTCCTCTCTAACTTCATTTTCTTGGACTGTTACAGCTGCATTCTCTAATCTGGACAAGTGGTCAGCAACCACATTCTCACTCCCTTTCTTGTCCTTTATCTCTAGATCAAATTCATGTATGAGAAGAATCCAACGGATCAATCTAGGCTTTGATTCCACTTTAGTCAAGAGATATTTAGGTGCGGAATGATCACTAAACACAATGACTTTGGAACCAATCAAATAAGACCTAAATTTTTCCAATGCAAAGACTATGGCAAGCAATTCTTTTTCAGTTGTTGCATAATGAACTTGATTCTCATTCAAGACCTTGCTTGCATAATATATTGCATGGAAAAACTTATCTTTTCTCTGTCCTAAAACAGCACCTACTGCATAATCACTAGCGTCGCACATTAATTCAAAAGGTACGTCCCAATTTGGTGCAACAATGATAGGTGTAGTGACTAATTTTTCTTTCAAAACAGTAAAAGCATGTAAAGATTCATCATTAAACTCAAAAGGACTATCCTTATTTAATAAAACACACAAGGGTTTAGAAATTTTAGAAAAGTCTTTAATAAAACGTCTATAAAACCCGGCATGTCCTAAGAAACTTCGGACTCCTTTGACATTCACAGGTGGTGGAAGCTTCTCTATGACTTCTATCTTGGCTTTATCTACCTCAATTCCCTTAGCTGAAATTTTGTGACCAAGAACAATACCTTCATGCACCATGAAATGACACTTTTCCCAATTCAAGACCAAGTTGGTCTCTACACATCTTTGCAAAACAGCAGCTAGGTTAGTGAGGCATAAATCAAAAGTAGAGCCAAAAATAGAAAAGTCGTCCATAAAAACCTCAATAGATTTTTCAATCATATCAGAAAAAATGGATAGCATACACCTTTGAAATATGGCTGGTGCGTTGCACAAGCCGAATGGCATCCGGCGATATGCAAAGATCCCAAATGGACATGTAAAAGCTGTCTTTTCTTAATCCTCCGGATTAACCGCAATTTGGTTGTATCCGGAATATCCATCTAGGAATCAATAGAATGCTTGACCGGCCAATCTCTCTAGCATTTGATCCATGAATGGCAATGGGAAATGGTCCTTCCGAGTAGCTTGGTTGAGCTTGCGGTAATCAATGCACATGCGTCAACCCGTTACCGTTCTTGTGGGAATGAGCTCATTCTTTTCATTCTTGATAACCGTCATCCCCCCTTTCTTCGGCACCACTTGGACCGGACTAACCCATGCACTATCCGATATAGGGTAAATCATGCCCGCTTCTAGAAGTTTCAGCACTTCCTTTCTTACAACCTCCTTCATAGTTGAATTCAATCTCCTTTGGGGTTGCACAACCGGCTTAAAATCACCCTCTAACAGAATTTTATGCATGCAAAACGATGGGCTAATGCCTTTCAAATCAGATATGGACCAACCTATGGCTGTTTTATGCGCTTTAAGTACCCTCATAAGCTTTTCTTCCTCCAACTTTGATAATGTGCTGCTCACAATAACAGGATTTTCAGCATCTTCACTAAGAAACACATATTTCAAATGTGCAGGCAGCGGTTTGAGCTCAAGTTTGGGCTTCTCTTGCACTTCATCTTTCTTGAGCTCTTCCTTCTTAGTATGGACAGTAACTTGCCTTTGTTGGGCTTCCAAACTGCGCAAGCATTCTTCTATTTCTTTTTCCTCTTCTTCATCAAGATTTTCAATGGAATGCACTAATATCTTCTCAAGAGGAGTAGAAGGGTGCTGCTATCCCAAGACTTCTCTAGTTATTACCTCCACTTTATCCATGCGAAAACAACTCTCTTTATCACTTGGATGGTGCATGGCCTCAAAGACATTAAAAACGACTTCTTCATCTTGCACTCTAAGTCGGAGTTGACCTTGTTGGACATCTATTAAATCACGGCCAGTTGCTAGGAACGGTCTCCCCAATATAAGGGGTATCTCAACATCCTCTTCCATATCCAATATCACAAAATCAGCCGGAAAGATAAATTTATCTATTTTTACCAACACATCTTCTAGAATTCCATATGGATATTTGATGGACCGATCCGCCAATTGGAGTGACCTTCTTGTAGGCTTAACCTCTCCTTCTCCTAGCTTCTTCAAGATGGACAATGGCATGAGATTAATGCTTGCTCCTAAATCACAAAGGGCCTTGCCAATAGTCATATTCCCTATAGTACAAGGGATGGTAAAACTACCGGGATCCTTGAGTTTTGGAGGTAACTTCCTCTGTAAAATGGCACTACATTCTTCTATTAAAGCGACCGTCTCATCTTCCCTAAACTTCCTCTTCTTTGTAAGCAACTCTTTCATGAATTTTGCATAAGTAGGCATTTGTTCCAATGCTTCGGCAAATGGTATGTTGATTTGCAACCTCTTGAAGATGTCAAGGAATCTAGCAAATTGTTCTTCCTTCTCCTTCTTCTTACTCACATGAGGATAAGGTAATTTCACATAAGGGGGAATTTCTTGAGGCTTGACATTCTCTCTCAACAATTGACTCTTAGTTTTTCTCAAGTGTGACTCCTCATCAACTAGCTTTCTCTTCTTTTCATTATTCTTTTCTTGATCACTCACCTCATCTTCTTTTGCTTCCTCCAACTCACTCTTATCAACTTCAACTTCCTTATCAACAATTTCCTGTTCAATAGGGGATGTAATGACTTTACCACTCCTCAAAGTCACTGCCTTGCATTGTTCCTTCGGGTTAACCACTGTATTGCCAGAGAAATTGCTGTTTGACTGCTCTGCAAACTGCTTTGCTAGCTGCCCAATCTAATTTTCCAGATTTTTGATTGATGATTCGGTGTTTTTGAAGTTGGATTGAGTTACTTGAATGAATTGAGAAAGAGCATCTTCCAAGTTGATTTTCCTCTCTTGAACTTTCTTTTGTGGTGGAGGATTGTTTGCTTGAGGAACTTCTTGTTTCCAAGTGACATTAGGATGCTTCCTCCAACCTTGATTGTACGGTTTAGAGTAAGAATTCTGCCCTTGTCTTGAATAATTTCCCATATAGTTTGCTTCCTCTTGAGGATCATTAGATGCTTCACAATTACCGTTCTCATGATCTCCTCCACAAAAATCACAGCTCATTACTTGTTGTGCTTGTGTTGGCCCCACACTCATGGCATGAAGTTGCTTTGTGATTGCATCCAATTGATTTGTGATGATTTTGTTTTGAGCCAATATTGCATTTTGAGACTCAAGCTCAAATATCCCTTTCTTTGATGTGTTCCCTCTATCATGGTTCATAAGATAATCATTGGATGCCATAGCTTCAATCAACCTTAAGGCCTCTTCCGCTGTTTTGGAATTCATAGAACCCTCCCATGAGCGTCCAACATAAGCTTTGTTGATGGCCTCAATCCATTACAAAAAATCTTCATTTGTTGAAGATCATCAAAGCCGTGATTGGGACACTTTCTTAGAAACTCCTTGAATCTTTCCCAAGCATCATATAAGGTTTCACCATCACGTTGCATAAAGCTTGAGATTTCACCTCTCATCTTCACAAACGTTGATGGTGGGAAATACCTTGCTAAAAACTTCTCTTCCAAATCATCCCAAGTTGTGATACTTCCTTGAGGTTGAGATTGGAGCCATGCTTTGACTCTATCTCGCAGTGAAAAAGGAAACAACCGCAACCTTATCACATCATCGGTAGCTCCATTAATCTTGAGAGTCTCACATATCTCTATGAAATTCGAGACATGATTATTCGGATCTTCGGCTTCACCTCCCCCAAACTGATTTTGCTGCATAATATTGAGTAAAGCCGGTTTGATCTCAAAGTTATTCGCAGCTACCGGTGGTCTAACAATGCTTGAGTGATTTCGGTTGGTTGGACCATTGGAATAATCTCCCAATGTTCTCCGGT
Source organism: Sophora flavescens (assembly GCA_030762895.1). NCBI lineage: Eukaryota > Viridiplantae > Streptophyta > Magnoliopsida > Fabales > Fabaceae > Sophora > Sophora flavescens. The sequence goes on from CM061065.1 coordinate 53,125,099, forward strand.
TCCTATCCACATTTTCAGCCATGATTACCTCTTGTTTGACTTGTGATGAAGAAGGATTTCCTTTTGCAAAATTCTTATTCCTATGTTTCTGCTCTTTTGTTTTCTTTCGGTTCTTCTTTGCTGTTTTCTCAACTTCTGGATCAAATAACAGCTCACTTGTTGCTTTACCTCGCATACACTGCACAAGATTTTCAAGGAAATTTCAAAGTATGCACTAAATCAAAGTTTTCACAGAAAAACAGAAAAATAACAACAGAAAAAAATTAATGTTCAAATTAACAAATGCTTTTGTTATTGTTGCTATTGATCAACAATCCCCGGCAACGGCGCCAAAAACTTGGTAAGAGATTAGCAAGTGTACCAAATCGTATCAAGTAATAATAATGAGAGTAGAGTATCATCCCACGAGGATTGAGATTCAAGTAACAACGACAACTAAGCAATCGATATTTGAACGAATAAAGCTCATATTTCCAACAAGTAACTGAAATGTTGAATTAAGTGTTGTCACAAAGGTAATTGAATGAGATTTTCTTTTATCAAACAATCAATGAAATGGAAAAAATGAACAATTAAGAAGAATCAAGTATTTAAGACGGTTAGGACTCGGAATCACCTAATCTTCGCTTAATGTAGCTCATAGAACCTTAACATTCAATTCAATTCATTCAATTGACATTCAAGTCACTAATTTATATTTATCCCTAATTCCTAGGGTGATAATCCTTTTGTTACTAATTATGAACCCTAATTCCTTAGGTGACTCAAAATTAGCACAAGCATTAAGCACAAGACTTATAGGAAATGCATTGCAATGAAGTTCTATTCCTAGAATCAATCTCACAGTGGTAATCTATTCCAGTTCTAGCATGAACACACATTTTCCAATTATGCATTCATACATAAGATCAATTTCATGAATGGCCAGTTCAGAAAAAGCATTAAACATTGAAAAGATTACTCAATTTGAACGAATTTGAATTGAAATCAGAGTTAGAACAAACTTACATCAAGATTTGATTGAATTCATCCTATCCTAACCTAGGAAATTTAGAAACTCATAACTACAAGCTGAAATCTAGAAGAAGTAGATGAGAATTGAGGTGGAGAAGCCATGGATTCTTCAATTCTTTCTTCCAAAAGCTCTTGAACACCCAGACTTCAGAACTCTCTCAGAGAACACAGATTCATAATCAGATAAAATGGCCAAAAGTCCTTTTTCAACTGCATAAACACGAATTTATAGGTTCTCTGCTCGTCCCCCAGCGCTGGGCGCCCCTGGCCTGCGCTGGGCGCCCCTGGCAACACAGAAACGTTGCTCTCTGTCTGCTGCTGACGCTGAGCGCCATTCTCCAGCGCTGGGTGCTGCTGCTGATCTGCTTCGTGGGCACTGGGTGCCCCATACTGGCGCTGGGCGCTGGTATATGCCCTGCTCCTGCAGTTTTCTTCCTTTTCTGTCCGGGCTGAACGTCCAATTCCAGAGCTGAGCGCTGGATTACTATTCCTGCATACTTTCAACATATTTGAGTATATTTTTAATATAAAAGGATCAAAACTCTAATCCAACTTTATTCATATCAAAGTATGTATTTTCCTATCACTTTTCCTATGATTTCTAAGATTATTTACGAATTATTTCCTAATTACACTTCCAAACTAACATAAATTGCGCATTCATCAATAATCATCTTAAAAGTCATGCATAAGATGATATATGATCAAACACTAACAATGTATCAAAATTAAATTCATTTTTAAAATGCATGAATACAAATGGCCAAGACCTTAGAATAGCTAAGCATATAAAACACGATAGGAAATGGGAATAATGAGGCTCATAGGACGGAAGAGAAATGCTAGCAACACACTTTTTAATACTCTTTTTTCAATACTCTTCCTTCTATTAGTTAAAATTCATGTGGGTCCTACAAAATTCAAGTGGGCCCCACATGAATTAATTTCAACCATTTCCAAAATAGTGGGTCCACATGAATTTCAACCATTAGGATAAAGTGTGCTGAAAAAAGAGTGTGTTGCTAGTACCCCTCTACTAGAGGGAATTAAGGGTATGAATAGTTAAGTGATCCGTTGAAAATTTGTGATCTAGCATATTTATGATTTCCATAAGATTGACTTATTTAACTAACAAGCCAAACATGTTTTTTGAAAAATTGAAAAACATATTTAATTACGTATATTAATAATTGAGTTTTTTTATTAAAAAATTTGACATATTAAGTAAGTTAATTTCTTAAATATTTATGCATGCAGTTAATATTTTATAATATTTACTTAATTATTAATTATGTATAAATCTGATATATTCATTATATATATATATATATATAATAACTTTGTTATATGGAATGAGACATGTAATGATTTTTTTTTTTTTGACTAAATGATTTTTTTTATTGAAATGTATAGAATTTTGCTATTCTATAAATTGAGCATGTGGTAGAATCGTGGTTGACACAACAAGAATTTTTAAGTTTTGCTATTAATTTTAGCTATTAATAAAATTGGTAGTCAATCCCAGGCTAAATAATTATATATCAGCTACAATATATCCCATATATCCCACTAATTACTCATACTTCAATATTATTGATTCTGTTGTTTCGCAATATTTTTCAAAATAAATATTAAACTTATTTAAAACTACATTCATTTCTCATAATTTACCATTTACCAGTTCCAAAAATCAATCAAATTCTATTGGCCTCTTTTTCTCTTGGTTTCTCTCTGACTTCTCTCTCCCTCATTTTCTCTCTAACTTTTCTCGTAACTCTCTCGTTTCTCTTTTTCTCTCCCCAGATCTTCGAGCTCACAGAGATCCAATTCACAGAGAGCCAATATCTATGTCCCCTCTGATGCGAATGCGGACACAGAGATCCAATTCTATATTTGAAGATGAAGGTTTTGCTTTAAAACCCTAAATTTATGCAATATTTTGATTTCTTGCTTTCGCAGCTCGATCCTTCAACACCATTATGCTTGATCAACATCATCGTGCTCACAACGCTAGGTCACATAATAGATCACCATCATTTGCTTCATATGTCAAATTCCTTCATATTTTAGTAATCGTATTATTTTTTTAAGCTTTTCATATTCATTCTTTTAAAATCGTAGGCATAGTTGATAGAAATTCACATAACTTCATTATTATTCGTAAGGACAAAACTTATATGAAGTTTCGTAGATAAGTATTGTTTTCCAATGAGAATGGAATATGTTATAATTTAATAAATTGGTACACATGTTTTATTTCCTTTAAAAAATAACACATAAATTATCTAAGAACTACTTTTGCAATTTTGTGAAGTTAAAAAATTTAAAAGTAACTAGTACGATACCCGTCCATTGGCTTTTGTTTTTATGATCATGATCCCCCCTCCACGCTCTTCTTTGGCTTCCACTTTATGGCATTCTTCTTTATTCTTTTCCTTCACAGAGGGTGTTACCAATCACAAGATCAAAGAGATGAAGATCAACTTCATAGGAGAAGTAGTTCCTAGAAGCTTGAAAACTTGCAAGTGAGAAAGATTTCTCAAATGGAATCATATTGAAAAAGATGCTTAATTGTGTACATTAGTCTCTTATTTATAGGTTAACTATGTAACTAACTCCTAATTGGGTTGTAACTAACTCTAACTAACTCTTCTAATTCATAACTTCTATTACCCCCCTCAAGCAGACAGGTGGATTACAAATCAGCTTGAATTACAACTTTACAAGCTTCTAAAAAAATAGCCACAACATGTAAAACAAAACAAAAACAAAAAATTTCAAAACAACTAAAAAAAAAAGCAGCAGCATGGCCCAATCTGTGACCATAGTGGGCCAGGCCCAGGAGAGGGAAAATCCAGGAAGCTTCCAGACCCAGCATCTATTCCTCAGCAGTTCCATTCTTTCCCTTCCCAAGTTGAACCCTAACAATGAGCAAGGTAAAGGGAATGACGACGGTTATCAATAGCGAGCGGCGGAGGTTTCAGCCGGGATCGAAGACGAATCCTGAGCGCGGCGATGAAAACAATGGCGAACAGTGGTGGTTTCCACCGGGATCGAAGACAATGATGCAGCCAAAGGAGAATCCGGTGGAGAAGGGATACACAGAAGAGAGGTCCATGGTGGGTGAGAGGGTTTCGACGGTGGAGAAGAGGTTGAGGACGTTGTTGACGGCGACAAAAGAAGCAAGTAGAACGAAGGACCTTGTTGGTAGTGTAACATCCTAAAAATTCAAATATAATTATTTTAATAAAAAAAGGGTAGTATAAGAGTTTATTATAATTGTTTTCTTTATAATAAAAATCCAGTGGGTTCCACAATAATGTAAAATTGATTTAAAAAAATAAAATAAAAATAAGGATAAGAACCTACCCTGGACTAAATTATTGCGGCAATAATAATAGGAAACATAAGCTTATCAAGGCCCATGCTGTGTTACCCATTATAAATAGATAGTTTGAGTGTTTTAAGCTCAATTTCGCATAATATGACTAGACCCCTAACTTTAGATGGATATTTCGTAACCAAAGAGAACTTGTTTGAATTCGAGATATGCATAATAAATATATCCCTGTCTCTTAGCGTTCCATAGACACCAAATTCGTCCAAATTGGATTCTTGTAGCTCAAGTTATGACCAAATTCGTACACACTATTCATGTTCCAGCGTCAGAACCGTTTTTTAAAATTCTATCCATGTTTTGACTATCTAAACGCTGGTTTCAGATTTTGTGGTCTTCATAACATTTGTAGACAATTCTTTTATCTTTCCAAAAATATAAAGTTTATAATTTTTGAATGTCTATAACTCAAGATATGTGCGAAATACAGAACCATATGCAGAGTAAGCGGGCTTAGCGCGTTTTTACACGTTTTGGGCTATTGGGGGCTTTATAAATAGAATCTTAACACTCTTAGGGTGCATTTTTGAACCCTAATTACACTTAGAAACTCAAACGGCTAAGAAGAGAAGAAATTCAATGATTAAGAAGAGATAGTTGTGGAAGAGGGAGTCTAGGAAGAGGAAGATGATGATAACTCTTGGCAAACGTTAGGATTCGCGGTAGGAAACGCTTAGAGCTATTTGGAGGTATTAGGAGGTGAGTAACAATACTTTTCATGAACCCTTTCCATGGGATATATGATTGTTTTTGTTGATAAGGTATTACCATGTGGTTTTGGGAGTCTTTAATTGACTTGATGCATATCGTTAGTAACCTAAATTCTAAAATTGGGGTTTTGTTTAATAGGGGAATTAATTGATTAATTGATGTTGTAACGTGCCTATTCATGTATGATATGTTGTGGTATTCATGATTGTTTGTTATTGGTGGAAGTTTATATGTTTAAAATTGAGGGAAATAGTTTGTTACATGCATGAGACATGACGTATTTGAGTTATAATATGTTGTATGATGTTTGCCGCAATACCACCTATGATAGGGGTATCGAAAAGTAATACCACCGTAATGAGGTATCGAAAGTAACACCCCCCATATAATTGGGATTTCGAAAAAGAGCAATACCGCCTAAAAAGGGGTATCGAAAGTAACACCGCCACACGTTGGGGTGTCGAAAAGGGAGAAATACCGCCATGTGCACATGGGAGGTATCGAAATAGAAACGTCCCCGACAGGAGGGTGACATCGAAACATTCCTCACTAGAAGGGGTGGGCAATGGGATGCCATTGTCATGTGATGTGTGAGATTTATGGCATGCCGGCAATAGACCAGTTTAGTTATAAGGCCTTCGAGCCACTTGGATTAATTTAGAATTTACTTGGTATGTGGAATGTGATGCATTGAGATGAGTTGATCTTATGCTATATGCATTTGACTTGATGAAATTTTTGTTGTTATTAAAAGTATTTTTTTATATATTATTTTGGGAAATTAGCGGATACCATGGACAGTTTTTTGGTTTAAATGCATCTACTGAGAACAACACTATTTCTGAAACATTTTATAAACTGTATTGTTGATCACTGGGATTTTATATCTCATTATAAGTGTCGTTTTCAGAGACAGAGGACATCGCTGTTGAGGATCCAGAGATCTGAAGAGTTATTTTTGATTAACTAGTTGGTTAGTAATGTAGTATGATTTAGAGTATTATGCGGACGACGTTCTTTGGTTTACATACTATTTTTCTCAGATTGTAATTAGACGCCCGGTTTTGAGGCTTTTAGTTTTTATTCAAATGATTGGATTTAATAATATTTTTCAATACTTTGTAAATACTATTGTTTTATTTAATACGAGGTATTTTCATACTTAGTTATTTAAGAAAAAATTTATGACTTGTGTTTTTTTTTTATTAAATGTTTTGAAGGATTTTTATTGAAATTAATTTGGGTTACTAATGTAACAAAGGGCGTTACAGGTAGCGCCATCGCGGGGAAGAAGGATGAATAAGATGTGCGATTTACGCCGGGATCAAAGACAGAAATGGCAGATCCATAGTCGCAGGAGAGGTTGGTGAATGAGGCCAGTTTGAACTTGATCAGCTCGAACTCGATCTCGGAACCCTCGCCTTCGATAATCACTGGCGAACCGAGAACAAGCCTCTGGTGGAGGTGCAGTGCACGGTGGAGACCTGGTTGAGCCCTAAGCCGCTGTCAACGGCCCCGGTGCCTACTCCTTCGGGTCTGTCGGAAATTGTCATCAAAGAAGAAGACCAGGCGAAGAGCTCCTCTGTTTTATCGACGGCTTCAGGGACCAGATCGACGATGGCGGAGACCTCCTGTGATTTCGTTGGTTCTTCCTCAACCCTCAATTCTTGATCTTTGATCCAGTTGTTGCATCCATAGACATGATTGGAGGAACCACCGGACTCGATGTTCTCCACCGTGTCGGACTAAGACTGAGTACCACCGGACTCAAGATCTAAGAACTATGGCACTGCATCACTATTGAAGGTGACAAAAGTGCATGTGATTTGTTGCGACCGTCCCGTCCGGGAGTCGCGAAAAGAAGGTAAAAACATAGGAGTCGCCACCAATATTTTATTTGGGAAAAACATTTGAAAAACCATTTATTTTAAGGAAACTGGTCATTTTTTAAAAAAGAGATATTTGAGTTCGGGAGTCTGTTACGAGTAGGGAAGGTGTTAGCACCCTACATCGCCTGTTTAAAAACGGTAACTCAAGTTAATTGTGCAAAATAATTTTAATAACCTTTGAAAATATTTATTTTTACCCCATTTTGAAATTAAAACAAAAGAAAGTGAACACAATAAAAGGGAAAATAAAATTTTGGCTTGACAGAATGATTGATTCTGCTCCTACGTATTCCCGGGTGCGATGGAAACTCAAAGCCACGTAGTTCTTGCTAAAAAAGGTTGATGGGTTGGTTGATTTTATTTTAGGTAAATATTTGATTTTGAAAATAATTTTGAGAAAAAGGATTTAATTTCAAAATAAATTCACTCTTGCACAGGGGTCCAAGATAGCAAAGCTATACGATAAACTCTTACAATTCATACGACACTTGAGGATGAAAAAATCATACATCAACGTCGCAGATTGTTGTGTGAATTCAAGAAAACCCTTTTTTATTTTCAGAAATAAATTCTTCTTAAAAATTTTACTAAGCCAAAAAAAATTGATTTTCCTTTTTAATTTTGAAAAAGGGATTTTGTTAAAAAAAATAAATTCACTCCTGCACACGGTCCAAGATAGCAATGCTATACGATAAACCCTTACAATTCGTACGACACTTGAGGATGAAAAAAATCTTACATCAACGTCGCAGATAGTTGCGTGAATTCAAGAAAACCCTTTTTTATTTTCAGAAATAAATACTTCTTAAAAATTTTACTAAGCAAAAAAAAAAAATTGATTTTGCTTTTTAATTTTGAAAAAGGGATTTTGTTAAAACAAATTCACTCCTGCATAGGATCCAAGATAGCAATGCTATACGATAAACCCTTACAATTCGTACGACGCTTGAGGATGAAAATTCAAACATCAATATCGTAGATTGTTGTGTGAATTCAAAAAAATCCCTTTTTTATTTTTTATAAATTTTGTTTTAAAAAGATATCTTATTTTAAAATTTTTTACTAAACATATTTCTTATAAAGAATGGATCTAACCTAGATGAAATAGCCCAATGCTTTAATGTAACAGTAACAAACAAAAAGGCAAACGGGGCCATATGCTACAAATCCAAAAATAACATCAGAACCCAATCCTTAATAAACCAAATAATAAAGAAAGAAACAAAAAGTGTAAAACGGAGAGAAGCTTCTAGCTTCATTATTACCACCAACGTGACAGAGAGCAAGAGAGAGAACCAAGGAGAATGAAAGCAGGGGCGGCTGGTTTGAGTAGTGGTTTGCGCGACGGATCGTGGTGAGGCGCGAACGGGGACACGAGGATCTGAACGGCGTTGGAACGCGTCTAGTGCGACGCGACAAAGCGGGTTGCACTGCGAATGATTGGCGTGGAGGAACCCTGCGGCGTAGGGATGCGGTGGTGACGGTGGTGTTGTCGTGGTGGTGCGGAACGGTCTGAAAGGCCCGGATCTGTGTTCTGTGGCTGGTTCGTGGTGTTGTGTGCGCAGACCTGGAGGCCAGATCCATGTGTGTGGCGTTTCGTCGCGGCAGGGATGGTTGCGGGACTGAGTGGCACGCGTCCCGTGGCGGAGCTGGGCTATGGTACTAAGCAATGGCCTTTCTTCTTCCTCATACTTTTATTATCATCTCTATGATCCTTTGTTGTTGTTTTTTTTCTTTTGTTGAAAGAGGAAACATAATAAAGGAAAAAAAAAGAGTTTGATGAAGATGAAGTTGAATGATTCAGGGTGTTTGAATTAGAGAAAGATGGGGAGGATGAGGGAGTTCAAAATGATTAAGAGTTCATCTCACTCCCTTTTGCTTTGTTTTTATTTTTTTTGACATTGAAGAATTTTCCTTTTAGCTCTCTCTACTCTTGAAATCTGAATGTCTTCCTCCTTTTCTTGTACAAGATGATGCTTCGTTTATATATTAACCACAGGGGAAGATAGTGCCAAAATTTGTTACTAGTATGCTGTGAGGTGTAGACAAAAAAATATGCGGAGGATGGTACATTTTGTGGGGAGAATATCAGTCTTTGCTCCACCATCTTGCTTGGTTGTTGCAGATGCAGGGTTGGTGCCTCCTTGTTTTGGAAAAAAGCATAAGAGAACAAAAGAAAGGGAAAAAACAAAGCTGGCACATACCTGAAATGAAAAAAAAACATATAACATTGGGGAGGGGGAATGGAAAAGTTCCAAATTATTTTTTATTATTATTTTTTTAAGATAAACAAAACAAAAGAAAAAGGAAAAAAGAATCAAAAAGACCCCATTTTTTTATTTGGGTTTGGATTATGGGCCAACAAGACATTTGTAACAATAAAAATGGGTCACACTAATCCTATAATGGGCCAAGAACAAAAACACGTTTTTCCTTTTGCAAAGTTTTTTTTATTTATTTATCATTTTTTGTTTATTATTTTTTCAAAACATTAATTAGAAAAACATGCTGACAAAATTAGGTGTTCACATGATTTATCCAATCTTGAAGGTGGTGTTGTTGGTTGCTGGCTTGATCAACTTGATCGGAATCATAGGAGCCTTATCAAGATCTGAATCTTGCTCGAAAGTGCCGAAAACGATTTGGTAGTGGCCGTTCTCCTCCTTTGAATCAGAATCATCTTCTTCCTCTGAATCCGAAACATGTTCTTCCTCAAGGTCTGAATTTGAATCTGAATCTGAATCGCAGAGATCTTCATCCATGTTATTTGCGGAAGCATGGTATTGCTGGGAACATACAAACTCCTGAATTTATTTATTTTTCTTTTTTTTTTTTGTTTCTACGCTACTTGATTCATTGTTTGGGATTTCGATCCTATGGGCACGTGGTGTGGGTGAGTGTAGCAAGAGATGCCGACGACATTGCGCACAGGTTGGCTGTGCTGTAAGGCTTGATTATGCAAATTGGTTTGAGGTATGAAAGTTAATGGTGGTTCTGGTCAAGTTGATACTTAATGATATAAAGATAGTTCTTCCCTGGAACAATTAACAAAAAGGACGACTAGCTACTTGAACCTAAATTGACTCTGAGATCATATTGTAGCATTTTTCTAGAAAAATATATCGCGGGTTAGCTTCGACAAGTGTTATTTTGCACCATTCTATCGGTTTAATCAATTCTTACCACTATCATGGAAACTACTTCCTCTGTATGAGTGTTTCTGCATAGAATTGCCGATTTGAAGGGAATTGCTTGCTCTAGATTCAATTTAACTATGTACCTTTCAAGTACATCATTAAGAATAGACAATGCTTGAAGCAACAATCTAGTGAATTATATACGTTAATGAAACAAGTAAAAGAAAAAAAAATTGGAACTAAAATGAGCGAGTGATGGGGAAAAAAGTTCAGAAAGTTGAAGAATCTCAGTTAATCATGTACTGAAATTGCAGGATAACAAGTATAATTACAAAATGAAGTAAAAGCAACTCGATGGATCTCGTGTTCCTTTTCAAAGCCAAATCTATGTCGTGCGGTGTTGGAAAAGCAATTCAAATTTCCAAATAAATGCAAATGAGTGGGATTTTAAGAGATACATTTCATGTGATGGAGGGATGTATCTTGACTCTTGGAGACTCCACAATATAAAGAGAGATTAGTTGGGAAGGTGAGACAATTAATGTCCACTAGTCACATTCATGAATGGAAGCCATGTCTCTTCACTGTATAAATGGGTCATGTGAGGAAAGTAGGATCATCCCAATCAAAGCAAGAGAGAGCAAGTGTGTGAGTGATCACTTGTAGAGAAAGTCTCTTGTGTGAGTGAATGTTATCATTTCTTGTAACTTGAGTGTGGTACTTGAGTTTGTAGAGTGATGCACAAAAAGTGGGGTGGGTTACAAATATTGTAATCACATATTTGAGATAGTGAATACACTTTATTGGAGTGTTTCCGTGGACGTAGGCAAGAGGTGCCGAACCACGTTAAATTCTTGTGTTCTCTATTATTTTTCTGTAGTGTATTTTTCTTGTGTTCTTACGATCCTTTATCTGTGTGAGAGATACCCAACACGCGGATATGCGATGGATATGATAACCGGAGCTGTAATGAATATTGGTACATGGTACCACAAATTTTAAAAACTTGGATTCGAGTATGGTAAAATATATCATATAGAAATATACAAAAAGCGAACAACGAAACAATTATAAATCAGAAGATAAAAATAAGATTAAAGGTCCATTTAAGTTCTTGACAAGTTTTGAGGTACCACAGTTTGTCCACGAGATAAAAAACTCACCGAATAGTCCCCGAGAATTATCAAAGAGGGACATGCTAGTCCATTTGTTTGTCTTTGTCTTGAAGACGTCGTTAAAGTGCTGATGTGTATCATTAGTGTATCTAGGTGCCTAGGTAAACAATCACTGCATGCAGAATAGACATGAGAGAACAATTATGCGTTGACCCTATAAAGTTCTCAACCTCCGGTCCATATTATAAGAGACAAAACCCAAAATCATATAAACCAAGGAAAAGTTTTGAAATGAGCTAATTATAATTAATACTCATATAGATTTCCAAAAATACCCCTTTTAATATTGATGAACCAACCCACTTTCATGGAAAATTGATACTTCTGGTAAATATAAATCATATTATAAATAAGGGTAATATTGGAAATTAGCATTTAATATATATGTGAAAATTGATGCATGTTTCTAATATGTTGGACCAAAAAAACAGACTCATTTGTTTCTTATAATATGGACCGGAGGTAGTATTATTTAAGTAATCGAATTTAATTAGTCTATGACAATTTCTATCATGGGACAAATTAATCATTACATGTTACAAGTAACACAACACATGCACAAGATGCACCATACCAAAAGCATCAATACAGGTTATATGGACGAGTTTAATGGACACTTGGGCACATTAATGGTACATATCAACGGCGTGTTGAATAAAGTGACAAACGAAGAGACTAACTTGTCCCTCTATTGTCATTCTCATGGAATATTCGATGAATTTTTTTCTCAAAGACGAAAGTTGGACCTCAAAAATTGTCAGAGACTAAAATGGGCTTCATTCTAAAAATAAGATTCAATAAAACTTCATAAAGTATTTCAAGTAAGCAAAATATAAAGATGACGTAGGATATGAAGGGAGTGATGTAATAGTTGGCTTCATTTAACAGTAAATCAAACAATTAAGAAACAAAATTTAGTGTTTGACATATAATGATAACTTGTATTTGAGAAAGTCTGCATTACCATCGTTGTCCATTTCTGCCAGTAACCGCTTATATAACAGCAACTACGGCGTTCATTTGTGTCTTCAACAACAGTGAATGCAAGAGGAATCAGGTCCTCCTTGACACTAGATCAAGATTAAATGTTACGATCTTTTCCACAACCTCTTCGATAAATTCATATTCGTACCTACAAAAGCACAAGGCTTTTTATTTCATTTATTTATGCACGGTTTTTGCTTTCTTCTTATTAATCAGAATTTATTTATCATGGTAATAAAATTTAGCTTGCCTAATTATCTTTAGAGAAAATATTGTCACAAGAAATACATTAAACTGAAACTGGAAACAAAACCTTAACAACATACACGAAAAAAAATTAACAACAAGAACAATATACCACTCCTATTTCTTCTACAATTTCTTGTAAAAGTAATTGAAACAATTATATTTACCCGCAACTTTTATCACACCATTCTTAATAATTATTTTTTTATTAGTAAAAACAATACAAATATAATTTTCAATACTCATTTCTTTCTCTTTTCACCAAACAAATAAATTGCGAATTGATGTAGGAAAACTGGTTTTCGGGGAGCATTTTCCTAATTGAAAATTTAATTAGAAGATTGGAATTCCTATTTAACATTTTACATATTTTCATCAATGAGATATATATTCAGTAACTAATAATCATATTATTAACAACTCGTGTTGTTATAGTCTTTTGCAGAAAATATGAGAAATATTTGATAATATCTTTTTTATATTTTGGATATTTTAGAGCATCTTATATAATCTCTTAGGATTTAATTTTTATTTATATTTAATGATTTGTTTCCTTATTTAATAAGGGTTAGGATTCTATAGTTAGTATAAGGATTTAACTGGTATGTACTGTCACTGTAAAAGATATTTTTACATAGTCAATCAATTATATATTTTCACATCATTAAAAATATTTGACTTTTATCATAAGTACCATAAAAGTCATAAATAAGATGATTTATAATTGATTGATAATATAAAAAACTTTACACTAACCATATATCAAAATTAAACACTAAGTATAAATAAGATTATTATAGTTGTCTTTTATGATCAGCTCAATGCATAATCATTACATCAAATTAATATCAGCCTTATGTTATTTTGATAATTTGAAATCCTCTTATTTTTATGATCAGCTTAACACATAATCATTACATCAGATTAATATCAACCTTATATTATTTTGATAATTTGAAATCCTATTATCCATCTTCTTCATTCCCTACCAAAAACACTACAATTCAACATAAGAGTGGTACCATCTTCACGACATGTCCTGACATTATTATGTTGGATCCTAAAAATTCAGAACTTCGATTAGTCACCTTTCTTTATCATTTTGTCCTTTATGCCTCCTTCTCCATTGTTTGCTACCGCCCCACCATTGTCCACCTTTGTTGCTCAAGTGATCCTTTCGTCCGACAAGTCCACCATCGGAATCATCTATCACCGATCTATTGGGTCTTATACGCTCCCCCATGCGCCATCGTATGTTCTCTCCTTCCGATGACACATCTGGCCGGCCACCTATTCGACTGTCATTTGTTCTGTAGTACTTGTTGTCATCCCTTTTACTCAAATTTATCCTCTCCTTGTCTAATAGCATACAAGACTCAGCCTCTTTACCTCTGGTTACTACCTCAACGTGGTTGTTTGGCTCGCTTGGGTTGTGTTTTGTTGTGTTCAAAACTCATATATGTTAATTTTTGGCTTTGTTCTGGATCTTGTTTCTTCTTTATTTGTCATGCCATTTTTTCTTGCTAATAGATCATCATTTGTTCTCTTAATTTCCACCGACGATCAATCTGATACTGACTCGTGTCCTAAAGATGAATCATATTAATGGTGACTTCCGTTCCCGTCAACGATCACTCCTATGATGACTTATGTTGATAATGAGTCACACTAGCTAGCTCAGCTCTCCGTCCAAGAAGTTTTAGTCTCAATTATTTTTCCCAAATGCATCGTCCCATATGCAATGGTCTCGTCCCTATCTTGGAAGCAGTTGCCCACCTTGGTTTCAATTTTAATTATGTTGGCTCTCCGATATTGTTATTTAAAGATTCTAAATAAGGTTTTGAGAAGTTTGGAGTTTAGACCTTGATTTGTATGATTACTTGCCAATATATTTCTGTCAAGTTGATGATCATTAAAGCCATCTTGCTAAGTTATTTTTCCAACAACTCTCTTAGTCTTCTCTAACATCCCTGAGACCTTCCAAACCATTATTTTCGTGGAGGTCAATTTTTTGTTTTATTTTAATCAACGCGAAATGCATTGTTTTTATGTAACAAGCTTAAATTTTAGTAAAGTTTAACTTGATGGGAGTCTTAAAAAATCTAAAAATATCTGATAATATTTTTTTTATATATTTTAGAATGTTTTAAAGTATCCTAGATGATATTTTAGGATTTATTTCTTATTTATGTTTTATGATTTGTTTTCTTATAATTTAATTATGACTAGGATTCTACAATTAGTATAAGTAGGACTATATAGATTATAGGATTGTTTTTGGTAATCACCTCAGAGCAACTCCAATAAGAGTTGCTTAACAGGTTCTTAAACTTAAGGGCAATTCTTAATGGGTTGCACCATTTGTGCATTTTGATGTGAATGTGACATATAAGGATGATTGCTTCTATAAGCAATGGTTGTTATATAAGGACCACCAATATAAAAAGAGAGAGCGAAATACAATATTCAACAGTCCAACCGTAAATGAATTAATATTTTAAATTGAAACAAAAATAAATGTAAGTAAAGATGTGAGGTAATTTGTGTGACATATTTAGTGAACTTTTAAGAATTACACCATTTGAGTATAATATTGCTTAAAATGGTGCAAAGTAAAAAATAGTGTAGTGGCATGATAAGACACATAAAAGATAAAATGAAGTAACTCTAATGACTTGCAATATTGGAAATGCTTTCGACACATAACCATCACATTAGATTCATATCAAATTTATATTATTGTGAATGTTTAATGTGTATTTTGGTCCCACTAAATATGGCGGGATTTAATTTTAGTCCCACCAAACATTTATATTTTGGTTTTGACCCTTAAATGTTTTAATTTTTTGGGATGGGTCCCTACTATTAGGGGACTATCATTAATTGATGATGTGATAGACAATATGCCATATCATCAGAGCCACATGAACAAAAAAAATCATTTTTAAATCCATGTGTTAATTAAAAAAATTATTTAATTTTATATCCATGTGGATTAATAATTATTATTATTTAAAAATTTTTAATAAATAGATTTTATTATAATTTTTAGATAATAATTATTATAATAATTAAATATACTCACAATTATATATTTTAAAATTATATAATTATACTAATTAAATACAATAGTATATTATTAAAATAATGTTTAAATATTTTCAATAAATAATAATTATTACATAATTCTTAATTAACTAATTATTGTTGTAAATAAATATTTTAATTATATAACTTGTAGTTAAGTAATTATTAGTTTATTACTTATATTTAATCATTATTATATTTATTATTTAAAAATTATATAATAATTATTATTATTAAAATATTTAAATAACATTAATTATTAATCCATGTGGATATAATATTTAATAAAAAATATTTAATTACACTAGTTGATTTAAAAATAATTTTTTATACGTAGCTCCGATGATGTGACACACCATCTGTCATGTCATCAGTTGGCGGCAGTCCCCTAATAGCAAAGGTCAATCCCCAAAAATTAAAATGTTTAACTAAGGATGTAAACCAAAGAAAAAAAAATTAAGGGATTAAAACCAAATCTCACCCTATTTAGATGTACTAAAATATTCATTAAGCCTATTTTGAATCTTTAATATCTCTTTTCTTACTTTGATCTAAAACCATCCAATTCAACCATATATATAAATGTAAATACTGAACATCAAATCTCAATGTTAGTTTTCTCCCTTCATAACATGTATTTGATTCACTTACCGTTAGAAATCTACAAATGAACTATCTATGCCAAAAGAAAAAACTAATACCAACAGACATGGCGCTAATTATGGACATTAGGAGAAAGCTAATTGAAAGTATACGTACCCAGTTTTGAAATGCCATTTTTCCAAGTTGGCAACTTCAGACAAAGCTGACCTCCAATTTTGCACCTTCGTTTCCTTGCCCAGCCTATTTTCATGTGTTGTCATGGCTTTTTCATAACTATTTCTCTGATGCCATACATCCGACGGTTCTACCTTGTAATATATTGGCCAAATCATGTTCTTTTTCATGCTTTTCGACTCAAGGATATTTACAAGTTCATCAAGGCACCACGAGGAAAATGCATAGTTTTCAGAGAAAACAATAATTGAAAATTTTGATTCTTGAATTGCATTAATAAGAGTTTCTGAAATCTGGTCTCCACCCTCCAATGCCTCATCATCCATGAAGGTCTTGAATCCCTTCTTACACAAAGCATAATAAAGATAACCTGTAAAGCTGTTGCGAGTGTCTCGACCTCTAAAACTGAGAAAAACATCATAGCGAGGCAAGGATTTGTTGACCAATTCCACAATACTTTGAGCAGTTTTAAATTCATACCTACAATAGCATAAGGTAATTTAACACTTAAGAAGTTTATTTAGAAGAACATGTTGTTTTCTCTTTCTATTGATCTGAATTGTTACTTCAATAGCATAAAAATAAGTTTGTCTAATCAATCTGTACAAAACATATTTGGCACATAAACTTCAAAACTACAATGAAACCAAAAAAAAAAAAAAACTGACAGTACCCCGTATCTCCAAAAACAACATTCCTTATTAATACAGTCAACAAAAATTAAAATATTGGACCGAAATTTCCTCTTTAATTTCGTAGATATTCAAGGACGAGGCATGTATTAAGTAAAATAATAATCATATGATTAACAGTTAGTACTAGGAGACTAGGGATGACAATTTGTATACTACCTATTGGGTACCAGCAAAAATTATTCACGATGGGTAGGATAATTACCTGCACAATGGATAAGGGTCTGGGTAGGTAATTACTCGCAAATTTGAATGAGTATAGGTGTGGGTATGGGTATTACGGTACACATCCTGCTCCACCCCCGCACATATGTATATGTATATATAACTATTTATTTATTTATATGACTAATATATATAATTTTAAATATAACACAAATTTTAAAACCAAAATTAATCTAAAGATTCTTAACTTTCTAAACCTAATGACATTTATAATTCCTTTTTGAGTGTTTTTATTTATTTAAGTATTTTGATTTGTAATGTTTTATGAGTAAATTTAAAAGACCTTTGAATCGTTTTTTAATTGTTATAACGTTTCTTTTGTTATTTATTATTTTTTCACCGTTAAACTGCAGGTAACAGGTACGGGTAGTTAGGTACCCAGAGGGTAAGAGTAAGGGTACTAAAGTTGCTACCTACGTGGGTACGGGTTCGAGTACGGGTAATTTTTTTAAACGCGGGTATGAGGACGGATACTATAGCATCCTACCCATTGCCATCCCTACATGAGACTAGACATTAATTGTTAATTTTTCTAAAAGTAATTATATATATATATATATATATATATATATATATATATATATATATATATATATATATATATATATATATATATATATATATATATATATATATTCACTACGTACCCAGTTTCGAAATGATATCCTTTAAAGTTGGCGACCTCAAATAAAGCTGACCTCCATTTTTGCACCTTTTTTGATTCCTTTCCAAACTTACTTACATGTTTATCCATGGCTTTGCTGTAATGAGATGCCTGATACCTTACATCTGATGGAAGCACTTTGTAAAAGATTGGTAAAACCCGTTGCTTCTTCAACTTCTTACAGTCAAGGATCTTGACTACTGCATCAAGACAGTGTGAAGAGTATGCATAGTTTTCAGAGAAAACAATTATTGAAAACTTAGATTGTTCAATTATTGCTTCGATATGAGATTGTGAAATATGGTTCTCAACCACCCATTTCTCATCATCCCTGAAGGTCCTGAATCCCTCCCGTTGTAAAACATTATAGAGAAAATCTGTGAAGGAGTAACGAGTATCTTCCACACTAAAACTGAGAAAAACATCATAGCTGAAAAAGGGACGGTTGATCCGATCCACAAGTTTTTTGGTGATCCAAATCACTATCTCTTGGACAAATTCATATTCGCTTCGTCCCCTACAAAAGTACAAGGCCTTTTAACTCATGCATGTAATACAATTTTTGTTTTCTTTCCATTGTATATCAGAATTTATTTAATCAAAATAATAAAACTATGACTGACTAATTAATCTGCACATAAACTTATTAACGTGACACAATACACTGAAATCCAAAACAAAACCCTTGCTACGTACGCACAACACACAATACCCCTTATTATAAGTAGCAAGTCATTTAATGATGGGTACTAGTAGACAATAGACATTTAATTAAAAAAGTTTGTAAGCTAATTAAAGTAACTGAAAATACTCCAATTTATTTATCCAAAATATAAGTAAATTTTAACTACTTCCATCCTATTTATTGAAATTATTCTCAAAATATCATTCATTAAATACAAATTTTGTTTTCCAGTGAATCATTTTATTATCAACAACACAAGCCTAACAAATAAAAAGAATGATAATTTAGATAATTAACGAATTCAATTTTTTTTCCTGTGATATTAACTAAATTAAGTATGAGATTAGTTACTTTAGCTTATAATATCGACATTTGGGGTACCTAGTTGTCGAATCCAAAACCCATCCGCTCAATTTGGCAACTTCAGTCAAAGCCGACCTCCATTTCTGCACCTTCTCAGAGTCACCTCCAATTCTATATTCAAGTAGAGCCAAAGCTTTGCCGTAACTACCTGCCTGATGCCTAACATGAGACGGATCCACATGGTAAAAAATTGGGCAGACCAACTGGTTCTTCATCTTCTTACATTCTAAGATCTTCACGAGTTCCTCAAGACACCACGCCGAAGATGCATAGTTTTCAGAGAAAATAACAATTGAAATCCTTGATTCTTCAATTGCTTTTGTAATAGAAGACCAAACATCATCCCCGAGACGCAATTTTTCATCCGTGAAGACGATCAATCCCTTCTCGTGCAAAGCATGACACAAAGAGCCTACTATGCCCGGTCGAGTGTCTTTCCCTCTAAAACTGATATAAACATCGTAGTTGTAATTGGGTACCGTTCCTTCATTCGCCATCACAATTGATTGATTGATGTCAATAATAACTAACAACTACGAAGAAGCAGAGTAGAGTACTCCTCAAAGTAAACGGACGCGATGGGATGAGATGAAATTTTATAAGGATGAGAAAGTGAAGTTCTATGACCAATTCCTTCTCAAGTCAAACATCGTTTTTCATGTTATCGTCTATAGTATACTCCGTTAGCATAATTGAAAATGCTGTAATATTATGTAATCTCTACCTACCCTCACTTTGTTCTCTTTTATAGTCTTTTCTTTTCTTTTCTTTTCTTTTTTTCTATGCAAGAAATCTCCCTCCCAACTGCCTTACTCCAACATGATCCATATTCCGTGAGCGGTGGGCAAAATATTATTCTATTGGAATTACATAAATTATTATTGTATGATCATCAAATATATAAAATATTTTGTATCCATGCGTTGCGCGCTGCATTGAAATTAACAATAACATTAATTATATTTTTTTAGCCGGCATCTTATACAGTTTTAAAAAAAAATCCATCTATCAAAAAATAAATAAATAAATCCGGCATCTTAATACTAACACAGTTTTAGTCATATATAGTAGTGTCGCCCTCCAATTTTAATAGGCCTCGTAGCGATTAATTCTGCCTTGTTTGGCTCAACAGATTTTTCATGGTTACAACTCCTTTCGCACCAAACAACTCCTAAGTAAGTACCCTCCAACTATGTTCAACGCATTAAATAATTGCATTAATTACTGTTGAAATCATAGTTGGTTACTTTTACAAGCAATTAGTATGTATGACAATAGGATTGTATGACACATGAGAGAAAGAAAGTAGAGGATCTATATCCGAATAAAATGTCAACCATCAAAGTGTCTAACACTCTCAAGCTAGAATCACCCTTTATAAATACATAACCTTTTCAAGTCTCCAAGAGTTCCATCCCAGTACTACTTTCTTTTCCCTTCAAACTTTCACATCCATTTCCACACCTTCAAACTAATACACCAATATTGTCATGAAGAGAGAAAGAGAGGTTGATGATTATGAAGCCAACTATACTGCCTCTCACAACTTTGAGTGGAAGTAGTTGTGGTGGTAGCAGTCTAGATTCTTCATCAAACAGGATGAAAGTTGGCAACAAAAGAGTTTTGGGTTTTGATTTGAATTTTACACCCTTTGAGAATTATATGGAGTTTTTGAAGATGGAAAGACAACTGCTTTGGTTGATATATTACTTGTAAAGAACTGTTGAGTATGTTAAATTAAATTTGGGAGGTACTTAGTATGTCATAGACTCATAGGTATATGAGTGTTCCTTTATCTTCTTCCATTAACAATTTTACTTTATTCAGGGATCATATAGTATATAAATTTGTACATTTCTTGGGCTATATTAGAACTTCCTATTTATTTGAGTAAAAAAATGTGCAAATTTTGCATAAACCAAGCCGTTTTCTTGTGCTAAACTTATATAGGCAAAAATCATACTTTGATTCTTTTGGTTTGTTTAATTAATTGTTTGTTTTGGATTTTGGTATTTGTTTTTGAAAATTTTAGTTTCTCTCAACAGGGGGTTTTAGGTTGAAGGAGTTGTGCGTTACAAATGAACGGCATCTGACTTTCTTGTAGTTTTTGAGGAATTTTGTTTTATAGGTTGAAGGAATTGTGTGTTTCAAAAGGTTATTTTATTATAAAAATTAATTATCAACATTTTTTTTTGAGGAATTTTGTCTTATAGGTTGAATGAATCGTGCTTTTCATAGGAATTGTGTTATTGTATCTTACATATATGTACCAAGGAAATTTGACTTCTTGTTGAAAGAGTTGTGGGTTTTAAAAGACTATTTCATCATAAAAATTAATTAACAAAACACCTCTTTGCAATTTTTGATGAATTTTGTCTTATGGGTTGAAGGAATAGTGTGATGCATAGAAATGGGGCTATTATTTCAAAAAATTGATTTGATTTATTGCAATTATCGAGAAGATTTGACTTTTGGTTGAAGCGTGAAAGAGTTGTGTGTTTCGAAAGATTATTTTATCATACAAATTAATTAACAAAACAAATTGTTTTACAGTTTCTGAGGAATTTTGTTATATGGGTTGAAGGAATCATGCGTTTCATAGGAACAGTGTTATTGTTTTTTGCAATTATTGTGGAAATTTGATTTTTGGTCGAATGAGGTGTGTGTTTCAAAAGACTATTTTATCATAAAAATTAGTTAACAAAATGCATTTCTTTGGCATAGTTTCGACTGCCTTTAGATGTCCTTTTTGGTATTTGTTTTTGAAAGTTATAATTTATTGTTTGTACTGGGTGTTGGGGTTGAAGGAATTGTACTTTTAAAGGAATCATGTCATGGTTTCTTTTTGTTTAAAGGGTCTATAATGTTGTGACCTATTGGAGTTGCTTAACTCCTCTTTTTATAAGCTCCATCGTGTCATTTCACAGTTTGTATTTTATATTACTCTAAACAACTTTTCACTCAAATTGTGCAATTATTAAAATTTCACTAAATGGGACCCAAAGTTACCCCCACATCATTAGCTCTTTATTTTCATTCAATATTTCTATTCATTTAGCACTATTATTTTCTCTCTTATTTTTATGCATGATTCTTATATAAGAACCAATTGCCTCTATAAGCAACCATCTTTATATGTAGTATTCATATATATTGAACAACATGTATTGAGCTATTATACCAATCTGTATTGTTCTGAAAATTCATGCACCAATTCTGATTGTACTAGTAATGTCATTCCTAATCTGGTTTCATTGGAGGATAACATAATGCTAACTAACCTCCCCACCATGGAAGAGGTCAAATCTCCAATTTTTGGCATGAATGGCTCTGGTGCTGCAGGTCCTGATGGTTTTGGTGGATTTTTTTCCAAACCTATAAGGATATTGTTGGAAATGATGTGTTTCAATCTGTTCTACAGTTTTTCTCTTCTGGTTGGATCTTGCCAAACTTAAATTCAAATATTGTGACCTTGATTCCGAAGTTCCCTGGTGCTGAAAGGTTTCAAGGTGACTGTAATTTTTGGGATCAACTTAAAGTAGTTTCTTTGGAGGAAAACTAATATTATTTGGTAGTGGAATTGGTTGGAATGAAGATCAAAGTTTACAAGTTTGTAGTGCTTGGGAAGGTGTAAGATGAGGGGAATGGAAGACGAAGGTGGAACTGCTGAAGAGTCATTGAGGAAAGGGTTAAATCAAATTTCGGGTACAAGAAGGTGAGGTGAGGTCAATGGGGGGACTGCCATGCGACAAACAATAGTTATAGGTGGTTTATCTTCTTTCTGTTGTGAAGGCTATCGAGTTATGGTGGAGCTTTTGGAAGGATGAAGTGCTGACTTGGATGGGTAAAAGTTGGATACAAAAGTTTTGGTAGGTTGGTTGCTGCTGATTTTATGCAACAATAGTTTTTAGGAAGGGGCAGGGTATCAACAAGTTTTGGGTTAATGCTATGCACAAGGGTTGATGAAGAGTGGCATCATCTGTTTGAAAAGAGTAGACTAAGGGTTATAGAATTTGAAGTATGGTTTAAATCATGATGTCTTTGCTTTGGAGTTCAGTGGAGTTGCTAATTTTGTGAAACAAATTTTGGGTTCAGTAGCGGCGGTGGTTCAACAGAGGAAAGGGTGTGGTCTTGGGTCATGGTTTTGCTGGAAAATCTTTGGAAAGAATACTGTGAGATACAAATTAATTATGATGAAATCTATAGATTGAGGAAAGGTTGTTGTTTAATTTTCTTTAGGGTAGGATCGTGGTTTTGGAATAGTGGGAGTTGAAGTTTGGTGTAAAGATAATACTCTTATTAGTCTTAGTTTAGTATTTTATCTACATCAGAATTTTGTTGGTGTAACTTTGTAATTGGGTTAGAGTACCCTCAGCACTCTTTTTGTTAAATTAGTGTTTATAAATAAATAAATAAAAACATAACAAAAGTGATTGCTGGTAGACTAGCTGAAGTTGCTCCTAAGATAATCTCATAGCAACGAAGGGGTTTTATCAAAGGTAGGCATATATCAGAGTGAATTTGCATAACTTATGAGGCAATTAATATGTTGGGCTACAAGACTTTTGGTGGAAACATTGCATTGAAGTTTGATATCGGAAGAGCATTTGACACCATAGATTGGTCCTTTCTTTTGAAAGTTTTGCATGCTTTTGGATTCAATTCATCTTTTTGTAAATGAATAGAGGTAATTCTGCATTCTGCCACGTTGTCTATTGCTGTAAATGGCCATCCAACTGTCTTTTTTTTCCTGCAAGAGAGGAGTAAGGCAAGGGGGTCCTCTTTCCCCTCTTCTCTTTTGTATTGCCAAATATGCTTTAAGTAGGAGTATCTCTCAATTGGTTACTTCAGGTCAGCTAAAGCCTATGTCAAGTCCTAGATCTTGCCCTCCTCCTACACATGTTTTATATGTTGATGACATAATGGTTTTTTGCAAGAGAAAGGTCCAATTGGTGAAGTCAATCATCCATGAAATGTTGATTTATAGCTTCCATTTTTACATGTGGCCTATTTCCCTCTTAAAATAATTGGATAGAAGCATAAGGAATTTCATCTGGCCAGGGAATGCTGATCACAGAAAACTTGTCACTGTCTCTTGGCAAAAAGATATGCTCTCCCATCAATGTTGGTCATTAGTTTAAGGTCCCTTAGATCCATTAATGAAGCTGCACTACTGAAATTAACTTGGAGTGTGCTTTCTTCTCAAGGTCATTGGTCTTTGCTTCTAAAATCTATATTTTTTAGGCATAATAAGCCAATTGGTCATTATGTAAAATTTTCAATAGGGCCAAGAGTGAGACAATTTATTAACATAGCTATATCAGGCAGATATGTTTTAAAGAAGCTTTTCTTTATCTAAATCCATCATGTAATACAGCGAGCTATGTTAAGAAGTGTTGGGTGGGTTCCTTCCTAAATGGGACCCACTAGATAAAATGTAAAAACACAGAGAAAAAAAAAAAGAATGGTTAACAATGGGTCCAAGCCCACGTGACACGTGAAGAAGGGATTTAAATCCCTGGGTTGGAAAAATTTTCAGTGGCTGCACAATAGACACAGAAGAAGAGGAAGAAAAAAGAGGGTTCTTATGGTAGAAGATGATATAGCAAACTTACTTCATTTTCGCTGAAATTTCACTATGTTATTCCTATCAATGAGCTCGTTAGTTTGATATATTTGATTTGTTGTTTTGTCTTCTCTTTGAGCTGAGTTGTTATACCCATTGTTGTGGGGTTTCTCTTTTGTTGCTTACTTGTATCCACCTTTTGGGTGATGTATTGTTGATTTGGTGTTCCCTAGTATTTCTAGGAAGACTTGGTGTACCCATTATTATTTATAGTGGAAGTTTTTGCTGGACTTGGTCCCGTGGTTTTTATCCCTACACTGGAGAGTTTTCCATGTTAAAATTGTGGTGTCATTGCTATTTATTTTTCTGTCATTGATATTATCCTGTAGAACAATATTTTTGTTGTGCCTATTTAT
The DNA here is from genome assembly GCA_030762895.1 of Sophora flavescens. Classification (NCBI taxonomy): domain Eukaryota; kingdom Viridiplantae; phylum Streptophyta; class Magnoliopsida; order Fabales; family Fabaceae; genus Sophora; species Sophora flavescens. The sequence goes on from CM061065.1 coordinate 53,150,127, forward strand.
TTGCACAGGTGGAAGAATATCCAGCTGTTTCCCAACAAGAAGTTATGGAGTTCTTCAATTCCACCCTCTAGATCACTTCTGGTAGGAGGTTAATTCATAATAAAGTTCCCACGGATGACAACTTGATATCAAGAGGCTACATAGTCGTGTCAAATTGTAGTCTTTGTGGCAAGGCTTTTGAAAGTTCAGATCATATGTTCCTGCATTATGAGTTTGGATATACTCTGTGGAGATGGTTGAGCAGTCTGCTAAACCTGCCAATTGACACTTCAAATGTTCATTCAATCCATTCATTATGTGATAAGCAATGGAGTGGTCAAGTGAAGGATCTTGTTCTGTCAGCTGTAATTCATATTTTTTGGTTTATTTGGTTTGCAAGAAATCAGTTGAGGTTTAACAATCATTCTTTGTCAGTCAAAAGAATCATTCACTTGGTTTCTGCTAATGTTGCACTCTCAAGGAACTTAACTTCGGGTAAATCATCATCTTCAATTTTAGAATTCCAATTGTTGAAGCCCTTTCATGTATCAATCCATCATCCTAAAGCTCCTCGGATCATTCAAGTAAATTGGTACAAGCCTCCTCGTGGTTGGATAAGATGTAACTCAGATGGTGCATCAAGAGGAAATCCGGGTCTTTCGGCTTACGGAGGTATTTTTAGAGATTCCAGTGGTGCTATCTTAGGATGCTGTTCAGATTTCATTGGTGTCTCCACTTCCTTCAACGCAGAATTGAAAGGATCTATGAAAGCTATTGAATTGGCATATCAAAAGGGTTGGCTTAAATTATGGTTGGATTATGACTCCTCCTTAGTGGTTGCTGCTTTTAATTGCATTGATTTGGTTCGTTGGAAGTATAAGAATAGATGGAGAAACTGTCTTGCTCTTACTAAGAATATGTTGTTTCAATTTACTCATATTTTCAGAGAGGGTAACACCTGTGCAGATAAATTGGCTAATTTTGGTATTAATAGTAGTGGTGTTTGTGGATCGGTTTGGATCAGTTTTGAGACAAAAACTCATCCGATCCAAATATTAAAACAACATGTGGTTCGGTTCGGTTTGGATTGCTTCCTTGAAAAAATCTGATCTGATCCGATTAAATGCGGTTTGGATTGGATCGGTTGATTCGGTTTTTACCGACACATCATTACATTTTATATTACAAAAAAGAACTAATATTACAAGCTAAATTGAACAAAATCTTAAATTTATATATACTTGTTGATACATTCATGTAATAGCATTTCATAAAATATGTATAAAATAAATAAACTTCATCATCATCTAGTTCCAAAACATATATTTTTTTTTATGTTTGGAACATTAGAAATAATAAAAAATTACGTCATAATCAAACTAGTAAATATTATGAGCAAAAAATCAACAAATAAAAAATTAACATTACAAAAAATAGAATAAACATATATTAAATTTTATATATGCAGTTTGGTTTGGATTGATTCGGTTTTTAAAAAAGGATCCAAAATCCGAACCGATCCGATCAGTTTTCACAAAACAAGATGCAAAAAAATCCAATAAACATCGGTTTTGTTCGATTTTCGGCTTTTTTTGGATCAGTTTTCATTTTTTATTTGGATTGATTTGGATATGAACACTCCTAATTAATAGTCCATGTTTTAATTTGTGGGATTTGCCCCCAAAGTTTATTTTAGTGGACATCAACCGTAATAGGTTTGGTTTACCTTTCTTTAGGTTTACTTGATTTTGTTACTTCTCACATGAGTTTTGGTTTGGTCATCTATGTTTTTTGTTCTTTTTAATTTTTTTTAAATAATATTGTTGAAGTGTTGTAAATGATGGGTAGAATCTAAGTTGCCAACCTAGTTGGAATCTTTTTTCTACAGTGATGTCTTTGCACTTCTTCTTTGCTTAAAAAAAATTGTATAAGAAATTTCCTTACCAGTCCAATTTTTAATAAATCAAGATAATCATTGGTTTAGGTATAAATGGTTATTCTCTAACAAAATTCAACATAACCAACTATTTATCATACCTATAAGAAAATGTGAAGAACCAATTATAAAATACAACAACTGTGTGACAATATGACATAAAAGTTTTAAAGAAATGTCTTACATAGCAATAAAAGTAGATGACACTAGAGAAGGTTGGATTCATATTTACATGTTTTGTAGCCTATAGCCAACTCCATCACTCAATTGTTTCTTCTGCCTAAAAGACATTGCAGCGAAGGATATTGTCTTCATGTTCAAATTAATTAAATAGTTAACTCAATACATTAATTTGTGTAACTTTATTAGGGATGTTACATTGGAAAAAATGTTTCTTCAAACCAATTATACTCAGGATCAATATCCATTGCAACATTGATAAACTCTTTGACGACATTAACGATATATCTTTAATAAAGCACTATCAAAAGTATTACCTTTATTGATGTTTCCTTGAGAGAAAAAATGCTATTAAATGTGACCCACGTCACATTTAATAGTGATTACTCGATGAAACGCTAGTAAAGTCAGCTTTATTAGCATAGGTTGATTATTTTTTCACATGATGATTAAAAAACCTTTGATTATTTTATTATGATGAAGTGTACAGAATATGTCTCTATAAATCTTTTTCAAAAGCGTATATTTTAATGATTTATTAAAGCTTTAAATTTGAGGCCTATTGGGTTATTCTTTTTTAAACATTAATATTGCAGAAACCCCTAACTAATATTGTAAACATGAAGCAGAAACTGGCGTTGTAGTATTTTTTATATCACTACTAAATATCATAATTTTGAGAATTACAATAAGATTAGTTAGCTTTAAAAAACAAACAAATATGAAGCAAAACTTAGGGAATTGACATGGACAAGTGAATACAAAGTTACAAATTTATTGATAACAAAATTACTTTGACAACAAGAGCTTGTTAAATCTTCCACTCCCGTTTGAAATTACAAAATTAAAAAATCTTATTTTGAGTTGTTCTTTAATTGAAAAAATGAGATTGCAAAAAGCATTCAGCTCCAAGGCATCCACTTGCCTATTGAATCTTCTAATTCAAAATGCTCTTGACAGTAGGGATGGTGGCGAAGAAGTCAATTAAAGGCACCTCTTTGGGATATGGACAAGTAATCCATAATCTCATTTCTAGTTGCCTTTTATTTGAAAAATTGACCTCCAAGACGAGTTGTTCTATTTGCCTCATTCGGTTGGTAAGGAAGGAGGGGAGAGAAAAGGAGGTTGGAGAGATACATTTGGTTAGGAAATATAGCAAAATTCCTCCCTCTTTCCCAAGATCAAGAAGTCCAATTCTCAACAGTCCAGTTGACATCTCTTCCAGTTCCTCGGCTGATGAGGATGGAGCACAAACCCACGTTCTGGATTTTATTAGTGCTTACATCCTTTATTTTGGATTTTATTAGCACTCACATCGTGGATGTTATTGAGCCAGATTTCTTCCATCTTTCCCCAGAGAAAAAAGGAAGCTCCAGAAATGAACACCATAACGGATTGAAAATGAATTAGTAAAATTTGAAGTGTGAAAGATAAGAACATAGACCAGGAATTATTTATAGGAGAGTTTGGTCAGATTATTCAAAGTAATGTTTTCAATGGCTTTGAGTTACAAAGCAAAAGAATTGAAGCATTGAGGAAATCATGTACTGAATATCCCATTTTGTTTAAATACAACTGATCACCTACACATACGATTTTGTTTAAATACGGGGGGAAAAATAATGTTGCCTCAAGTAACATAATAATTATCTCTTTGACAATGGTTGCTTGATAAAGTATTATTACATGTATATATTTTAGTAGCGCTTCTTTCGAGAAGCGTTTTAAATGGTGGAGTGTTATTTTTAAAAAGACATATAAGGTAAAATAAGTGCTATTTTTTTATAATGATTCCAAAAACCAACATCAATATATGATTACCAAATAACGGAACCCTTCCCTTGTCAACAAAGCATAGATCCCAAACAAGAAGCCATCAACTGATCCCAAACAATAACATAAGTAAAAAAAAATTATAAGCAAAATTTGTATTGAAGAATATTAGAGATACTCTAACACAAGTACAAATGGAGAACCAAAAGCGACAGACAAACTGTAAACATAATAGTACTCCTTAGCCGAATTTATTAACCATCTAATACACATGATTAATCATAAATTTTATAAAAGCATGTGTAAAAAAATGGTGTAAAACAAGGTATGAAAATGCAAGGGTAGGATTCAACATTCAAGAGGCAAGACCTTTGACAAAGAGAGAAACAAAGGCCTCCATTGCTTCTTTATCAGACACAAGACCTATCTCAACTCCATCACCATTTCTGCTATCAGAAAGACAAAAAGCTCCAGTTCTATCTATCGACACCATCTCCACCTTCTTTGGTCTTCCCCACCCAAAATCACTACTATAAACATCAAACCTTGGTGACCCAGCAGCACCAACTATCTTGTCATCAGTGTTTAAACCCTCACACAAATATGTTGACCATCTTTCTGCTCCACTTAGCACTCCATCATTCAGAGTTTCCAATGCTGCACTTATTGCTTCCACAGCTACAATCAGTGCATCTTCCCCTAATAACTCTCTTGTTTCAACCGCCGGCATTCTGGCAGCAATGCAATTTCCGAAATATGTTGGAGGAAGAGGTGGCTCTAAGCGAGGCCTACAATCAACATTCAAAGCCAACCCAACATTTTTGCATTTAGTTCCATCAGCTTTCACTCTACAAACCCATGCATAGCCAAGAGATACTACGAATGTTGACAAGTGAAGCTTTCCTTTTCCTTTATGCTTCGTTAATACCAATTGCTTGAGCTTTTCAATATTTGCTCGAGACAAATGAAATACGCCTCTAGTGGACCCTTCTGGAACTGGTAGATTCCAAACCATGAAGCTTTTGTTGTTAGGTCCACCTTGCTTTAACCAATCACTCGCATATTTTGAAGCGAAATCATTGGGGTCTTTGACTACATCCCTGTCATAGAAAGGAGTTAGCTCTGGTGGCAATGAACATGGTGATTCACTTAGCCTGTTGTTGCACAGATAAGCCCATGATTTGATAAACGATGTTGATGTTTTGCCATCCATAACAGCATGGTGCGAGGTGACTCCAATGGAAAATCCAGTGTTTGGAAATAGAGTGACCTATAGCAGGACCGATTCAAAAGAAACAAAAATAACATGAAGCCAAATATATACAAGTCCAAGAGTATGCATACATATATAATTGACATTACATATAGAAATGATGATTTGAATAACTTTTTAAAGTAATTAGGATAAGAGATAAATATTTTACATTTTTAATAACAGTGTAAAAATGAGATATATCAACTAAATTCATATATATGGATTTAATTGGTATATACTGACAGTGTAAAAAAAAATTTATACTATCAATCAATCGGAAATTAAGACATCATCAAAATAGTTTGGTTCTTATCGTAACTAGCTTAAGAGTCAACCATGTAATGTTTTCTAGTAGGTGTGTAAGACTAGAACCAATGATTCGATAAACCCGAAAATCCAAACAAAACCAATTAAATTGATTCAGATTTTTTTGGTGTTCGGATCTGAACCGAACCAAACCTGATGGCGATTGGCTCGGTTCTCGATTTCAAGGATTCTGAAATCGAACCGAACCAAACCAATTACTATATTTTAATATTGGTATATATATATTTTGATACGTAATATTTATTATATATTAATATTTATCTATATTTTAATAGTTTAATATTTATTATATTTAATTTTTATATATATTTTAATATTTTGGTTCTCGTTCTTGAAGGTTTGGGTTTGGTAGAAAATATTTAAAACTGAATCAAACAATTTTTATTGGTTTGAATTATTTTTTCTATTAAAAACTGAAATAAATCGACATGTTACATCCCTGGTTTTTAATTGGTTGTCAGTATAAAACATTTTATACTAACAATTAATCTCAATTAAACTTTATAATATATATATATATATATATATATATATATATATTACCATGCATATATAATTAAATTTTTTTTATAGGCACACAATATATTAATTAAATATCAGCAAGTATGTTCCGTCCGTTACCTGCAGAGACAACACGGCAGCTTGTTCATGGGAGATGGCCAGCTGGGGTACGAGGTGGCGAATTTCCGTTGCTTCAGAAAGTTCGGTGCCGGCAAGATGGTTGAAATCAGCTTCAGATTCAGCTACAGTGAGGGAAACAGTGTCACCTTCGTTGTATTTGATGATAGGTTTGTTGGAGTCAAGGGGCCAAGTGAGGTAACCAGCAAGAGGAAAGTAGTAGCCAAGTGCAATAGCAAGAGACTCTTTGAGTTTTGGAAGAAGGGTATCGAAGAAGAGTGGAGTTGGGTGAGGGAAATCATAGAAGAAAACGCGTTCAACTGGAGGGAGTCTTAACCAAAGTATGTCAAAGAAAGTGAGAGGAAGTGATGTTTGGGTTTGTAACTTATCTGATTCAAAAGCAGGTGCTACTCTCATAACTTCAATGATTTTCATCCTGTCTTGTGGCTTCTTCCCCTGAAAATATTGATGCTGCTTTCCTCTTTTGCTGCAGAAGCAAATAGTACCCTTTTTCTGAGAACAGATTTCCTTTTATTATCTTTTTATAGGACAGAGTAACTCTTTTTTACTATTAATTAATTAAAATATGATATGTTGCATCAAAATGAATGTGAGCGGACCTCTATCACTTTTCATAATGGGTTTTTGCAGTCCATCATTTTTGTTCTTTATTTTATACTATCATCCATCTGCTTTATATTGAATGGAAATTATTGTAACTCCACTGGAATGGGACCACCAGACAACATAGTTAACTTATTAATTGGAAAAGACTTATTAGTTGGAGCAGCCAGGTTAGACTGTTAGAATATTTAACGGGGAATATCTTTATAAATTTTTTATTATTAAATTAAAATAAATATATTTCGTTTATTTATTTAAAAAGTAAAGTTAGTTTAAGATTTTTTAATTGGTGTCTTGAATATTAATTAAGGAAACACAGTTCAAAAAAATTATTGAAAATATTTAAATGAACTAACTATAATACTAACATTTTTAATTTTAATTTTCAAACACTAAGCCTAACTCAAAAGATAACTTCAAACTCTCTCCTCTCTCTACATACAACCGCGTGCCACCATTAGGGGGTGGTTTTGAGTATTTTTTGGTTTGGAATCACTTATTTACTTCGTTTTCCTCCCATTTTATCTAAATAAGTGGTTTTTCACATAGATCTGGGTTTTTTCTCTTTGTGTTTTTCATGTTTTTCATCTTCTGTATGCGGCGGCATTTTCATTCGTCGTTTTGGTGAGGCGTTGTTTGATTTCCCGTCTTAGTGCGGTGTTTGTTTGATTTCCCGTCTTGATGCGGTGCTCGTTTGGTTCAGATTGGCAGATTTGCTTCGATCCATCACAGATCTGATCAAGAATTGGGCGTCAATATTTCAGATCCGGAGACATGGGTATTCCAGTGACTTTGATTTCGTCACTTTTATAGGCATTTTGATTTTGTCGTGTTATACTATTAACCTGGGTGTTGTGAGTTTGTTCGTAGATTCATCCTTTTCGATTTTTAGTAATATTGGATTTGTATTGTTCGATGTATTTTATCAATTTGAAGGAATAAATATCTTTTTAGTAAAAAAAAAAAAGCCTAACTCAAAAGGTTTAGTCAGCAAGCACATGGTTGAAAATTGAAAATATTCTGAAAAGTAAAAACAGCAATTAGAAGTTGGATTGCGTGAAAGTCTTTTGGCAGGGAGCACAAAAGTCAAGAAGGGCGAACGAGGTTACATGTGGTCATGTGGATGGTTACGATTATATTAAAAAATAAACCAGTTTTTCTATCCGATACAATTTTTAAGTTAACTAATATTTTTGTATCCGTGGATCAATTAGTAATATTATTGATAGAATTGTTATCCTTAATAATTTGAATTGTTTTTTTATATCTATCAATTTTTTTTCCTTTATAACAAACCTTTTTTTCAAACTTTTTTCTTTACTTATTTCATACTTTGCTTTTAATCTTTCATTTCCACCCATAATGATGGAACTTATTCATCTCTAAGGCTTTTTTTTTGCGTAAACCCCGATATCCTCCGGTCGGGAGCCCAAGACTAATCCCTCGAGGTACTGAGATCCATTTAAGGGGTTGATCTCTCCCAAAAGATGCTCTTTCATATGCGTGAGTCAGGAATCGAACCCCTGACCACATGCTTAAGGGACTCAATTATCTACCAACTGTGTCACACAATGTTGGTATCTCCAAGTCTTTTTATTTATAGACAGAAGCGATCACCAAAAATCTTGAAACAATCTTATCTAAAATTTGAGTGCAAAAAATGGAATATTTTTTTAATTTTAAAATGATATTACAATACGCAATGTAACACTATGTGTTAAGTGTTCCTCTTTGATTATTACTAATGATCAACTAATCATCTTAAATCATGTGGTGCTGACACGTGTCCTTTTATTATAAAATCAGCAATTATCCTTATTAATTAGTATAGATATAGATTTATTATTTAAAATAGAAAAAACAAAGGCAAGGATGTAGCCAAAAAATATATTATAAAATATGAATAGCTCTACCTCTATTAGGTCAATTCAGAGATTGTCGTGTTTGACTCCCAAAACATTATACCTTTACCGGTTTGTAAATATTTTAAAACAAAAACATATATAAATTTTAGAAAATAAAAAAAAATAAAAATAAAAAAACTCCATAACTAAAATCAGAATCCCCCTTATTAATTAGTATAGATATAGATTTATTATTTAAAATAGAAAAAACAAAGGCAAGGATGTAGCAAAAAAAAAGTATTAACAAAAAATATATATAAAATATATTTTAAAAATAATTATTTAATTATAAAAAAAATTAAAAGGAAAAATAAAAAAGTAAATTAGAAAAAAAAATTAATTCGAAAAAATATATAAAAATATATAAAAATAAATTAGGAAAAAATAGTTTTAAAAAATTAGAAAAATAAAATTAATTATTAAAAAACCATTAAAAATAATTAGAAAATATAAATATTTTTAAAAAATATTTAAAAATAAATTAATTAATTAATTCGAAAAAAAATTAGGCAAAAAAATATTTTTAGAAATTTGGGAAAAAATAAAAAAATTAGAAAATATATATTTAAAAAAATTAATTATAAAAATAAACATTAAAAAAAAGTAAATTAGAAAAAATTAATTCGGGAAAAAAATAGATTTTAAAAATATATTAGAAAAAAATTAATTATAAAAAAATAGTTAAAAAAAAGGAAAAAGGAGGTGTCGATACGTGTAATGTACAGTAAAAAATGCATGTCATATTTTGTAATGTGATTGTATTTTATATCGATGGCAATAGTATTTTAATATTTAAACGGTGGTTGACAATTTTGGAATTTATATAACGTTTACTTTTGAAAATGTTTACATTGTCGTGTAAACTATATTTTTAGGAACCTCGTTTCATAGAATGGTTTTTTATCTCTTGTACAAAACATGAAAAAATTTATTCTCATCTCACTTTTCTAGGAATCTAGAACTATATCTTATATCAAATGACATCTCAATTAATTGCATTTTATTATATCTATCATATTTTCTTCTCCCTTGAAAAATCTATTGAATTGTTTCTTCCTATTTCCCTTTCAAGTTAAGTATTATTTTTTTAAGTCAAAAAAATATGTGTCTATCATATTCATTTTTCTCCTTAAAAATCTATTTGATTTCTTTCTATCCTTTTTTCGTGCAAGTCATTCCTTTTTAGAAAATATATTTATCTATCATTTTTATTTTTCTTTCCTCTGAAAAACTATTTGATTTATTTCTTAGCTTTTCCCCGTCAAATTAACCATTTAAAAAAAACATATTTATCTTTCACGACTTGAGATTAGTTGATCCTCTGCAAACTTACAAAGAAACTTTGGCTAACTGGTCATACTATTTTTTTTTTCCAACATTCCAAAATCCAATCTTTAGTTTATTGATAAAGTTGCACTCCCACTATTGACGCCACATTTGAGAACATTAACAATCATTCCTAAGAGTTGTGTTTTTTTCATGCCCTTCATTTTTCTTGTTTCTTCCAATGTATTCGGACAATTCACTTAATTTATCAAATTCACTTAATGCTCTATGAATCAACGGTCGTTTTCCTTTCATTTCCTACCATTATTTTTATTTTTTTATTTTTTTTAATGCATTAGAACCTAGCGTGTTTAAACACCTTTCTCAAATTCAGACAACTAAAATATGTTTTAGTAACAAAGTTTTTCTACTAACTCACGGTGAAATAATCCAATCAAAATGAAGATATATATAGAAATCATTTGAGATTTTATTACAAATTCATATACTCATTTAGAAAATTATTCTATTGGATAGTAAATATTTAAATTATTATCTTCACATTTAAAACATTAACTTCAATATGAAATATTATACATTATACATTATTATATACATCTAGATATGCATATAAGTATATTTTTATGTAGCGTTTTCAACCCACAAGATGGTTCAAATTAGAATCATGAAGTCAAATAATAATAATGTTATCAGAGAAGAATTTATTTCAGCTACTTCCAAATTTTACATTCTTTTTCTTCCCCGCCTAATTCAAATATTTTCACATAACTTTCATTCTAATAGGGCCTTTGGGCTCTAGCTTTTGGTGTTTCCCAATAGTTGTGTTATTTTCATTCACTTTCATTCACTTTTCATTAACTTTAAATTTTTTTTTTACTGAAATAACTAAATATGTTTTAGTAACATAGTTTTTATGTTTGGTTATAGTATCTAAAACAATCATAACTTATACAAAAATTTAAAAGAGTACAAAGTGCAAAAAAATGTTGATTGATATAATAACTAATAACTATATAATTGTTATAACACATATTTTGAAAAGATGATCAAATGCTATATTAATAATTAACACTTATCTAACGTTATCTAGATAAGCAACCCACTTTGATTTCTTAAGTGGAACTACTCTGGACCTCATTGTGTGACATCAATTTAAGCAATCCATTCATTTTTTACTACAACGATACATCATTAATGCTTTGTTTGGTATGAAAGAGAAATTGAGAAGATAGAAGATGGAAAAAGAGAATATGAGAAGACAGAAGAAGGTAAAAAAGTTGTGAATTTTAAGACTTATTTGATATGAGAGAATTATGTAAGAAAATGATAAGGAAGAAGTTGAGAGAATTTTTTTAAAAAGATGATGATGAATATGCAAAATGACATAAGTACCCCTAATTAAAAATGTAACATATTATTTGTATTTTATATATATTTTTTAAAAAGTAATATATAATTTTTATTTTATATTTTATAATTAAGTATATTATAAAAATAATTTTATTTATAATAAATATTAATAATAATGTTATCGAGGAAGAATTTCTTTCGGCTACTTCCAAATTTTACATTCTTTTTCTTCCCCGCCTAATTCAAATATCTTCACATAACTTTTATTCTAATAGGGTCTTTGGGCTCTACCTTTTGGTGTTTCCCAATAGTAGTGTTCTTTTCATTCACTTCTCATTCACTTTAATTTTTTTTTTGGACTGAAATAACTAAATATGTTTTAGTAACATAGTTTTTCTGTTTGGTTATAGTATCTAAAACAATTATAACTTATACAAAAATTTAAAAGAGTACAAAGTACAAAAAAATGTTGATTGATATAATAACTAATAACTATATAATTGTTATAACACATATTTTGAAAAGATGATCAAATGATATATTAATAACATTTATCCAACGTTATCTAGATAAGCAACCCACTTTGATTTCTTAAGTGGACCCTACTCTGGACCTCATTGTGTGACATCAATTTAAGCAATCCATTCATTTTTTACTACAACGATACATCATTAGTGCTTTGTTTGGTATGGAAGAGAAATTGAGAAGAGAGAAGATTGTAAAAAAAAAAGTGAATTTTAAGACTTATTTGATATGTGAGAAATATGTGAGAAAATGATAAGGAAGAAGTTGAGAGAAATTTTTAAAAAATATGATGATGAATATACAAAATGACATAAGTACCCCTAATTTTAAAAGTAACATATTATTTGTATTATATATATATATATATATATATATATATATATATTTAAAAAGTAATATATAATTTTTATTTTATATTTTATAATTAAATTTATTATAAATTTTTATTTATTTATAATAAATATTATTAAGCAACCCACTTTGATTTCTTAAGTGGACCCTACTCTGGACCTCATTGTGTGACATCCATTTAAGCAATCCATTCATTTTTTTACTACAACGATACATCATTAATGCTTTGTTTGGTATGGAAGAAAAATTGAGAAGAGAGAAGATGGAAAAAGAGAATATGAGAAGAGAGAAGATGGTAAAAAAATAGTGAATTTTGAGACTTATTTATATGAGAGAAATATGTGAGAAGATGATAAGGAAGAAGTTGAGAGAATTTTTTTAAAAAGATGATGATGAATATGCAAAATGACATAAGTACCCCTAATTAAAAAAATAACATTATTTTTATTTTATAAATTTTTTTAAAAAAGTAATATATAATTTTTATTTTATATTTTATAATTAAATATATTATAAAAAATAATTTTATTTATAATTAATATTAATAAATATTATTTTTATTTCCCACCCTTTTTACCTATTCCCCCTCCCATTCGTAACATCACCCTCCCCAACTACCCTAAACCTTTATAACACCCATTCCCCACTTTATAAAATATATATAAATTATAAAAAATAACTAATAAAATAATACCAAAAAATCTATAACTTACCAAGTGGATGTACAGTAAAAATAGCTATCCACCTTTTAATTAATTTTGTCTGTCTAATGAATCATGATTTTTTTTTAAATTATTTTTTCTCCATCGTATTTATTATATGATTTCACTTTTCTACAATCTCTTCCCATTTGATAAGCATATAGTTAGTTTGACAGTTATCATTAGTTGAGATTTGTTATAATTGTTACAATAGTTAGAATTCAGTTACCTTATGCTAAGAACTAGCTCTAACTTGTATAAATAAGATACTTGTACTATACATTAGAATAATGAGAACCATTTCATAATTGAATTCATTCTAGTTCTTTCTATCTTGTTCCTCTCTTCTTGCTCTAGCCTAGGGCGACTATCCCTTTTATCCATTTGCTATCAATATCCCCTGAATACATGCTTGCTGCTGTTTCAGCTGAAATCTCTTAGCTGCAATCTATGCTTCATCAGCTCCATGTTCCCTTGCTTAAAGCTCCAACAGTACTGTGATAATTTGGGAGTTGTTCTTCTTGCTGCCAACCCGATTTTACACTCAAGAACTAATCATTTTGAGCTTGACCTTTACTTTGTTCGTGACAAAGTCCAGCAACACCAACTTGTTATACACCACATCCCTTCCTCGGAGCAGACAACTGATGTTCTCACCAAAGTTGTTCCACTCTCAGTTTTTCAGCAATGCAACAAACTCGGGGTCACCAATGTCCCTGAGTTTGCGGGGGATGATAAGCATATAGTTAGTTTGACAGTTATTGTTAGTTGAGATTTGTTAGAGTTGTTACAGTAGTTACCTTATGCTAACAGCTAGCTCTAACTTGTATAAATAAGATACGCGTACTCTACATCAGAATAATGAGAATCATTTCATAATCGAATTCATTCTAGTTCTTTCTATCTTGATCCTCTCTTCTTGCTCTAGCCTAGGGTGGTTATCCCTTTTATCCATCTGCTCCCACTTATTATAATACTAGTGTATGAACACGTATCATACACGAGGAATATCTTATTTTTTTAGCATTTCATCAAAAATATGTAATTGTTGATTTTATGTTTTTGGATTAAGTTTTTTGTGGGGAATTATATACCTTATGTTGTTAAAAAAATTGTCTGAACCATCGATCACAAAGTGTGATAGATATTAACTTAATAACTATAACTATTATTGATATCGTTTCAAAAAAAAATTATTGATATCTATTTAAGTGGAAATAGCAAGTGCATACTGCACTCTACCCTGTTACATACTCTATCCACTGTATAAAAAAATTACCTATATAAACACCATAAAAAAGATTTTGATTAATCAAAAAACGATGTCTCTTTCTTCCACTACCAAAGCAACAAATGCATTTTAAGCTAGTTAATCATTTCTCAATGTAATTTATTTAAATACTAATACAAAACACAATGATCTTCGTAATGATATGATTTTTTCTCTATTGAAAATCTATTTGATTTTTGGTTAAAATGTATTTTTTGTCCCTCAAGTTTTATACTTTGGCGAAATTGTTCCTAGTACTATTTTTTTGAGCAAATTTAATCCTCGTTTCAACTAGCAAATTTCGTCCCTCTAGCCGCTGGATGTTAAAAAACTAACGGAACTGCTCAAGGGGGACTTATCCAGCTGGAATAAAATGTTAAAATAATAAAATTAATTAAATAATATTAAAAATATAATAATAAAAATCTATTTTAATATTTATTATAAAATTAATATCAATTTTCACGTCTCCTCGGACCCATCTCCGACACCCTCTCCTCCACCACCGCCCCCTCTTCCAGATCATCCACCTCCCCAATCCCTCGCTTAGACAAGAAAAGTCTCTGCTCTTCAAGCACACAATCTGACACTTCCAAATATTTCTATTTTAAATATTTTAAAAAATCAAAGCAGAATGATGCCCAAAATTTTCAGAATCAATCTATCCTATTAAAAGCTGAGTTTTTCTCCGGGAGTGGGTAGCTAATTGAAGAACTTGCTTCAACCCAATCCAATGCCACAAATAGGGTAGCTAAATTAGAACTTTAGTGTCGTTTTGTTTACCCCACTTTTTCCGAGTAGCCAAAGGAGTAGTAACAAATTAGAGAAAGTACTCACAAGGGAATTGAAAAAACGCGTGATGGAATCTGGCACCAGAATTTGAAGCCGATGTTTCCCGCAAAACTTGCCATGTCATGTCAATTCATGTATGTTTCATGCAACCTCAATTTATGCTACAAAAGGGTTTCACTTTCCCATTATTATTGCTTCATTTCCACCATTTTTTTTATAGACAAATATTAGATTGTTAGTATTTATTATGTTAGTGGGGGAGTTGAACCCATGACCCCCACCTTATCATTCCAAACCCTATTTCCCTCCCCCCAAACCACCAAACTACCTTATAACTCCCCACCATTTCGTTTGTTTTATGGGTTTTTTCCTCTGAATTGTGTTTGAAATTTGCTGTGAGTGAGAATACCTTTGATGATGCTCTTTCAGCTACATGTTATTTGGGTGGGTTTTCTTGTCTAAGCGATGGATTGGGGAGGTGGAGGATCTGGAAGAGGCGGCGGTGCGACGATGGTGGAGGAGAGGGTGTCGGTGATGGGTCTAAGGAGACATGAAGACTGATATTATTTTTATAATAAATATTAAAATATTTTTTTATTATAATATTTTTAATACTATTTAATTAATTTTATTATTTTAACATTTTTATTCCAGCTGGACAAGCCACCTTAAGTAGTTCCGTCAGTTTTTTAACAGCCAGCGGATGGAGGGACGAAATTTGCAAGATTGAAAAAGTATAAGGACTAAATTTGCTCAAAAAATAATACAGGGACCAATTTTGCCAAAGTGTAACACTTGAAGGACCAAAAAATGCATTTTAGCCTTGATTTTTTTTCTCCTCTCCTCTCATGCAATTTAACAATTTTCAGAAAATATATTTATTCACATTTTTTTTTCTATCTTCAAAATCTATTTAATTTATTTCTCACTGTTTCTCGTTCAAGTTAATCTTTTTTAAGAATAATTATCCATCATATTATTATTTTTATTCCCTCTTGAAAATCTATTTGATTTATTTCTCCCCTTTGACCAGTGTGAGTTAACCATTTTTAGAAAATATATTTATCAATCATATTATTTTTTTCCTCTCTTAAAAATATATTTGATTTATTTCTCCTCTTTTTCTACCAAAGTTAACCATTTTTTAGAAAATAAAATCTTTAACATATTATTTATTATATTTGACATTTATCCAATTATCTTATAAATTAATAGACTTATTTTAAGGACACTAAATAATAATAATAATTTACAAAAATAAAGTGAAATAATATTATTTAAAATTGATTAATAAAAAATTTAAATTTAATTGAACTAATTATAAATATTTTTTTTTTACATATGATTAAATAATTGATTTTTGGCAAAAGAACATGGTCTCATAACTTAAAAAGGGAAACAATAAAATCCAATTAAAGACAAGATATACCAAGACTCTCATTCTCCAACTTAGCAATTATAATTCAATAATTGATATTTAAAAGAAGAAAGACATAAATCCCATCACAAATTGATATTAAAACTGGATATATCCTTTTAATTCATATAAATGTCAATCAAATTATAACCTTTCATTTCAATTTCCATTCCAAATTATTTAAATTTAGATCTGGAATGATAATCATTTAATTAATGTCGTTGATTGTAAAATTCTTATAATTATAATTATAATTATAGTTAATGTTAATGTTATAATAACAATAATAATAATAATTATATTTATAATTACCTCCAATAATAAGATGAAACCTTTGGTTTCTAAATTGGTATTTAATTTCAAATCAAACAAATAAATACATCATTATAAAAAGATTCTAAACAACAAAAATCTATATAAACATAAATATTTTCCTCAATTTAAAAGATGTATACATGTTTTTAGGAAAGATGTATACATTTTTAGAAAGTAAATTTAATTAAAACATATCTTTTTAATGTACAATCAAATTTATTAAAATATAAACTTTGAAATGAATCATGAATCTTGCTTCAAAAAAATAAATAGAAATGAATCATGATTCATTAGAAAAACAGAATACATAGAAAAAGATAAGTTCAAAGAGAAAATATCATCACAAAGTGAGGACTTATGTAGGGAGCATAGTGTGCAATTTCTCTTTGATCTTGATTTCTTAAGGCTCCTTTTGTGACGATGATATGAATCTCATCATTTTTATTCATCAAAAGATTATATCATCGCTTTTCAACATGAGTCTTCCTTTGCAATTTCTCTTTGCCTCAATGATGAGCTTCATGGCTCCACGTGTATTGATATATATATTTTTATATTTTATCTTTATTATAATTTATTCCTCTAATCACCAAATTCTTTGACCTTTTACTTATTATTCCATTCAATTTTTTTTCCTTTTGAAGAAAAATATTTCTAGAAATTTGTATTGAAATTCAAATCTGTTAAATAATTGTTACAATTACCAATTAAACCTTCACAGTTACTTATTTTTGCTTAATTCCTTTTCTTTTCATGAAAAAAATCTTTAAAAATATCATTATTTTTTATTCATTTTATTATATCAAGAGAAAGATTTCTAAAAAAAAATATTGTAAATAATTATATATCATTTTTGACAATTCTTGATAAAAAAATCATCTTAATTTTTCAAATCCTTTTGTTTTTAAGAAAAAAAAAGTAAATTATCTTGATATAATAAGATCAGGTCCAAAAATACTTTCATTTTTGTGATCTACTTACAAATTCATTGAAAAAACATGATATTTAATGTTTCTTTTGCACCAAAATCCTCTTATTACCTTTATTATATTCCAGTTGAGAGTTTCACTCCATTAATTTTTTGAAAGGCAAATGCAAGTTTCGATTTTAATTACTAATAAATTTTTGAAAGGTTTATAAATAGTACATGAGCAACGCCATAAGAATGCAAGAGAAAAATTATGTTCAGTATCAATCGATCATTGTTAAATTTCATCAAGTGAAATCAATTTCGCCTAAAGAGTAATCATTGTTAATTTTCAATATATCAACGTTGTTATATAGCTAAAATAAAGATACACCATCTTCATCCACAACGTTGTTATATTGCTGATTCTGATTAAGTTTTTTTCTTTTTCTTTGAGCTTTTGCCCTATCTTTCGCAACATCAAAAAAAAATATACACCAGCTCGGATTAATGTCCAAGAAACTTGCAATAACCCTTGCATTATTAGAGTGGACACATATGTTAATTAAATTCTTAGTAAACAGTGTAAACCTTTAGAAAAAAAATTATTTCTCTAAACTCCATATAAGAAGATTTTGCAGGTGCACATGGCTAGGAAAGCTCCTTATAAAAATTGATTGCACCTAAGAAAAGAAATAATGGGGTTGAAGAAAATGATGGGAAAACACGCTCAAACCACTTGGGTAGGAATATCAAATACCACCGAATCCTCAACTGCATGTGAAGATTTATTAATCTGATGAGTAGAACAACAAATATATTGTATTGTCACGAAAAAATAAAATATATGAAAATATATTAAAAAGAGAAGTATGGTATACTAAGTGCCCAATTCCCAAATGTCTTGCAGGTAGGCATTGGATGTGTTCTGAGATAATTGCATCTATCTATGGCATAATATAAATAAGGACAATTTCAATTAGGTGCAGGTTAACAAAAGTATTTCCATTTTAGTGTATCTAACCCAACTGGATTTATTTTGATTGTCGAAAATTATATGCAATTGATTTTGACATTTTTCTTCTTGATTCTGATAGACAGATGTGGTTTATGAATTGTTGTGCACATCAATAGAGTATGTCCTGAACTTTATTTCATCAAACAGTTGACTAGTACTTTTGTTTTGATTATAAGTTCTATTAGTTTAAACAGGTATTGATTCATTAAGTGTCATTGAAAGCTGCATTTAGAGTTTTAGTTCTAATGTTTCTATATGTAGTTCTCTTGATACATGTTGTCATTTATGCGTTGATATTTTTAAATGTAAATGTGAAACAGACTTTATTTTTCACTATTTTCACTTTCATTTTATAAATTATAAATGTCAGTAAGTAGGTGCCAGCACTCAGCATACACCAAAGGCCTGTGACATATCGAAGCTTTCTATTAGCATTTTCATTTTTTGCTTAATGATCCTGATCGCTTTGGTCATCGGAGTGTTCAATACTTGCATAGTTTTTTATATATCACATCTTAATGATTATTTTTGTGTGTTTATAGTGCAGCATTGGTATTGTAACATCCCGATTTTTCTACTTTCCAAGATTGATATAAATATAAATAAACATTTATATTTTTATCTGAAACTTAGAAAATGATTTTGGAAAAACCAAAGTAATATTCATATTATACTTATTTTTATAAGTATACGGTGAAATTTCGGGTTCAAAACTCAGACGGAAACCGGTATGCATTTTTACTGACAGTACAATTTTATACCGGCATAAAACTCTAATTTGACCTGAAATTGAAATTTGTAGTTTTTTTTATATTTTGTCCGTGAAAAATTCTACATTCCAAATTTCTGATCAGAAATGAAATATTATGTTTAATCGGATGAATTTTGGTAAAAGTTCAGACGGAAAACAGTCGGTGTTTTCACTGGCAGTAAGATTTTAATGATCAGAAAACCTAATTTTGACTCGTGAACGAAATGGTTTGTGTTTAAAACATATTTCCAACGAGTTTGGTTATTTTGAAAAATTTTCGATCGAAAAACAGACAAACCCTAATCGGGTAATCGACGGAGTCGAGAACGGACGTGCAGAGACAAAATCCGACATTCAATGGATGAAGATGAGTGATGACTCATAAGGGTGAGTCATATAGGTGACTCACAAGTATCATGATTGCTTTTCAGGTGAAATTACTATAATGTCCCTAAGTTGTTATTTTATCACCAAAATGCCATTATGTAATATTACCATTTTGTCCCTCAAAATTTATGCTTGGACCCTTTTGTCCCTAGTTGGCACAACCAAACCCCTCCAAATGAGCCCATTCTCACTTCTATTTAAGGCCAAGGTCATCTTCTTCACCAAGCTTTCACCATTTTTACAAAAACTCTAAGCTTCCATAAACTTACTTTGTGAAGCAACTTGGTGATTCCTTGCCCATTTTTCAATTTCAAGAGGTATTCCATGATCCTCATAATCATTTAACTATATGTTCTTCACATATTTTCATGATTCAATGCCTTATTCATTTTTCCAATTTCTAGATCTAGAAACTTTGAAATTGTCTAGAAAATCATAGAAAAATCCTAAAAATATGAAACTAATTTCTATGCTCATATTATCATCCCTATATTCTAGATCTATGAGCTTACTTAAAACAAAAATTTCTAGCTATTTGAACCTAAGGAGGCCGAACCTTACACTTTGGTGGGGGGAGGATTTTGTTCAATTTTTCTTAACTAGTTGTACATGATTAAATCTTATAGCTTATATATGTATTGAATCCATGGTTATTAGATCAAATCAAAGTCTCTAAGCCATATTTTTGGTCATGGCCAAATTGGATTTGTTAGAGGATTGGAATATTTTATTTCAATTCTTGTAACCTAAGTGTTGATTTAGGGTTTTAAGTGATCAGGAATCACTAATCCAGAAGCTTATGAATTTTAGAGATTTTTAGCCCTAAAATCACACCAAGGCCGAAACAAACATGTAGGTAATTAGGTGTTCTTAAGTTGTTTAAATTGTTGATTTGTTGTTGTAATTGTTGAAGGATAACATTTGTTTTGAGTACCCGGGTTCGTGGAGGAAACCGGATTTGAAACCGAGATTTCGTTGGATAGGAACTTGAATCTTAAAGAGGTAACGGGAGCTTACCCGAGGGATTTTTCCCGATAATTATATGTATGATTGGTGTATTATTTGTAATATTTGGTTGAGATTCATGGTGGTTGTTTAGCTTTGTGTTAAGTTGTGATTTTATATGTGGTTAGTTATTTGCAGTTATGTATTATAGTGCTTTGATGCATGATTTGCCTGGGTTAATTACTATAATATTGTGATGAATTGTTGACATGAATTTATTGTTGATGTTGATTGTGGATTGGAAAGCCCGACAGTCGTTAGAGCTTAATTAAATACGAGGTTAAAAGCATTTAAAAGCTTTTTATGAATTAATAAGTTCAATTCAGTGGAAATAGTAATATATTATTACTTAATTTATTATTTGGTAAAAAATGGGAAAAAGTGAAAAATAATATTATTTTAATGATTTAACGGCGAAAGAGCGTTTTAAGAGTCACGGTGAGGGCGTAACCGTAAAAATATTTTAGTACTGCTAATTTTCACATAAGGAATTTCTAAATATTATAAAATGTTGTTTTAAGAGAAAAAGTTTCAAAAATAATTTTATTACAGTGTTAGAAAATTTGTTTTACGACAAAAGTCATCTTTTGACCTAAAAACGTTTTAAAACGGCAAACGACGGACAATTCCGTCAATATTTGAGAAAGTATTCTTAAAAAGGGTAATATTGAGAATTTGTCTCAAATGAGGTTCCCAAGTTCAAATTATTGATTTTTGAACGAAAATGAGTTTCTTAGCGATTTGATGAAGGAAGTTATAGTAGAAATGATTTTACAAAGATTGGACGTTATTTCGGGGAAAAAAGGTTTTCAAAAGAAAATGAATTTCAATATGGTTTGACATTTTGTAAACGAGTTACAACAAAAAGGATTTTTGTAAACGAGTTTTACTCAACGGTATAATTGTTAGTCATGATATCTCAACGATATTCTTGTTATAATTGATTTGTTAGTCATGACATCCTGATGATATTCATGTTTCAGTGTATATGTTAATCATGGTATCTTTAGGTCATTCAGGCCTCGATGTATTTGTTAGTCATGATATCTTGAAGATATTCATGTTACAGTGTATTTTTGTATCTCTATGTTATTCATGTTTCATAATTGTTAGTCATGGTATCATGGTGGTATTCATGTTTCAGAGTTGACTATTGTGCCTTAATGGTCAATGTGTCATTTATGGTTGATCATTGTGCCTTAATGGACGATGTGCCATTTGATTTGTTGACCATTGTGCCGGGATGTTTGGGCGATGTGCCATTTGTCTTGTTGACCATTGTGCCGGGAGTTCGGATGTGTCATTATGTGGTTGACCATTGTACCAAGAGTTTGGACAATGTGCCATTCCAGAGTCTGATCAGCTCATTTATTTGTTGAGTGAATCTCCGAAAGATTAGGTATAAAGATTAGATGATTATCTATGAAATGTCATTAATCTTTTGTGAATGATATTGACTGTTCCAATGTGGAACCCATTGGTAAATTACTTGTGATTTCTGAGAAATTTATGTTGTTATGACTATATATGTCTATATGATGTTTTGGTGTGTCACACATGTAGTTATCGTGCTTATATCCATATATTGGTGTCTCACCCTTACAATATTTCATGTTTTACTCGTTTTTGCCATTGTACCTTGGTATTGGCAGTAGATGGTGCGGAGGAAATCTTAACTTCAATCGGGGATACTAATCTTGATCCTTGAAGAGGCCGGTAATAGTGGTGAGAACTACAGAGTTCTTCCATTTGGTGTTTCATAGAGTGACCAGCTTAGGAGTATTGGCTGGGTTGTATATTTAAAAAGGTAGTTAAATATGGTGTTGTAAGTTAACTTTTGGTATAATTTTCTCTTTTTGAAAATGGAAACTCTTTGAGAAAACTGTATAGGTCGTGAAGGTTCTTGTTGTGAATGTGAGTATTTCCTCGTGTGAAGAGATGTACAATATGATTTTACTGTCTTATGTATGTATCGTTCTCGCAGAACAAAAATTTTTATACCCGAGTTTCTGACCTAAAGTAAGTAAATTTTCCGGAAGCAACCAACAAATAACTTTTTAATTTATTTCCGCACAGGTTACAAAGTAATGCCAAGGGGGTACAGGTGTCGACTCCTGTATGGGCTTGAGACTTCCGTTCATCAGAGGAGTTAATAACTGAATTTTACAGAGAATGCAGAGTTGTTCGTAAAGGTTTACTCAGTTCTTTGTAGCTTGAGATCTTTATCTTTTTAAAAACTGAATTTTGTCGTCATCATTATAAATAATCTATTTTTGACAGAATGCTATGGATATTCTTTTCCCTTTATAGTCGATTGTTTTCATCTATTAAATTGACATTTGGTTTCTAGGTTTGGCTGGTGATTTGAAAAAGGCAATGAAAGATGGAAAGAAAATTATAATTGAGGTATGTATGAGCATGTATTCAGTGGAGGGTCTCCTGTGTATCCTGTATAACATATTTGAAGTTTTTATACTGGTCAATATACAAGTCTCTCAAATATGTTGCTAATAATATCATCCACCTTCTGTCAATTAGTGGAATTCTGTTATTGGAATTGTTCAAGAGACATGGGATCGATGGGAACAATAGTGGCTAGGTAGGCAAACTGTGCAGCCTATTTCTGGAAAATGTTTGTTTTGATTATGAATTATTTTGTCGAAGGGTCAGTAACTAATTGGTAAGAGTAATAGGTGGTAAGTTATTGTCCATTGAGTGATATTTGTCTTCTATTGTGACAACATAATTGAAGTTATCTTTCTTTTTGTTTTAAATGTTTTTTTTAAATCAGTCATTAAATTGGTCATTAAAACTTGTTTTCAGGACCAATTTAGTGACTTATTTTTTTTGAATTAGTGACCAATTTAGCGACCGAATTAGGGACCGAAAATTCGGTCGCTAAATTGGTCCCACAATAGGTGTCGAAGACCAAATTAGCTACCGATTTTTATGAATTAGCGACCGAATAATTCGGTCGCTAATAGCGACCAAATTTGAAATCGATCGCTAAATCATTTAGCGACTAGGTTTTTAGCAACCGTCACTATTCGATTGCTAACCCATTTACCGACCGAATTTTAGTGAATAGCGACCGATTTCTTCGATCGCTAAACACCCTTTTATGTAGTGTACAAACTCGGGGTCACCAATGTCCCTGAGTTTGCGGGGGATGATAAGCATATAGTTAGTTTGACAGCTATTGTTAGTTGAGATTTGTTAGAGCTGTTAAAGTAGTTAGAATTCAGTTACCTTATGCTAACAGCTAGCTCTAACTTGTATAAATTAGATACTTGTACTCTACATCAGAATAATGAGAATCATTTCAAAATTGAATTCATTCTAGTTCTTTCTATCTTGATCCTATCTTCTTGCTCTAGCCTAGGGTGATTATCCCTTTTATCCATCTGCTGCTCAGATACCTTTATGATAAGCATATAGTTAGTTTGACAGTTATTGTTAGTTGAGATTTGTTAGAGCTGTTATAGTAGTTAGAATTCAGTTACCATATGCTAACAGCTAGCTCTAACTTGTATAAATAAGATACGTGTACTCTACATCAGAATAATGAGAATCATTTCATAGTTGAATTCATTCTAGTTCTTTCTATCTTGATCCTCTCTTCTTGCTCTAGCCTAGGGTGGTTATCTCTTTTATCCATTTGCTCCCACTTATTATAATACTAGTGTATGAACCCGTGCTATGCACGGGGAATATGCTATTTTTTTAAGATTTCATCAAAAAATATGTAATTGATGATTTTATGCTTTTGGATTAAGTTTTTTGTGGGGAATTATATACCTTATATTGTTAAAAATTATTATGCCTGAACCATCGATCACAAAGTATGATAGATATTAACTTAATAACTATAACTATTATTGATATTGTTTCGAAAAAAAAAACTATTATTGATATCTAATTAAGTGGGAAGTAGCAAGCACATACTGTCATGTAAATATGCACTCTACCATGTTACATACTCTATCCACTATACAAAAGGATTATCTATATCAACACCATACAAAAATTTTCTGATTAATCAAAAAACGATGTCTCTTTCTTCCACTACCAAAGCAACAAATGCATTTTAAGCTAGTTAATCATTTCTCAATGTAATTTATTTAAACACTAATACAAAACACATTGATCTTCGTAATGATATGATTTTTTTCTCTCTTGAAAATCTATTTAATTTTTGGTTAAAATGTATTTTTGGTCCCTCAAGTTTTATACATTGGCAAAATTGGTCCCCGTGTTAATTTTGAGCGAATTTAGTCCTCATACTTTTTCAATCTTGCAAATTTCGTCCCTCCGTCCACTGGATGCAAAAAAAAACTAACGGAATTGCTTAAAGGGGACTTGTTCGGCTGGAATAAAAATGTTAAAATAATAAAATTAATTAAATAATATTAAAAATATTATAATAAAAATATATTTTAATATTTATTATAAAAATAATATCAGTCTTCACATCTCCTTAGGGGTTCACTGACACCCTCTCCTCCATCTCCTCCACCACCGCCGCCTCCTCTTCCAGATCATCCACCTCCCCAATCCTTCACTTAGACAAGAAAAGTCTCTGCTCTTCAAGCACACAATTTGACACTTGCAGATATTCCTATTTTAAATATTTTAAAAAATAAAATCAGAATGATGCCCAAATTTTCAGAATCAATCTATCCTATTAAAAGCTGAGTTTTTCTCTGGGAGTGGGTAGCTAGTTGAAGAACTTGCCTCAACCCAATCCAATGCCACAAATAGGGTAGCTAAATTAGAACTTTAGTGTCATTTTGTTTACCCCACTTTTTCCGAGTAGGCAAAGAAGGAGTAACAAATGAGAGAAAGTACTCACAAGGGAATTGAAAAAACGCATGATGGAATCTGGCACGAGAATTTGAAGCCGAAGTTTCCCGTGAAACTTGCCATGTCATGTCAATTCATGTATGTTTCCTGCAACCTCAATTTCTGCTACAAAAAGGTTTCACTTTCCCATTATTATTGCTTCATTTCCACCGTTTCTTTTTTTTTTTTTTTATCTACAAATGTTAGATTGTTAGTATTTGTTATGTTAGTTTGTGGGGGTGGGTTGAACCCATGATCTCCACTTTATCACTCCAAATCCTATCTCCCTCCCCAAACCACCAAGCCACCTTCTAACTCCCCACCGTTTCGTTTGTTTTCTGGGTTTTTTGGTCTGAATTGTGTTTGAAATTTGATCTGAGTGAGAATATCTTTGATGGTGCTCTTTCTGGTACATGTTATTTGGGTGGGTTTTCTTGTCTAAGCGAGGAATTGAGGAGGTGGAGGATTTGGAAGAGGCGGCGCCGCGACGGTGGTGGAGGAGAGGGTATCGGTGATGGGTCTAAGGAGACGTGAAGACTGATATTATTTTTATAATAAATATTAAAATAAAATTTTTATTATAATATCTTTAATATTATTTAATTAATTTGATTATTTTAACATTTTTATTCCAGTTGGATAAGCCACCTTAAGTAGTTTCGTTAATTTTTTAACAGCCAGCGGACGAAGGGACGAAATTTGTAAGATTGAAAAAGTATGAGGACTAAATTTTGCTCAAAAAATAATAGAGGGATCAATTTCACCAAAGTACAAAACTTGAGGGACAAAAAATGTATTTTAACCTTGATTTTTTTTCTCCTATCCTCTCATGCAAGTTAACAATTTTCAGAAAATATATTTATTCACATTTTTTTTTCTATCTTCAAAATCTATTTAATTTATTTCTCACTGTTTCTCGTTCAAGTTAATCATTTTAAAGAATAATTATCCATCATATTATTATCTTTGTTCCCTCTTGAAAATCTATTTGATTTATTTCTCCTCTTTGACCGGTATGAGTTAACCATTTTTAGAAAATATATTTATCGATCATATTATTTTTTTCCTCTCTTGAAAATATATTTGATTTATTTCTCCTCTTTTTCTGCCAAAGCTAACCATTTTTTAGAAAGTAAAATCTTTAACATATTATTTTTTATATTTGACATTTACCCAAGTACCTTATAAATTAATAGACTTATTTTAAGGACACTAAATAATAATAATAATTTATAAAAATCAAGTGAAATAATATTATTTAAAATTTATTAATAAAACATTTAAATTTAATTGAACTAATTATAAATATGATTTTTTTACATATGATTAAATAATTGATTTTTGGCAAAAGAACATGGTCTCATAACTTAAAAAGGGAAACAATAAACTCCAATTAAAGACAAGATATACCAAGGCTCTCATTCTCCAATTTAGCAATTATAATTCAATAATTGATATTTAAAAGAAGAAAGACATAAATCCTGTAACGTCCCTGGTTGCTTTATGGATTGACGACCGTCCCCACAAACCAACACGGGTCTTTTCAGCATCATTTGTCCTCACTCACACGCTTCTGGGGAAAACTTCCCAAGAGGTCACTCGTCCCAAAATCGCTCCAAGTCAAGCACGCTTAACTGTGGAGTTCTTAAGTAATGGGCTCCCGAAAAGAAGATGCATCTTGTTAGTATAGGTAGTACCAATTAATTCATATAAGCCTTCCTCAACTGTATAGTCCCATACCTACACAGTCTCAGGATCCCTCTCATTCGGGTGTGTTATCGGTTCATTCATGCGTCCCTCCGCCTAGAAGCCTGCCAGGAGCCGCTCCATGTCCGTGCCTTCTTGCACCGGCGACCACTCCCCGCCCTCATCGGCACTCGGGTGTTACATGCCCACCAGCTTCAGCTTGGTTCGTCCCCGAACCACACCGTACTGGGAGAGGTGCCGCTCTGATACCATTTGTGTGATTCTCAAGAACACATTTGGATGTTAAGTCTAAGAGATTGGAAAGTTTAAGGATTTATAACTTGTTTATTTTATGTTGTTAAAGCTAGCATGTGTTACTTTCATTTTTTCAAGATGATCATGGACTTGAGCTCCATAAGATATTTGGATGCTAAGTATAAGAGATTGGGAAGTTTAAGGATTTATAACTTGTTTATTTTATGTTGTTAAAGCTAGCATGTGTTACTTTAATTTTTCCAAGATGATCATGGACTTGAACTCCATAAGATATTGGGATGATAAGTCTAAGAGATTGGGAAGTTTAAGGATTTATAACTTGTTTATTTTATGTTGTTAAAGCTAGTATGTGTTACTTTCATTTTTCCAAGATGATCATGGACTTGAACTCCATAAGATATTTGGATGCTAAGTCTAAGAGATTGGATGCTAGTATGTGTTATTTTCATTTTTCCAAAATGATCATGATTTTGAGCTCCTTAACACATATGGATGATAAACCCAAGAGATTGGAAAGTTTAGTGAATGCTAGCCTATTTTACTAGTCTTGGTCGAATGCCCTATGTTTTTAACTTAGTGAAATTTTAATTCAACTTTGTTAAAAGATCATTGTTTATGAGCTCCTAACACTTAAGGATCATAAATCCATGAGTTGTATAATTTTTGGGAGTCTCTAACCCTAAGAACTAGTCTTGGCCGAACCTATACCTTATGGTTTAGTGTTCTTGTTTTGATTTTAACTTGTGATTTTGTTTCATAACCTTAGACTTCCATCACGGAGGGAACGAGAACGTTCGTGACTTACCTCGTCGAGTATCTAATCTTCTTACCTTCACAGAAAGTAAGAGGGGATTGCCTAGGGATATTCAATGACTATATGCATATGTGTATGTGTTTACTTGAGTAATTGAATATTATTGTGATATGGAGCCAATACTTGAATAACTCGTTTACTTGAACTATTGTGGTTATTACTTGAAGTTGAACATTACTTGCTTTAAAGTGTTATGAATTATGTATATATGTGATGAACTGTCGTTAACTGTGATATGATTGTTGAGAATTTATTACCGTTGATTGAAGTTTGAGAAGCCGGACTTGAGTTTGTGCATAATGATTATAAAGGATTAAAAGCCTTAATAAGCCTTGAATAGAACTTTGAAAGTATTGGTTTCAGTTATAAAATTTCCTTGTTTAAAACGCTTACTTCAAGAAAATGAGATTCTTATTTTGAAAAGAAACGTTGAAGTATTTTTAAGACAATAGAAATTACCTTTTTACGATCCAAAGTTGGTACGAGAGAAAACCTTTTCGAACTATGTGTTTTATGAAGGAAAACCCCTTTGAAAATAGGCGACTTTATTTCATCAAGGATTTCAAAAGCAAACGAATTTCCTAAATGTTTTATAAAAGAATTTGTAAAGGAAAATATTTTCTCCTAAATGATTTAGAAACGTTCCGGTTACTTGGACAAGTGACCGAGGTTTTGTTTTGATTTTCACTGAGCGAAAAGTAAAGCACATGTGAAAGAGAATACTAGTTCGCGAGACGTCGCCTCTAGTATTCAGTTTATGCACGTGATTTGGGATCCGTGGCAAGAATTATGGACCAAGGGTACTAATCGTGATATTATGGGCTAGGAGTCCTAATTTTGGAATTGAGGACTGTGTGTCCTAATTTCGTTGTTATGGTCTAGGAGTCCTTATCATGTTGAAATAAAACATGGATAAAATTATAATTGTTTCTACGACCACAACCTTGGGCTGCGGCCGCGGTATAAGGTGTTGTGATTGAACACTCGGACTGTGCGTCCTGTGTTATTAATTTTTAAGTGATGGAAATTATGAATAGTCGTTAGCTTTGGGCTTCGACAAACGGAAAAGAGAACACAAAGAAAAGTCTCGTCAATAAAAAGTCTTTTATTCATATGCATTTCCCCTTGACAGACGTGCTTGAGTTATCCGAATACCCGCTTAAGATGTGGTATTCGATGAGGTATACATCCGAATGGCCGTTATAAGAGATTCGTGATGATGTTGATCCGGGTGCATGAGGTGATGGAGACAACTTGCCAAACGGGGCGTATGAGCCTGATCAACTCTTTCTTTCTTAATGATAAAATGGTGATGGTATCTCATGAGATTAAGATTAGATCCTGATGATTGAAGTGCCATGCATTATCTTTATAAAATTGATTGATTCGGGTATGAGACTCATTGAGGTAATACTTATTGTTTACCTATGAGTAATGTTTAAAATGTTAATATGTCAAGGTGTTGTATGTATCATGTGTATGGTTGTTGTGCGATATATCTGGTGTCGGTATCTCACTCTTTCATTTCTACTTGTTATTCTATCTTCCTTTTGGTATCGCCATATGTACATGAGTCCAGATGGATCCCAATATCCCGCTGGTGCCGACAACATCGAAGACTGAGGTCTTCGACGACGCAGGGGATGCTGGGGCATGGCAGATACACCCAGGGGCGACATCTGCCACATACCACGGAGCCATCACCACGACCGATCTAAATGCTGACGGAGACCCAATCCGTAGAAGCCACACTGTGGAAACTAGGAGGGTAGCTCTGCCTCCGATCTGGTATTACCTTCACACACTGCGAGCTCACGGACTGCTACATGAGCCACCACCTCTAGACGTAGAGCCGGCAGCGCCGATTGAGGAGGACCCTGAGGAGGACTTCGATGAGGTCATGGAGGAAGATGAGCCGGAGGATCACGTTATGGATCATGACGACGACGACGATTCTGTGATGAGGGCGGCGACGTTATAGATCCATTACCCGAGGTCTCGTCTAGTGGGAGCCCTTGTGGAGACCCTGGTTGCAGCCAGTGTCAGTTACCAGTTTGGAGCATTTTGTGGATAATCTTCCGTCATCTGACTTTTAGAGTTATCTTTTGGATGTGGTTTCGGACCCTCTTTCCCTGTGTCTTACTTACTTTCTTTTAAGTTGTAACTCCTAGATGTCTACATCTGTTGCAATGGCCATTGATAAGGCCCTATCTTATGTACTGAAACTTGGCTTTCATTGGGACATGTTTTATATATATATATATATATATATATATATATATATATATATATATATAAATATATATATATATGTGTGTGTGTGTGTGTGTGTGTGTTGTCTTCAATTCATGTTTTGAGTGTTCATCACCTTTATCTTTCTTCATCTCAAAAAAAATAAATTTAACTACCGTTTTTAGTGTACTCATCCATCAAGAAAATGATACTTTCAGAAAGTAACCAACATTATAAATCAGAAATATTCCGCAATTGGGTAACCATGTGACGCCGGGTTTAGGGTGTCACAAATCCCATCACAAATTGATATCAAAACCGGATATATCATTTTAATTCATATAAGTGTCAATCAAATTATAACCTTTCATTTCAATTTCCATTCCAAATTATTTAAATTTAAATCTGGAATGATAATCATTTAATTAATGTCGTTGATTGTAATATTCTTATAATTATAATTATAGTTAATGTTAATGTTATAATAACAATAATAATTATTATTATATTTATAATGTTAGAGGTGGCTAGAAGAGAATTCCTAACATTTAGTTGTTAGTGCTATTTGTTAGGAGTATTTAAGTAATATTAGTAATTACTAATTAGTTTCCCACAATATGTGGAAACACCTTGGCACCCAACTACGTAACATGGTGAAAAATCTTTATAAATACAAGCCTCAGCAAGAAGAAAAAAATCAATCCCAACAAGAAAGAATAACCACACAGAGAGAAAAAGCTTAGAAATAAAAGCTTTATTTTTTGGGTGTAATTGGGTTGTGGGTTGTGAGTGTTTTGTAAACACTTTGTATATTTCCCTTTTGAGTAAAACATCTGCAGCAGCCCGAAGACGTAGGCATTATTGGCCGACCTCCGTTATCAATTTTGTGTGTTATTATTCCACATTTATTTCGTTTTTCACAAATCTGATTTAGGAAAATTACGTATTTTCCCAACATATAATTACCTCCATTAATAAGATGAAACCTTTTGTTTCTAAATTGGTATTTAATTTCAAATCAAACAAATAAATACATCATTATAAAAAAGCTTCAAAACAACAAAAGGCTATATAAACATAAATATTTTCCTCAATTTAAAAGATGTATACATTTTTTTAGGAAAGATGTATACATTTTTAGAAAGTAAATTTAATTAAAACATATCTTTTTAATGTACAATCAAATTTATTAAAATATAAACTTTGAAATGAATCATGAATCTTGATTCAAAAAAAAAAAATAGAAATGAATCATGAATCATTAGAAAAACAGAATACATAGAAAAAGATAATTTCAAAGAGAAAATTTTTGGAAATTCCAGCCAAAGCAAGTCCCACATTGTATGGGAGCTAACTTGGAGAGCCCCCTTAAGCCTATATAAAGAAGCTTAAGGGGTGTTAACTAATCACACCAATCCTCACAAGAGAGTGAGAGAAAAATAGGGAGATCCTTAGAGAGAGTTTCCTCAGAGAGAAAAATAGTGAGTCAATTTGTGAGAGTGTTATCCACAAATTGAGAATATTCTTGTATTTTTGTATTCTCATTATTGTTATAGTGGAAGTTTAAGCGGCCTACGGGTCCCGTGGTTTTTTCCTTGCTCATATTGAGGAGGTTTTTCCATGCTAAAAATTGTCCGGTGTTATTACACTTATTTTTACGCTTCCGCTTAGTGCCTATTTTTGAGTTCACAGAGGAGGGAAATTATGCTGGTATTTCCCAACAGTGCCTGATTTATAAGAAAATTCTTAGTATGCTCTGTGGCTACAGCATTGTCTGATCTTCCACATCAGAAAAGAATTATTCTTGTTGCTGGAAATAAAGTGTGGTAGTGTGAAAGTGCATGCCTAGAAAAGTTCTGACTAGGAAAGACTTGGTATTTAAGTGTGTCTATTGACCCACCTCTCTTTCCTGGGAACTTCCTCGGTACGTACTGTTCACAAACTACAGTAATTTTCAGCATTCGGTACAAGTCACTTATACGACACTATTTACGTATAGTGTTATTTTTATCAAAACCCACATGGTTGGAGGAGCTATTGGCCTGTGTAACTCAAGATGGAGGGAGCTATCACTCATGATGGAGACATGTTCAAGATAACTGCAGATAACTACTCCTATTGGAAGCCGATGTTGGAAGATCATCTATACTGCAAAGATTTGTATTTGCCAATTACCCAGAAGGATATGCCGAAGGATATGCCGGATGTGAAGACTGACAAAGATTGGGAGCTTCAGAATCGGAATGCAGTGGCTATGATCCGGAAATATATTGATCGAAGCTTGTTCGAGCATGTATCAACTTATACCAATGCGTATGAGTTATGGACAAAACTTGAATCCTTGATTCAAAAGAAGACGCCCAGGAACAAAGCCCACCTTGTCAGACGATTGGTAAAGTTGGAGTACATGAACGGTCAAAATATGATCGAACATCTGAACACTTTCAAAGGCAGTGTTAATCAATTAACAAAGGCATGCATGAGTGTTGATGATGAGTTGCAAACTCTTCTACTCCTCAGTTCTCTACCTGAGAGTTGGGACACTCTAGTTGTCACTCTCAGCAACTCTGCTCCAGACGGAAAGCTTAGCATGGATTCTGTTACAGACTGTTTGCTAAATGAAGAGTCAAGACGGAGGGAAATAGGTTTGAACAATCAGTTTGAAGCCAATGTTGTTGAAAATATAGGAAGGAGTAAGAATCGTGGAAAAGGATGTCGTGGAAAATCACAATGTAGGTCCAAATCTCGAACCAGACTAAATTGTTATTACTGTGGCAAACCAGGACACGTAAAGCCTGAGTGTAGATTCTTGAAAAGAGACCAACAAGCTGGAACAGTCCACCCTGACCAGATTGACCCGAAGAAGAAGAAAGAAGATGGAACAACAACTGCAGTGGCCTCGAATGATGAGAATATATTTCTTGTCTGAGAAGAAAATTATCTAAATGTTGCATCAGATGATTGCATATGGATAATTGACTCGGGAGCATCCTTCGATATCACACCTCATGAAGAATTCTTCTCATCATACCAAAAAGGAGAATTTGGTACGGTGAAGATGGGAAACCATGTCACAAGTAAAATCGTCGGTATTGGCGAAGTAACTTTGATGACTGAGAATGGAAATAAGCTTGTGCTGAAGGAGGTCAGACATGTACCCGAGATGCGTCTGAATCTTATCTTAGTGGGAAAGCTAGATGAAGCCGGGATGATAAACCAATTTGGTAGCGGCAGATGGAAACTCAGCCGAGGAAGCATGACTATTGCTCGCGACAGAAAGGAAGGCTCTCTGTACATTATGCAGGGAAAGATATGCAAGGGGGAGACGAATGTTGCTCAAGACGCAACCAAAGAACTGTGGCATAGACGAATGGGCCACATGAGCGAGAAGGGTCTGGTGATCCTTGCAAAAGATCATCTCCCAAACATAAAAGGGCAGCCACTTGAATCCTGTGAAGACTGTCTAGCAGGCAAACAACAGAGTATATTTTAAAAGATCAGATGATGCAAGAAGAAGAAAGCATATTCTGGATCTTGTTCATTCAGATGTTTGCTCAACGTCTGAAAGGTCTGTTGGTGGTGCTCAATACTTTGTCATCTTCATTGTTGATCACTCTAGGAAGGTGTGGGTGTATCCATTGAAGACGAAAAATCAAGTTCTTCAAGCTTTCAAGAAGTTTCAAGCTTCTGTAGAACGAGTATCTGAAAGAAAACTGAAATGCTTGAGAAGTGATAATGGCGGAGAATACATAGGTCTGTTTGAGACATATTGCAAAACTCATGGGATAAGACATGAGAAAGTTCCTCCCAAGACACCTCAAATGAATGGAGTAGCTGAAAGGATGAACAGAACGATCGCAGAGAAACTCAGAAGCATGCTTTCTCAAGCAAAACTTCACAAATCATTTTGGGGCGAAGCGGTGAAAACTGCAGTTGATCTGATAAATCTGTCTCCTTCAATACCTTTAAATGGAGAGATTCCAGATAAAGTATGGACTGGAAAGAAAGCCTCTTATGGTCATTTGAGAGTCTTTGGGTGTAGGGCATTTGTCCACATTCCTAAAGATGAAAGAGCAAAGCTAGATGCAAAGATGATGTCGTGCGCTGCGGCGCGCGCGTGCGATTCCGGCAAGTGTACCGGACTACCGTCAAGTAATAAAAGATATCGAACCCACAGAGACTGTGTTCTCGAATCGCAATCGGCTTTCGAGTCGATTAGTTCTGGACAGTTTTAAAGAGGGTTTTGAAATTGGTTTTTGAATTGAAAGATAGATGAGCAGAGAACAATTAAAACAGAAAACAATTGTTTATGGGGTTTTTATCTAAAACGGATTCCTAGGGATTTGGGTTACCTCTGAGGTTGTTTATGTTGCTAACTGATTTACCTTTGTTGATTACCGAAATTGCCTTGAAGGCGAGTTTATCCTCTAATAGCTTAAGCTCCCTCTCGGGTTACAAAAGCCGTGCCCAATTGACCCGACCCCTACTCTCGTGGTAGTCGATCCCAGATTGGACCCTTTGCGTTCCGTGACAACTAGTTGCTCATCTAGGGACGGCTTCTAACTCTCTTGATTTCAGTCCCAAGTCTGACTTCTATAGGTCCGACACCCAAGTTCACCGCTAGGTTCCTCCTTGAAATGTCTCGATTTATGCAAATAACCTAAGTTCACCGCTAGGTTCCTCCTTGGATCATTCACATCTCACAAACTAGTGGCTGCTAGGGCTTTACGAGTGAAACACCCTAGAAATCCTAAGTTCACCGCTAGGTTCCTCCTTAGAACGTCTACGTCACGTAAATAAACGGTTCCGAAATTTATTAGTGATTTAAACAATAGAAATAAGATATAAAGAAAATCATAATTAAAAAATATTTTACATCAAATTTAAATCATAAACAAACCTCGGGAAGAGCCCTAATACCTAGAAACTATGCTACTACTCACGCCTTGCCATGGAGATGACAAGCATGATTACAAATAGCATGAAAATACAAAAATCGAGAGAAGAGAAGAGAAGAGGAGAAGAGAGATCTAAGCCTAGAGTAGTAGCCCCTAATGTGTTGATGATCCTCGGATCGATGCCTTGGTCCATATTTATAGAAATGGGGAAGTTAGAGTCCCAAACCAACTCAAAATCTGATCTATTTCGGTTTCTTGAGATCCAAGTAAAGCGCGTCACGGCCGTGATGGCCATCACGGCCTGGCCGTGACGGTCTCTGCCTCCGCCAATTCTCGGAAAATTCAATTTCTCGCGACGCGAGATATGTCTCGCGACGCGAGCCCTCGCCTTCATGGCCCGTGATGAATTTCACTACTGGGCCGTGATGTGCTCGACTTGTGGTGGTTTTGGGTCACGGCCGTGATGGCTATCACGGCCAGGCCGTGACTGACTCAGACTTCAGCCTTTCTTCTTTTTCAGTTTTGCTCGATCATGGCCGTGATGGGCATCACGGCTAGGCCGTGATGGGCTCTGTTTGGCTCATTTTCTTCAGTTTTAAAGCTCCATCTTCATCCAAACTTCATCATGGTTGATCTTGAGCAATTTACCCTTGATATCTGCAAAACAACACACGAAAACCGCCTTACCCGTTCCAAAGGAAAATTAACCTAAAATCTAATAAAAATATGCCTAAACTACATGAAAATGCATGCAAAATGATAGACAAAGATGATGTGGGATCACACTCATCAAAAGACGAAGGAATGCATATACCTTGGTTCACCAAGAGATGAACTTGGTTTCAGATTATGGGATCCTGCACACAAGAAGATTGTTCGAAGCAGGGATGTGGTGTTCTTTGAAGATCAAACGATCCAAGACATTAAGCAATCTGAGAAGCCAAAGCACAAAGTGATTTCTGATTCAAGTCCTGTTGTGATAAACAATTCAGGGGGAGAGAATCCTCAAAGGAATGATGAACGTGATCAAGAGGAACAATCTGATCAGACAGAACAACCTGACCAGAGAGAACAAAGTCAAGATCAGATGATGGAGACTAATGAGACAGAAGAAGAATCTCAAGTAAGACGATCCGGAAGAGTCAGACAACCATCAAGAAGATATTATTCAGATGAATATGTCAATCTCACCGATGAAGGAGAACCTCAAAGCTTCATAGAAGCAATTGAGACGAATGATAAAGAGAAATAGTTGCGAGCCATGGAAGAAGAAATGCAGTCCCTGAAAGAGAACCAGACGTATGACCTGGTGAGATTACCAGATGGACAGAAGGCGTTGAAAAACAAATGGGTGTTCAAGCTCAAGACGGAAGAGAACAATCCAAACCCCAGGTACAAAGCAAGAATTGTTGTAAAGGGGTGCAACCAGAAGAAAGGCATAGATTTCGAAGAAATCTTCTCACCAGTGGTGAAGATGACATCTATTAGAGAAATTCTCGGTCTAGCTGCAAAACTAGACTTGGAGATTGAACAACTTGATGTAAAATCATTCCTACATGGAGACCTAGAGGAGGAAATCTATATGGAGCAACCATAAGGTTTTGCAGAACCAGGCAAGGAACACCTAGTGTGTCGTCTGAAGAAAATCCTCTATGGTCTGAAGCAAGCTCCAAGGCAATGGTACAAGAAGTTTGATCTCTTCATGACCCAACACAATTTCAAGAAGACCTCCGTAGACCATTGTGTGTTTGTGAAGAACTATGAGAATGGTGAATCCATCATACTTCTGTTGTATGTTGATGATATGCTAATTATTGGGAAAGATAAGGTGAAAATAACTGCTCTCAAGAAGGCATTGAGCAAGTCTTTTGCCATGAAAGATCTGGGTGCAGTGAAGAAGATTCTTGGAATGAAGATAACTAAAGATCGTTCTAGAAGGATGCTGTGGATGTCACAAGAAGACTATATCCAGAAAGTTCTTGAAAGGTTCAACATGCATAATGCCAAACCTGTGCATGTTCCATTACCTGGTCATCTCAAACTGAGTAAGACACAATGCCCAGGGAATGAAGAAGAAAAATAAGAAATGAACAAGGTGCCCTATTCTTCTGCAGTGGGTAGTCTTATGTAACCAGACATTGCTTATGCTGTCGGAGTTGTGAGTAGATTCCTATCAAATCCAGGAAAGGAACACTGGAATGCAGTGAAATGGATACTACGATATCTGAGAGGAACTGTCAAAAGCTGCTTGTGTTTTGGCAATGGAAATTTAAAGCTTCTTGGGTATTCAGATGCAGATATGGCAGGAGATGTGGATTCAAGAAAGTCTACATCAGGATATCTAATTACTTTTGCAGGGGGAGCTATCTCATGGCAGTCAATACTATAAAAGTGCATTGCTTTAAGCACTACATAAGCAGAATTCATCGCAATCATCGAAGGTTGCAAAGAGATCTTATGGATGAAGAAGTTCCTACAAGAGTTAGGACAGGATCAGGAAAGTTATATTCTCTATTGCGACAGTCAGAGCGCAATCCATCTCAGTAAGAACTCGACATTTCATTCAAGGTCGAAACACATCGACGTAAGGTATCACTGGATCCGTGATGTGTTGGAAAGTAAACTTCTGCAGATTGAGAAAATACACACAAAAGATAACGGGGTGGATATGATGACAAAAGCTCTACCGAAAGAGAAGATAGAAGTCTGTAAAGAAGTTGCAGGCTTAGCATCAACCCCAAACTGATTCATGGATATTTTCCCTTTGGATGAAGGGGGAGATTTGTTGGAAATTTCAGTCAAAGCAAGTCCCACATTGTATGGGAGCTAACTTGGAGAGCCCCCTTAAGCCTATATAAAGAAGCTTAAGGGGTGCTAACTAATCACACCAATCCTCACAAGAGAGAGTGAGGGAAAATTGAGAGATCCTTAGAGAGAGTTTTCTCAGAGAGAAAAATAGTGAGCCAATTTGTGAGAGTGTTATCCACAAATTGAGGATACAATATTCTTGTATTTTTGTATTCCCATTATTGTTATTATAACGGAAGTTTAAGCGGCCTACGGGTCCCGTGGTTTTTTCCTTTCTCACATTGAGGAGGTTTTTCCACGCTAAAAATTGTCCGGTGTTATCACACTTATTTTTACGCTTCCGCTTAGTGCTTATTTTTGAGTTCACAGAGGAGGAAAATTATGCTGGTATTTCCCAACAAAAATATATCTCCCAAAGTGAGGACTTGTGTAGGGAGCATAGTGTGTAATTTCTCTTCCGTCTTGATTTCTTAAGGCTCCTTTTGTGATGATGATATGAATCTCATCATTTTTATTCATCAAAAGATTATTTGAATGAAAAACTTATAGAATCACATTATCATCATCGTCGTCATCGTCGTCGTCGTCGTCGTCGCTTTTCAACATGAGTCTTCCTTTGCAATTTCTCTCTGCCTCAATGAGCTTCATGGCTCCACACACACACACACACACACACACACACACACACACACACACACACACACACACACATATATATATATATATATATATATATATATATATATATATTATCTTTATTATAATTTATTCCTCTAATCACCAAATTCTTTGACCTTTTACTTGTTATTCCATTCAAAAAATTTCCTTTTGAAGAAAAATATTTCTAGAAATTTGTATTGAAATTCAAATCTGTTAAATAATTGTTACAATTACCAATTAAACCTTCACAGTTACTTATTTCTGCTTAATTCCTTTTCTTTTCATGAAAAAAATCTCTAAAAATATCATTATTTTTTATTCATTTTATTATATCAAGAGAAAGATTTCTAAAAAAAATATTGTAAATAATTATATATCATTTTTGACAATTCTTGATAAAAAAAATCATCTTAATTTTTCAAATCCTTTTGTTTTTAAGAAAAAAAAGTAAATTATCTTGATATAATAAGATCAGGTCCAAAAATACTTTCATTTTTGTGATCTACTTACAAATTCATTGAAAAAACATGATATTCAATGTTTCTTTTGCACCAAAATCCTCTTATTACCTTTATTATATTCCAGCTCGGATTAATGTCCAAGAAACTTGCAATAACCCTTGCATTAGAGTGGACACATATGTTAATTAAATTCTTAGTAAACAGTGTAAACCTATAGAAAAAAAATTATTTCTCTAAACTCCATATAAGAAGATTTTGCAGTTCTTATGGTGCACATGTCTAGGAAAGCTCCTTATAAAAATAGATTGCACCTAAGAAAAGAAATAATGGGGTGGAAGAAAATGATGGGAAAACGCTCAAACCACTTGGGTAGGAATATCAAATACCACCGAATCCTCAACTGTGTGTATGAAGATTTATTAATCTGATGAGTAGAACAACAAATACATTGTATTGTCACGAAAAAATAATATATATGAAAATATATTACAAAAGAGAAGTATGGTATACTAAGTGCTCAAAGTAATAAGGGACCTCTTGTCCCAGTTGTTCATTATGTCAGGTGAATTGCTCTCCAATTTTGAATATGAAAATCCAACTACAACAAAAGAATCAAGAAGAAAGAGTGTTCATGCATCTACAAAACCTCCAAGCCATCAAGGCACCAACTCACTGAATAAATTCCTGGACATCAAAGGACCTTGCCATCAATATATAATCATCCCAAATTCTCTAAAAAGGCACGTGAGATATAGCTCAAAACTGAATGAACAAATTCAGTTTTCCCCAACAAAACTACTAAAAATTGTGCACCTTTGTTGTCGCGCAATGTAAAAATAAATAACAAAAACTACTAGCCTCTCGCCTCTAGTCTAATTTCTCCACCACAGATGCCATCAAGCCTGTAAACTCTGCATGCAAATTAAAAAGCAGAAGAAACAATGAGTACTGTTGATCACTACTAATAAATATATAATAACAATCAAACAATAACAATCATTAATTGTTTGGTTTGGTCACTCATGAAGCAGTTGTTAAATCATCTTTAATTTTATGAAACTTGGTTAGAAATAGGGATGTACATATCATGGAGGGAAACATGGCTGCCATTGTAGAAATTGATGATTGATATAAATAATGATTGAGCTAGGCTGGTCGTGTGTACATGAGCTGTTTAAATTTTGAATTTTGAATTTCCCTTATTTGTTCCGATTTTGTTTACATTATGATTTAATTACTTGCATAAGGTATTTGAGCATATGCTGATTTTTTGCGTTAGTTTGAAAATTTTCCTGAAATAGAACTTTATAAATTCACCATTTATTGGAAGGTTATAATTATATTAATTGTTTAGATTTTTTATTTTATAATTCATTAATACTTTTTTTTAATACCTAAAATTCTAGTAAGTTCCATGTTTTGTCTTAGATTAAAGGAGAGTGCTACAAATAAGCGAAAAAATGAGGGAATGCTGCTGATTATGCCACATGTGAATAGTAAAGCCTCCTATGAGTGACACATGGAGGTTATAGATATAGATATCATTGTGACTTTTTGGATTTATATATACATGGTTGTAACACAAAATGTGTAATTAATTTTTATTATTTAAATATTCAAAATAGCATACTCAAATAATATATTTTTCGTATATATTCATTACATTTATTTATTTTAATTTTATACCAAAAATATAATGATTTTAGATTCCAACAAAATGTCAAATCCATCGCACAGGAAAGAAATAGGATTTGAATATTTAGGATAGAAAAATTCATTAACCCTTTGTTTGTTAGAGTAAAAAATGGGAAAAGAAAAAACAAGAAGAAAGAAAAGAAAGAGAAAATATATTTTTCTTATATGTTAAAGTAATATTTTGGTCCCTGTACTTAACACGAATTCTCGATTTGGTCCTTATATATAAAAAATTATTAAAATGGTCCATATACATATAA
Source organism: Sophora flavescens (assembly GCA_030762895.1). NCBI lineage: Eukaryota > Viridiplantae > Streptophyta > Magnoliopsida > Fabales > Fabaceae > Sophora > Sophora flavescens. The sequence goes on from CM061065.1 coordinate 53,191,431, forward strand.
AAAGTACCCGTTTGGTCCCTATACATTACTCATTTGATCCCTATACAAAGCAAAACATGGTGTACGATAGGATCAAACAGATACTTTTTGTACGTATATGGACTATTTTAATAATTTTTTATGTATATGGGTCAAATTATGAATTCGTCCAAGTATAAGGACCAAAATATTACTTTAACATTTCTCTTATTTGATGGAGGAGAGAAACACGGAAGAGATAACAAAAATGATGGGACCCAACTCAAATTTTTTTCTCTCCCCGAGTGATGAGAAGAAAATGGAAGAGGAAGATGATGCTTCATGTAAAATGACTTTTGTGTCATTCTTTATTCAATTATTTAATAAACTGGGAAAAGAGAAAACAAGAAGAGAAAAGGAAGAGAAAATGCATTTTTCTCTTATTTGGTGGAGAAGAGAAACACGGAAGAGAGAACAAAATTGATGGGATCCACCTCAATTTTTTCTCTCTCCCTAAGTGAGAAGAAAATGGAAGAGGAAAAGAGTGTTCAATGTAAAATGACTTTCGTATCATTATTTATTTAATTATTTAATAAATTAAATTAAATTAATCATTTATTTAATTAAATTTAATTGTTATTAATAAAATAATTATATTAAAATAATAAATTTTATTAGTTAAAATAACTTAAATCAATTAAATCATTTGATTATTTAAATTAACTTAATTAATAAACTAAAATATTTTTGTCTTTTTAAAAACAATTACATTTCCCTCTTCTCACTTTCTATCCAACCAAACAAAAGGGAGAGAGATAACACACTTCTTTCTCCTCTATTTCTCTCATATTTCTCTTATACCTAATAACACATCAAATCTACTCTATTTCTCATCATTTAATTTCTCTCTTCTTATACTCTTTCTCAAATCTTTCACTCTTCTTTTTTTTTCGCAGAATCAAATAAAGCATAAAAGATTAGGCTACCAAAAAAAAATGGTAGCAAGTAAGAATCAAATGGTTAGTATTTCATGATGGGAGGAGAGAGATTATAGGGAAATAAACTCATCATAGGAGATAGAAAAAATCAGTTTTCAAAAAATTATGATTAATTAGGTAGACTAAAATTAATTGAAAGTGAGTATATAATAAGGTTAAATCTATACAAAATTGCTCAGGATAGAAAAACAATTAAAAAGTTATTCATGTAAGGTTACGTTGATGGAGTGGGGTGACGCAAAGACATTAAGCCATTGTTTGTGAGTTCTTTCATTAATGGAGTGAGATGGTTGTGGATGGTTACCTAAACTACTCCACTCCATCCCACCCAAACCCTCTCATTTTCATACCCTTCAAATTGAGGGGATTGAGATTTTCTTCTATTCACTCATTAAACTTCCAAACAATAAAATGATATGCTTTTACCTTTTCACTTCACTCCATTACTAACTATTACACTTCATCTCTTTCAAAACTCCCTAACATAGCCTAAAGTTTATGACATTGTCAATCAAATCATTTTATTTAATAATTTTAAGACGATTATTATAATATTCAATAATATAAAAAAAATCATACTGACAATATATAATAATAGAATCCAAATATCTTTCGTTGTATTGTTACTAGTGTATATACTCATATCATGTACGTGGAATATATTAATTTTTTAGGATTTCATAAAAAAAAATGTAATCGTTGATTTCACATTTTTGGATTAAAATTTTTTGTGGGGATTTATATTCCAAAAATTAAAAAAATATTATTTTGTCTGAGGCAAAAGTACAGAAAAAGGTTCAACAAAG